>JAPXFY010000012.1:44550843-44558343 GCA_030674185.1 Monoplex corrugatus | reverse complement strand
AGCTCTGTTATAGCGAAAGTCAGTTCTCTGACAATGAATTCCTTTCAAACATCGGCCTACCGTGAATGCTGTCAGGACGAGCAAAAACATCTTCAACCATTCGTTGTGCCTTTTTGCTTTTTAAAGATGTTTTTTCGCGTTGTTTTTGTTCTCAAAAGTAATTTCAATCATGCTTTGACAAGATGTAAAAGAAATTACTATCAGTAAAGTATAATGAGTTCTATGCAAGATTTAAAACGCAAGACATTAAAAGAAATAATGAACGAGTCCACTACAGCTGACCTATTGTGTATAAATGATTCCACCGCTTAATCCATCAATTTTACCACGCATGGAATTATATCCTATGGCAGTTGCCATCTAAAGGTAAATCACGCAAGAGATCGATGTCTTCAGTAAAAAATACAACACATATGCATGAAATGCCAACAATATGAACGTTGTAGGAGATGAGTATAAGCGTACATATATCAGCGCAGAAAAAGCTTATTTTAAGTATGTTGCGTAAATAAACAAAGACTCGTAATGAAATCTTCATCTGAAATCAATGGTCAGTTCGACATCCATTTTTCTCTTAACGTGAGCAAGTTGCACGTTAACAATGCGTTTTATTTTTCTTTTGATAATTTGTATTCTGTGTGGAATTATTGTTGTTGTATTCTATGTGGAATTATTGTCGTTGTCCTCCACCAAATCTTTATTCACTGGACCCCAGTCATCCTTTGGAAATCACTTAAGACTGAGCAGCGGTTATGGCCTTTGCCAGTCCGCCATAGTTGAACTCTTCTGTAAAAATCATTCTACTGCTTAATCCATCAATGTTAGCACGCATATGAAAACACAGCTATTATGCAATTACATGCTATGGCAACGGCCATGTAAAGGTAAATCACGATAATCATTCCACAGCTTAATCGATCAATTTTACCACTTTCATCAAAGCACAGACACACGCCGTTATATACCATGGCAACGTTCACGCAAGTGTAAATTGCGAAACCCGGTGCATGTTGGCGAAACGCTTGGGGGTCACTTATATAAAAAGCTTCCACAGTATGATACACCCACAAAGCTGTATTTTAGAACCTCGTCCCCAAAGAATTGATTAAGTTAACAAGAAAAACCACGAAGCTGCAGATGGGACCCAGAGCACCAATGCCTCGCCACTCTCCGGACAATCACCTTACCCAGGCTCCCGTCGCCACTCGATAGTCGTTTCATCAAGCATAGGGCCGAGGGAGGGGGGAGGGCGCTGTCCATGCGTTGAATGATCCATTCGGACCAAGTTATCATTTACCTTGTTTACAAACCGAATGGCAAGGTGGGGAGATGACAAACCCTGGGACATAGCCACAAACCGCGCTCCAACCAGGTCCAGCCCAGCCTCTGGACCAAGAGAGAATGGAAGACCCCTCTCTCACCCCTCTGGTCCTCTCTGTCGGGCAGCCCGCCCTGCCACCAGGTCGCATAGCTGCCAGCTCCTTCCCCCTTACTATAGTCTCTACAGTCAGCAGTCGGAAGCTCCAAATCTGGCCTTAATTGATGGATTACATACGATCCAGCTTCTCCCCTCTCCTCCCAAAAGCACTTCACAATCTCCACTAACCCATGTCACTCAGTCAGTCCTCCCTCCCGTCAGCTCCTCACTTGACTTGTACCGCTATTTCATTCATCATTCAAATAAATTCTTTGTTTTATTCAGCATCTGCGCTCATGTCTTCCATACTCCTCCTCTCGTTGTCACTTCCATCTCACGTGTTTCTCTGATCTTTGGGTGAGGAAAAAGAAACATAAACAATTCTGGTATTCTATGTTGCAAGAATTACCTGCACAGTGTCACTTTGAGACTGTCCCAATTTTCTCTAATTATGACTTTTGGTTTTCCCCACAAGGTGGATTCTCAGCCATCTTCTCTTTCTTTTCCTTTCTTCAGTGAAAATTCATGGATAATTATGATACATCATGTATTTTTCATGAAGATATGAGTTGAAGTTTTCAGGGACTTTGGATTTTCCAAGATGACAGTCACACACACACACACAAGACCTCTTTTCTTCAGTTGATAAGAAATATTCTCCTATTTCATAGAAAAAGTTCTAGATGCTGGAGAACTGGAACAGTAATTTCCCATTACGGAGAAGGGTTTCTGTCTGGTAATGCCAATTGTTGATTCTTCTCTTGGAGGCAAAAGACTTTCTTGGTCGTGGCATTTTTCTTGGCTGTGTAGTGGTTCAGTCGGCACAGACCTGTTGGTGGCGCAAATGTAAGGAAAGTTTCTTCTCATGTGTGTGTGGATGGATGTGTGAGCGGTTGGATGCATGTGTGTGAAAATGTGTTATCTCTTTATCCACGTGTGTGCGCATGTGCGCGTGTAGGTACACGCGCATGTGTGTGTATGTGTCCGTATTGTGAGTGTTTGTGTGTTTGCGTTTGGCGCGCGCACGTGTGTGTGTGTGTGTGAGTGTGTGTGTGTGTGTGTGTGTAGGGGGTAGATAGGTAGGTAAGTAGGCAGGTAGTAGGTAGGTAGGTAGGTGGGTAGGTAGATTGGTAGGTAGGTGGGTAGGTAGATAGGTAGACTATCTTAGCAAAGTCTACTATGGGAAGAGAGAGAGAGAGAGAGAGAGAGAGAGAGAGAGAGAGAGAGAGAGAGAGAGGTAGATAGACAAATAGAGAGAGAGAGAGAGAGAGAGACAGAGACAGAGACAGAGACAGACACACAGACACACATGCACACAGACACACATGCACACAGACAGACACACAGAGACAGACATAGGCAGAGATACATATAGAGACAGACAGAGAGAGAATGGTTGTGGCTGTACATTATTGAACTAGGTGATATTTCATCATTGAAAGTTTATTTTTTCATACTCCAGAAGTGACCCAGTAATGTTCCATCTTAACAGTGTTGTAATTTTCCAGTTTACGTGTCCCCAGTTATATGCTAAATGTGCTTGTGTCTCGCAGGAAATACGTTTGCAATGGGTAACGTTTAGGTTATGGTATCCCCATGATATTTTCATGCTTATTATGTAATATTTTTCGAAAAAAATGGTGTCCTTGAAGAGACCCGTTTCCTTGTTTAATTGTTTACGTGATTGATGTGAGTGCGTGCGTGCGTGCGTGCGCGTGCGCGCGCGCGCGCGCGTGTGTGTGTACATGTATGTGTGTGTATATGTGTGTGTATGTGTGTGTGTATATGTATGTGTGTGTGCGTGTGTATATATATATATATATATATATATATATATATATATATATATATATATATATATATATATATATATTATGTGTGTGTGTGTGTGTGTGTGTGTGTGTGTGTTTCTTTTGTTTTCACTCTTTGGTTTTCTTCGCTGTCTGAGTGAACTACACCTAAGGCAATTCTATCTTTTCTAAAGCACAACACCACTCACACATATTCATTTCATCTCAGGTCAAGAATATGTATGTCTTTTCCCACTTGAAAATAGTTTTCTTGTCTGCTTATCTAGTTTATTTATTTATTGTTTGTTTTTTCAAACAATGTCTTGTCTGCTTGTCTCTTTTACTTCTTCTCCTTCTTTTTCTTAAAACAATGTTTTATAGATGGGATTATAAGCAAGTGCAGTATGCTTAAACAAAATCTACACAGATTGTTCATGTTTAAATTCAATATGAATTGTTAATGTGAAATTAGTTTAGTTTGCATACAGCACTGAATAATCCGTTGTGTACCAGTAAAAAGAAAATTATATGGAAATATTTAAAAAAAAAATTTTTGGATGACAGAAGTGCACCATTTAATTAAGAAACACCTGACTTTTGTTCCCACAGAGATGTTGTTAGAACGCTACAGCATCACTCTTGAAATGAGACCTTTGCCCTGTTTCCAGATCACTTTGATGGAGTTCTCTTGTGACTGTTTCACGAAGCACATGCCTATATATAGTCTAAAGTGAGAAGCTTGACGTGATGAGTGCGATTTTTGCATGGAAGCCGAAGACAAGGTCACATATAATTTTGAGATCTCTCGGGCGTATTCACGATTTAGCAGTAGCATCTGATGGAGCTCACTGGTGACTATTTCGAGAGGCATGTCCCTATAGCCTAACGTGAGAAGCTTGACGTGATGGGTGCAATTTTTGCATGGAAGCCAAGGACAACGTCACATATAATTTTGATATCTCTCGGACGTATTCAGGAATTAACAACAGCATCTGACAGAGCTCACTGGTGACGGTCTCGAGAAGCATGCTCCTATAGTCTAACGTGAGAAGCTTGACGTGATTGGTGCAATTTTTGCATGGAAGCAAAGGACAACGTCACATATAATTATGATATCTCTCGGACATATTCAGGATTACGCAGTAGCATCTGACAGAATTAAGTGCTGAGTATTTCGAGAGGCACATTCCTATAGTCTAACGTGAGAAGTAAGACGTGATGAGTGCAATTTTTGCATGGAAGCCAAGGACAACGTCATATATAATTATAATATCTCTCAGACATATTCAGGATTACGCAGCAGCATCTGACAGAATTAAGTGCTGAGTATTTCGAGAGGCACATTCCTATAATCTAACGTGAGAAGTAAGACGTGATGAGTGCAATTTTTGCATGCAAGCCAAGGACAACGTCACATATAATTTTGATCTCTCTCGGGCTTATTCAGGATTCACCAATAGCATGTGATTCAAGCAGCATAGTGATAGTTTATCACTCACGAAACGGCTGGATGATGGCCAAGTTCATTTTAGGGCCTCATGTTTATCAAATCAAATAAACGCTAAGCAAACGCCCCTCTCTGCATGTCATCTTAATTATTTAGTAGAAATGACTATTAAAGCGGTCTACAGACCGAAGTACTGAAACATATTTACTGTGCTTTAAAGCAAGGCAAACGAACGAGCGAGTGAAACAAACAACAGATAACCGAGCAAGGAATGAATGAATGAATAAAAGAATAAATAAATGAATGATAAATGAATGAAGAAGGAAGAGGAAGGAAGCAGGAAGGAAGGAAGGAAGCAAGCAAGAAGCAAGCAAGCAAGCAAGCAAGCAAGCAAACCGAGCAAGCAAACAAGCAGGTAATAGCAGCAGCCAGCCAGCAACAAGCAAACAAGCAAGCAACCAAGCAATCAGCCAGCACAGCCAGCAACGCAAGCACCAGCCAACCAGCAGCCAGCAGCCAGTCAGCACCAGCCAGCTAGCCAGCCAGCCAGCACCAGCAACCAGCAAGCCAGCAAGCCAGAAGCAAGCAAGCAAGCAAAGCAACAAGCAAGCAAGCAGCAAGCAAGCAAGCAAGCAAGCAAGCAAAGCAAGCAAGCAAGCAAACTACCATACAAATGATCCAGATGAAGATCTAGCGTGGGGTCTAGCCGATACCCTCTGTGAGGCAAGGTAATGGGAATCAATGGGGCACGGGCCAGGAATAATGGAGAACAAACAGCATCCTTGTTTCCATGTGAATGGAAAACCGCCAGGGCAAATTTCTCGATTGACTTGTTTGTAGTGATTTGGGCGATGTGGTTGGTCGTTCTTGAGTCTCGGTGCGGAGAGCAACAGTGATGAAAAGCACTTTGCTGTATACGTGTAATGTTTTGTCGTGATCAAAGGGTTGTACGTTTTACTGGTAGTTGTTCTTTCTACTACATCTGGTCCGTTTGAATTGATGTCTGACTTGAGTGGACCTTAATACGTAGAGCGTTTGTTGTGTCCTGTATTACTGGCTGTGTCTGTGTCTGTGTCTGTGTCTGGGCTGTCTCTTGTCTGCTGTCAGATTATGTCTTCGTCTCCTAGATACTCTCTCTCTCTCTCTCTCTCTCTCTCACCCTCTACCTCAACACACACACCACACACACACACACATCCCAAACACACTGTATCTCTCTGTCTGTTTATCCTCTATCTCTTTTTCTCTTACACACACACATACACGCCCGCGCGCGCGCACAGCCCCACACACACACACCCACACATACACACACACACATACGCACACAACACACACACACCACGACACACACACCACACACACACACACACACACACACACACACACACACACACACACACAGAGTGAAAATACGTTAAATCAAAGAACGAACGAACACACACTTACACACACACTACACACACACACACACACACACACACACACACACACACACACACACACACACACACACACACACACACACACACACACACACACACACACACAGTGAAAATACGTTAAATCAAAGAACGAACGAACGAACACACACACACACATACACACACACACGCACAAACACACACACATACACACTCACACTCACTCAAACACACACACACAACACACACACAACACACACACTTACACACAAATACACACACACAATCACACACACACAACACCACACACACACACTACACACACACACAATACACACACACCTGCACACACACAAACATACACACACAAACGAAAACCAAATCAAAACAAACAAAACTGTGTGTCTGAAGAGGTACCTGACTTTGTCAAAGACTGGGACAATGAAATTCTAAAGCAGTTAAAGAGGAATAAGTATTGGCACTTCCGATACAACAGTCAGGATGGAAGTATTGTAAAATCATTACCACTTCTCCCCTCGACGGTCTGACTGTTATAGAATAACCTTTTACCTCATAATGATTACGAATTCAGTCTCACGTACGATGTTTGTCCAAGCCTATTGACCTGGTCCATGGGAGAAACCATTTTGCTTCGGCTAATGATGCACTGATCAATAGTATTATACTGAGCCGTCTGTTGAGTCCTGAAGGGGGAAGGGATCCATACGTGGGCGTGAATACGATCAATGATATTATTGTATGTGCTATGAGAAATGTATGACATATGCAAGTATGTATCATTTTGTGGTCGTATTGTCTTTTAGTTTCGTAAGATATGAATTCTTGATAATATCTAAAACGTATAAGAAAAACATCGGAATGTAAAATTTTGTGATTTTGTTGTCCATTCGTATTATAAGAAATCAATGTTATTATCAATTTTATGTCCGAAATAGCGGAAAAAGAATAATATCATTATATATGGTATGAGAAATAAATAAGACATATGCCAGTACATAATCATTTTGTGGTCGAATTGTCTCTTAGTTTTGTAAGATGTGAATCCTTTCGTTATATTTGAAATGCATGAGAAATATGTCAAAATATATCATTTTTGTCGTTTTGTTGTCTATTCATACTATGAAAAATTAATGTGATCATTAATACTATGTCTGAAATAGCAGAGAAAGAATAATATTATCATATGTGGTATGAGAAATGCATATTACATCTGCAAGTATGTATCACCGTGTGGTCGCATTGTCTTTTGGTTTCGTAAGATATGAATCATTTCGTTATACCTAAAATGTATAAGAAAGATGTCGAAGTATATCACTTTGTGATTTTGTTGTCTCTTCGTATTATAAGAAATCAATCTTATCATTAACATTAACTCTGAAATAGCAGACAAAGACGCCATTG
>JAPXFY010000012.1:44538343-44543343 GCA_030674185.1 Monoplex corrugatus | reverse complement strand
TGCACATGCATATGTGACCTCCCACCACGAAATCAGTCCTAACTCGCAGTCAGTCGAACAGCACTAGGAGCTGAAAAGGTAACTGAGGGTCTATCTGGGGTGTTTTGACTTTTTCTCAAAATTGATTTCTGTAGACTGTAATCTATCCCCCCACAGAAATTTTTTTCTTGAAAAAATATTAATCAATGTAAAATGGTATTTTAATGCACTGATCGCAGCAGAAAGAACGCAATTTCATACCAAAAGTATCTATTTTTGTCTCTTATTATGAACTGTAACCTGTACAGTACCCGCACATGTAATATACTGATGGAAAGCTCTTTGGTGCACCTTTCAGACAATGAGAGCTAAAATCAGAAACAAACTGGGTCAAAGCCACCAAATAAAGAAATTTAAGGAAAATGTGTAGGAGAGCACACAAAAACTTTAGAGGCCGTTTTCTCAAAATGGCTGCCATACAACTTAATGACTTTAAACATACATAACTTGTACATTTTTTTAGTACAAGCTTTATTCAAGTACCAAAATAATCAGCAGTATGTACACTTTCAAGTGATATGTATATCTCAAAATGCCCAAAATGCTAGTTAAGACTGATTTCGTGGTGAGAGGTCACATATATATTCTGTTCCTTTCCTCTCTCTCTCTGTCTGTCTGTCTGTCTCCCACTGTTTTCAAACTAATCGTCAACCAGCCAAGCCCGCAAGTGAGTCAGCAAGCAAGCGATCAGCAATTAAACAATTCTCCAGCGGTAAATCTACCATGGGAACAATGCAGGGTAATCACACATGGTCTGGTGGTGGACTGTGTGAAAGAGAGAATGAAAGGGGAACGAATCGACAGCCGCCAGGGAAAGTGGAGAACAAACGGTATTGTTGTTTCCCTGTGAATAGAAATCGCCAGAACAAATTTCTGGATTGATTTATTCGAGTGATTTGGGAGATGTGGATGACTGTTCAATGAAAACCTCTGGCGTCTGTCTGCGAAGCACATTAATACGAAAAAAACACCACCCCAACAAAACCCCAAAATCAAACCAAACCAAACCAGACCAAACCAAACCAAACCAAACCAGACCAAACCAAACCAAACCAAACCAAACCAAACCAAACCAAACCAAACCAAACCAAACCAAACCAAACCAAACCAAACCAAACCAAACCAAACCAAACCAAATAAAGTAAGCAAGCAAGCACCAACCAACCAACCAACCAACCAACCAACCAACCAACCAACCAACCAACCAACCAACCAATCAAATTAAAACAAACAAAACAAACAAACAAACGAACAAACAAACAAACAAACAAACAAAAACAAACAAACAAACAAATAAAAACGCTTTAAATTTATTGTAAACGTATGGTGTCTTGCCACATTTGAAGGTAAACATTTACCAGTCCATGTCCTTTCTAAGTATGTTGTGATAAATGCACGAGTGGCCCGAATGGCATAACCCTTAAGTTTGCATTTCACTGTTATTACACGAGTTTGAACCTTGACTCGTGAAGTCTCTGTATGTCTCTCTCATTCACACACGCTCACACACTCCCACACCCACCCACACACCCACCCATACTTATACACACACAACATACACACATACACACACATACACACACACATTCACATACACACACACACGCGCGCGCGCGCGCGCACACACAGACACAATACAAACATACGCACACACATACACACACAAACACACACACACAACACACACACACACACACACACACACACACACACACACACACACACACACACACGTTTATAGGATGCTGAAGCAGATTACACTTAGCCTGATAGGCATGTGATCCTTGACCCAAGTTGTCATCCTCTCTGTGCCTCACCCTTTCCACCCACCCCCACCCCCCGCACACGCACGCACACACACACACACACACGCACAGGCACACACACACACACACACAAACAAAAACAAACACAAACACAAACACAAACATATACACACAGAGGATGTTGAGCTAGGGTACACTCAGCCTGTTAGTTTACAGAATAATCGATGGCAGATTTGAATAGATTCCATATGAAGCTGTTCCTGTAAGATGAGTCCCTCGTGATCAAACTGTGAAGTCTGAAACTCTGTTAGAACCAACCTGTGTCTTATAGTTCTGTTTGAGTTCTAATGGCAAAAGCACAAGTTATGAATCCTGAATCTACATTATTCCCAATGATCTGATGTACGAGAACCTTTTACATCATAATAATTATATGTTCAGCTGCACGTGCAATGTTTATCGAAGCCTATCGATCTGGCCCACGAGAGAAGTCATTTTGCTTCTGCTGTTAATGTACTGATCAATAGTATTATACTGAGCCCTATGCTAGGTCCTGAAGAGGGAACTGATCCATACGTGGGCATGGATATAATCAATGATATTGTTATATACGGTATGAAAAATGCATATGATAGACGTCAAAATATATCTCCCTGTGAATTTTGATATATGAATCCGTTTAATATATCTGAAATGCATTAGACATACATCAGATTGCATCATCTTCTATTTGTATTTTCCATTATTGTTATTTTGTAAGACATGAATCTGATCGTTACTGTTATGTTGGAATACACGAGAAATGTGACAGAATGTGTCTGTTTTGTAGCCTTTTATTACTATTTTGTAAGAAATGAATTTTATTAATGTTATGCATGGAATATGTATGATCGTAATCAGAATATCAGTTTATCATTTTTTGTATTTGTGTTGTTTTTTTTTATCATACTGGATTTATCTGTTCACTCTGTTATCCATCTGTCTGTGGAATCATCCAGACATTTACATGTATATACATACAACTTCTCTATGAGTAATTCCGCTCAGATCAAATCTGAATCCATTCTTTATGCAGTGTACCCATACTTCAGTAAAGTTACAACTGAAGCCTCAAAACTATTATATATTTGGTTGGAATCAACATTTTTTCCCCCGTATTTAGGTTATCAAGAAGACCGAAAAAAACAAACTCTCATGATACTAATTTCGTTTTTGTTGTTCGTCACATTTTTTTGACAGCGGACAGCGCTATTATAAGGTTTCAAAATTTTTTAAAGCTTCCGCAGGGTCAAACGCATGATGTACATTATTTTGAAAACGAGTTTGTAGTCACATCCACATATAGCCTAAACATGCTTGTGGAAACATTATGTTCACCGGTACAAATAGACAGAAAAACAGACAGGCAAGCAGGCAGAAAGATAAGCAGACAAACAGAAGACAGAAAGATGGACGGCCTCACGCAAACTCGCATGTCGGCATCCCTTGCTTGCACGCTCATACAGATGCACACAGACACAGACACAGACACAGACACAGACACAGACACAGACACAGACACAGACACAGACACAGACACAGGCACAGACACAGACACAGACACAGACACAGACACAGACACAGACACAGACACAGGCACAGACACAGGCATAGACACAGACTGATCTCTGTATTGATCTAATCTTGCTCTCAATCTCCACAAGGCAAACTGTTTTTAACTGTGAGACGGGGGCAACTGGTTATTTTCTGAATGGAGGGCAGACGGAGGAGCGAGATGGGGGGGGGGGGGGGGGGGGGTGGGTGGTGGGGTAGCTGTCTGAAATTCAGAAGGGAGGTTTCTGCAGAGGAGGGCCAAAAACAGGAAGTAGGTCTCTCGAGACTCGATTCTGTCAGGATCTGTGAATAGACGACCGTGTTTGTTTTGGATGTAGAAACACATTTATTTCTACAAAGATACATTTTGTGATCAAGCGTTTTCTAGAATCTTACTTGGTGGGATGAAGAAGACTAGCTGTAGGGAAGGTTTAAAGATCGTAGACGACTGAAGCCTCTTATCCGATGTTATTCGTTTCTTTTACAGGGATGTACATGCCTCCAGGCTGATAATCAAGTGTTATTCTTGTGATTTACTTAGTGCATGGAACTGGTAGAAGTACAGGAGGGGTTGTGTTACAAAAATAAAAGTGCCCTGGCTTTAGACTGTTCTTCCAGTTTCAATGCATGGACACGTACGAGTCATAATGGGAACATTCGGCTACTTGTGGATTAATCCAGCACAGAAATATTCTGGATGGTGGGGTTAGGGGGGGGGGGTTAGGGGGTTTGCATATTAAGGAAGGATAGAAAGAAATAGTTCTAACTTTTTGTGTTTGAATTGTACGCCTATATATAGTTCCATGTTTGGTCAGTTTCCTTGGAACTGGTATCGTTCATGTTTAACCCTTTGACTCCAGCACCTTGTCCACCAGCGTCCTGTATTGTCAACCGCATCAACAAAGCAAAGTCTTAACCTTTTGACCCCTCATCCTATTCAGCAGCTTCATGCAGGAGGCTGGTGGATAGGGCAAGGGAGTCAAAAGCTTAAGTTTTTGCATTTGGAAGACAGTGTGCCAGGGTCAAAGGGTTAACAAAGTAAGACGAAGGAAAGTCGACAACTTTTGTTTCATTAATAGTATTTAGAGAACTGCAGTATGGTTTACCATTAATTTTCCCGTGTTTTACTGTATGGTGGGAAAAGCAATGGCCAATATAAACTTTGTTATCCTGTTAACGTAAGGCTAGATGAAATCCCTGCCACAGAATGTCTTACGGAACCATCCTTTAGAAGCCAAGTACTCTTGCCCAACCAGGAAGAAACATTAACGGTCTGGTCCATGAAATTACCATCAGAGTGAAAAGAATCGCTTGTTACCCCCGGAAGAAATGTTTTTTATTTCTGTCTGTTGCTCTGTTGATTTCTGGTTGGTAGAACCATGGAGTCAAGATCTCATATTGTCAGTTCAATCACGGCCCGCAACATTAAAAAACTGGCTTGTTAACTGCCCATCTTAATGTTTCCATCATTCTGGTGGTGTCAGCTTAGTGTTTGATAGGTCCCTACTCCTCTTTCCCCGTTTCAAGACCTTGCCAGTGCATAAGGTTTTGTGCAGGCTTAAAAATCTGTCAGATGACTGTTGGCGGATTTGGGTGGAGCGC
>JAPXFY010000012.1:44508343-44525843 GCA_030674185.1 Monoplex corrugatus | reverse complement strand
CTCTGTGCCTCTGCCTCAGGGACAACAAGAACCAAGTCACCTTCCACACCAACCACCTCGCCATTGCTCTTCCCATCACTACACCTCACACACACACACACACACACACACTCACACACACACACACACACACATACACACACACACACACACACACACACACACACCACACACACACACATATATATATATATATATATATACATATATATATATATACATATATATATTCACTCACCCACTCTCACTCTGTCACATGCTTATTCTCTCTCTCTCACTAACTCGCTCACTCTCTCTCTCTCTCTCACTAACTCGCTCACTCACTCACTCATTGTCTCTTTCACTCACTCTCTTTTTCTCTTTCACTCATCCTTTCTCACTCACTTACGTCATTCTGTCGTTCTCTCTCTCTTTCTCTCCCTCTCTCTCCCCTCTCTCTCCCTTCCTCTTTCTCTCCCTCTCTCCCCCCTCTCTTTCCGTCCCTTTCTCTCTGCCTCCTTCTTTATCTCTCCCTCCCTCTCTCTCTGTTTCTCTCTGTCTGTCTGTCTCTCCCTCCCTCCCTCCCTCTCTCTCTCCCTCTTTCTCCCCTGTCTCTCCATCCTCCTCTCTCTGCCTCCCTCTCTATCTCTACCTCCCTCCCTCCCTCCCTCCCTCCCTCTCTGTCTCTCTCTGTTGTTGTCTCTGTCTTTGTCTCTGTCTCTGTCTCTGTCTCTGTCTCCCTAATATGGTTATTGATTTACATTTGCATTTTGATTTTCTTTTCTTATTCATAGTGTCCTATCTTCTGGATCTATGTGGATGTACGAACACGAATTGCTTATCTATTACGCTTATACATACATGATATGTCTGTCATGTCTCGTTTCGTCTTGTCTTCTTTCTCTGTTCTGTCTGTGGCTGTGGCTCTGTCTGTCTGTCTGTCTGTCTGTCTGTCTGTGCTTGTGTCTGTGCCATTCTGTTTGTGTCTGTCTGTGTCTCTCTGTTTGTGCTTATGTGTCTGCTCTCAGTTTGGTCCCTGTCTTTCTGTTCGTGTCTGAGTGTCGGTCTTTCGGAGTAATCTCTGTCTGTCTGTCTGTCTGTCTTTCTGTTTGTCTCTGTGGTTGTGTCTGTGTCTCTCTGGTTGTGTTTGTGTATCTGTATTTGTGCTTATGTGTCGTCTCTCAGTTTGGTCCCTGTCTTTGTGTTCGTGCCCGAGTGTCGGTCTTTCGGTGTAATCTGTGTTTGTTTGTCTGCCTGTGGCCGTGTCTGCGTCTCTCTGTGTCTCTTTCTGACTGTCTGTTTCTATTTGTTTGTGTCTGTCTGTGTCTCTATCTGTCTGTTCGTGCTTGAGTGTTTGTCTCTCGGTCTGGCTTTCTTTCTGTTTGTTTGTCTGTCTGTCTGTCTGTCTGTGCCTCTGTGTTTCTGTCTTACGTCTGTATCATTTTCTCTGTCTGCTTGTGCTTGTTCTGATTTGTGCTTATTTGGTTTTCCGTCTGTCTATACTTGCTTATCTGGTTCTTTGTGTTTAAGTGCCTGTGTTTTCGTTTCTCTGTTTTCGTGTTTCCCTCTGTTTGTCTATGGAATTGTCTGTCTATACGTCTCTGTCTTTTCTTTTGAATGTCTTTGCTCACAACCATTTCATTGTGATCCTCCTGACCTCAATGTTCTTTGTTTCAGTCACTGGAGAGCACGCGGCGTATGCTAGCCATGTGCGAAGAGGTGAGTGTTCATGTTGGGTTTCATTCATGTTTAATACAGATGTAAATCAAAGAAAGTGTCAGCAAACCTTCCACACAAACCAAAATCTAAGTGTAGAATACATCAAAACAGAATGTCTTCAATTACAGCCCCAGCTAACCTTCCATACAAACCGAAAGCTAGAATACAACAAAATGGAATGTGATCAATTATCAATGTTTTCGGATGAAACAAGAAAGACAGAAGCGGTTTAGCACTATAGCCTGTTTACAATTTCCGATTTTGAGTAAAAACGTAATGTATTGTAATTTCTGATATGGAGTAAGGAAGAAGTGTTGTGTTGTATTGCACTGTATTTTATTGTAATTTCTGATATGGAGTAAGGAAGAAGTGTTGTGTTGTATTGCACTGTATTTTATTGTAATTTCTGATATGGAGTAAGGAAGAAATATTGCGTTGTATTGCACTGTATTTTATTGTAATTTCCAGCTTTGATAACAGAGAAATGTTGTATTTTGTCTTATTGTATTATATTGCATTGTATTATATTGCATTGTATTGTATTGTATCGTACTATCAAGCTTTCGAAATAGCGATAAAGACTGAAGATTTACAATTCAGGACGCGAAGGGTTATCATTCACAATAGGCTTACCTCCCGCTGTTATTGGTAGTCCATGGATTTGAATATACTAGAATTAGAAAGCAAAGGTAAGGGGTTGGAACTAAACAGCAGGAAGACTGAAGTCATGGTGATCAGTAAAAAACATGAAATCCCCTCATGCCAAATAACAGCAAATGGCACAACCTTGACACAGGTTGATAAATTTAAATACCTGGGAACGATCATTTCATCAGACGGCAGATGCACATCAGAAATAGCCGGCAGAATTGGCCAAGCCAAAACAGCATTCAAGAAGATAACAAGCATTCTTACCAACAAATGCCTATCAATTAACACCAGGAAAAGAGTTCTTGAATATTATATAGAACCAATACTGTTGTATGGATGTGAGGCGTGGACAGTCAACAAGCAAAGCCAGAACAAGATTGAGGCAGCCGAGATGTGGTTTCTAAGAAGAATGTTGAGAGTTCCATGGACAGCAAAGAAAACAAACGAGACAGTCTTGATGGAGGCAGACACATGTAGATCATTCATAGGGAAGATTAGAAAAAGACAGGCAACATTTATAGGCCATTTTATGAGGAAGGGGGATTTGGAACATCTGGTCACAACGGGAAAGCTGGAGGGAAAGAGAGCACCAGGTAGACCCAGGGAGAAAATGCTGGACGGACTTGCAGAGTGGCTAAAGACGAGGAGGGTGGAGGAGATGCTTGGGGCAACGAGAGATAGAGACAGATGGAAGTCCATGATCGCCAACGCCATGCGGCAGGGCGCCTGATGATGATGATGATGATGATGATAATAATGGATTTGAAACATAATTGTAATATCTAAACAGCCTTTAACTGAAAGATGAAATAACTGTTATACTCGGGATAACTCTTAAAGACAAAGTAACACTATTGGTTAACGTACTTTGTTGGATGGAACAAGTCTGACAGACAATATCGGAGACAACTGAGAAATGACGAAGAATTAAATAAGTAAATAAATGAATAAATAAATATAAAAATGAATAAATAATTAAACAAACAAACAAATAAATATATAAACACATGAATAGATAAATAAACAAATATATAAATAAACACATAAACAAATAAACAAATAAATGAATAAAAATAGACCCCAGTAAACCAAAAACAAAAACAAAAAAGGTCTTTATATTGTTTTGTTCATTCTTCAATGGTTCGTGCATGTGTATGTGTTTGTGTGCATGTGTGAATGAGTATGTGTATGCGTGTCTGTATGCTTGTCTGCGTTTGGTGTGTGTGTGTGTGTGTATGTGTGTGTGTGTGTGTGTTTGTTGTGTGTGTGTGTGTGTGTGTGTGTGTGCGCGCGTGTGAATGAGTATGTGTATGTGTGTTTGTATGTGCGTTTGTGTGTGTGTGTGTGTGTGTGCGCGCGCGTGCGCAGGCAGTGAGTGCATGCGTGCGTGCATGTTTGTGTGTATGTGTGTGTGTGTGTGTATGTGTGAGTGTGTGTGTGTTTGTGTTTAATGAAAAAAATGACGTTTTTGTATGTGTGTGTGTGTGTGTGTGTGTGTGTGTGTGTGTGTGTGTGTGTGTGTGTGTTGGACAGAGCAAGGAGGGGGGTATCAAGACTCTGGTCATGCTGGATGAACAAGGAGGTAAGTGGTAAATCATACATTCAGTCCCACTAGTACAGTAAGTGGTAAATCAGACATTCAGTCCCACTAGTACAGAAAGTGGTAAATCAGACATTCAGTCCCACTAGTACAGTACAAGTGATAAATCAGACATTCAGTCCCACTAGTACAACAAGGGGTAAATCAGACATTCAGTCCCACTAGTACAATAAGGGTAAATCAGACATTCAGTCCCACTAGTACAACAAGGGGTAAATCAGACATTCAGTCCCACTAGTACAGTAAGTGATAAATCAGAATTCAGTCCCACTAGTACAGTACAGGTGGTAAATCAGACATTCAGTCCCACTAGTACACAAGGGTAATATCAGACATTCAGTCCCACTAGTACAGTAAGTGTAAATCAGACATTTCAGTCCCACTAGTACAGTAAGTGATAAATCAGACATTCAGTCCCACTAGTACAGTAAGTGATAAATCAGACATTCAGTCCCACTAGTACAGTAAGTGATAAATCAGACATTCAGTCCACTAGTACAACAAGGGCAAATCAGACATTCAGTCCCACTAGTACAGTAAGTGATAAATCAGACATTCAGTCCACTAGTACAACAAAGGGTAAATCAGACATTCGTCCCACTAGTACAGTAAGTGTAAATCAGACATTCAGTTCTCACTAGTACAACAAGGGGGTAAATCAGACATTCAGTCCCACTAGTACAACAAGGGGTAAATCAGACATTCAGTCCACTAGTAAAAGTAAGTGGTAAATCAGACATTCAGTCCCACTAGTACAGAAGTGTAAATCAGACATTCAGTCCCACTAGTACATACAAGGTGGATAAATCAGACATTCAGTCCCACTAGTACAGTAAAGTGATAAATCAGACATTCAGTCCCACTAGTAAGTAAGTGATAAATCAGACATTCAGTCCCACTAGTACAGTAAGTGATAAATCAGACATTCAGTCCCACTAGTACAGTAAGTGATAAATCAGACATTCAGTCCCACTAGTACAACAAGGGAGTAAATCAGACATTCAGTCCCACTAGTACAGTAAGTGATAAATCAGACATTCAGTCCCACTAGTACAGTAAGTGATAAATCAGACATTCAGTCCCACTAGTACAGTAAGTGGTAAATCAGCATTCAGTCCCACTAGTACACAAGGGTAAATCAGACATTCAGTCCCACTAGTACAGTAAGTGATAAATCAGACATTCAGTCCCACTAGTTACAGATAAAGTGGATAAATCAGACATTCAGTCTCACTAGTACAGTAAGTGATAAATCAGACATCAGTCCACTTACATAAGTGCAAATCACTTCAGTCCACATACAACAGTGGTAAATCAGACATTCAGTCCCACTAGTACAGTAAGTGATAAATCAGACATTCAGTCCCACTAGTACAGTAAGTGGATAAATCAGACATTCAGTCCCACTAGTACAGTAAGGTATAAATCAGACATTCAGTCCCACTAGTACAGTAAGTGATAAATCAGACATTCAGTCCCACTAGTACAACAAGGGGTAAATCAGACATTCAGTCCCACTAGTACAGTAAGTGATAAATCAGACATTCAGTCCCACTAGTACAGAAGGTATAAATCAGACATTCAGTCCCACTAGTAAACAAGGGTAAATCAGACATTCAGTCCCACTAGTACAGTAAGTGATAAATCAGACATTCAGTCCCACTAGTACAGTAAGTGATAAATCAGACATTCAGTCCCACTAGTACAGTAAAGTGTAAATCAGACATTCAGTCCCACTAGTACAGTAAGTGATAAATCAGACAATTCAGTCCCACTAGTACAGTAAGTGTAAATCAGACATTCAGTCCCACTAGTACAGTAAGTGATAAATCAGACATTCAGTCCCACTAATACAGAAAGTGGTAAATCAGACATTCAGTCCCACTAGTACAGTAAGTGGTAAATAAAAAAAAAAAAAAAAAAAAAAAAAAATTTTTTTTTTTTTTCAGACATTCAGTCTCACTAGTACAACAGGGGTAAATTGGACATTCAGTCCCACTAGTACAACTAAGTGTAAATCAGACATTCAGTCGCACTAGTAAACAAGGGGTAAATCAGGACATTCAGTCCCACTAGTACAGTAAGTGATAATCAGACATTCAGTTCCACTAGTACAGATAAGGGTGTAAATCAGACATTCAGTCCCACTAGTACAGTAAGTGATAAATCAGGACATTCATGTCCATAGTAAGTATGTGATTAAATCAGTGACATCAGTTCCACTAGTACAGTAAGTGATAAATCGACATTCAGTTCCCATAGTACAGTAGTTGATATAGACATGTAGTCCACTAGTACATAAGGTGGTAAATCAGACATTCAGTCCCACTAGTACAGTAGTGGGTAAATCAGCATTCAGTCCCACTTAGTACAGTATAGTGGTATAAATCAGACATTCAGTCCCACTAGTACAAAAGTGGTAAATCAGCATTCAGTCCACTAGTACAGTAAGTGATAAATCAGACATTCAGTCCCACTAGTACAGTAAGTGTGTAAATCAGACATTCAGTCCCACTAGTACAGAAAGTGATAAATCAGACATTCAGTCCCACTAGTACAGTAAGTGATAAATCAGACATTCAGTCCCACTAGTACAATAAGTGTAAATCAGACATTCAGTCCCACTAGTACAAGTAAGTGGATAAATCAGACATTCAGTCCCACTAGTACAAAAGGGATCAGACATTCAGTCCCACTAGTACAGGGGTAAATCAGACATTCAGTCCACTAGTACATAAGTAAATGACATCAGCACTATACAGACATATAAATCAGCATTCAGTCCACTAGTACAATAAGGATAAATCAGACATTCAGTCCCACTAGTACAGTAAGTGATAAATCAGACATTCAGTCCCACTAGTACAATAAGTGATAAATCAGACATTCAGTCCCACTAGTACAGTAAGTGATAAATCAGACATTCAGTCCCACTAGTACAGTAAGTGATAAATCAGACATTCAGTCCCACTAGTACAATAAGTGATAAATCAGACATTCAGTCCCACTAGTACAGTAAGTGATAAATCAGACATTCAGTCCCACTAGTACAGTAAGTGATAAATCAGACATTCAGTCCCACTAGTACAACAAGAGGTAAATCAGACATTCAGTCCCACTAGTACAGTAAGTGATAAATCAGACATTCAGTCCCACTAATACAACAAGAGGTAAATCAGACATTCAGTCCCACTAGTACAGTAAGTGATAAATCAGACATTCAGTCCCCCTAGTACAACAAGAGGTAAATCAGACATTCAGTCCCACTAGTACAGTAAGTGATAAATCAGACATTCAGTCCCACTAGTACAGTAAGTGATAAATCAGACATTCAGTCCCACTAGTACAGTAAGTGATAAATCAGACATTCAGTCCCACTAGTACAGTAAGTGTTAAATCAGACATTCAGTCCCACTAGTACAGTAAGTTTTAAATCAGACATTCAGTCCCGCTAATACAGTAAGTGGTAAATCAGACATTCAGTCCCACTAGTACAGTAAGTGGTAAATCAGACATTCAGTCCCACTAGTACAGTAAGTGATAAATGAGACATTCAGTCCCACTAGTACTTTAAGTGATAAATCAGACATTCAGTCCCACTAGTACAACAAGGGGCAAAACAGACATTCAGTCCCACTAGTACAACAAGGGGTAAATCAGACATTCAGTCCCACTAGTACAGTAAGTGATAAATCAGACATTCAGTCCCACTAGTACAGTAAGTGATAAATCAAACATCTAGTCCCATTAGTACAGTAAGTGGTAAATCAGGCATTCAGTCCCACTAGTACCGTAAGTGGTAAATCAGACATTCAGTCCACTTGTACAGTAAGTGGTAAATCAGACATTCAGTCCCACTAGTACAGTAAGTAATAAATCAAACATCTAGTCCCACTAGTACAATAAGGGGTAAATCAGACATTCAGTCCCACTAGTACACTAAGGGACAAATCAGACAGTCAGTCTCACTAGTACAGTAAGCGGAAAATCAGACATTCAGTCCCACTAGGATGGTAAGGGGGTAAACCAGACATCCAGTCCACCAATACAGTAAGGGGGTAAACCAGACATTCAATCCACCAATACAGTGATGGATAAAATCACACATTCAATCCCACTAATACAATAAGGGGTAAATCAAACATTCAGTCCACTAATACAATAAGGGGTAAATCAAACATTCAGTCCCACTAATACAATAAGGGGTAAGTCACACATTCAGTCCCACTAATACAATAAGGGGTAAGTCACACATTCAGTCCCACTAATACAATAAGGGTAAGTCACACATTCAGTCCCACTAATACAATAAGGGGTAAATCAAACATTCAGTCCACTAATACAATAAGGGGTAAGTCACACATTCAGTCCCACTAATACAATAAGGGGTAAGTCACACATTCAGTCCCACTAATACAATAAGGGGTAAGTCACACATTCAATCCCACTAATACAATAAGGGGTAAATCAAACATTCAGTCCCACTAATGCAATAAGGGGTAAGTCAGACATTCAGTCCACTAATACAGTAAGGGTAAGTCAGACATTCAGTCCACTAATACAATAAGGGGTAAATCAAACATTCAGTCCCACTAATACAATAAGGGGTAAGTCAGACATTCAGTCCACTAATACAGTAAGGGTAAGTCAGACATTCAGTCCACTAATACAGTAAGGGGTAAATCAGACATTCAGTCCACTAATACAATAAGGGGTAAATCAAACATTCAGTCCACTAATACAATAAGGGGTAAGTCAGACATTCAGTCCACTAATACAGTAAGGGGTAAGTCAGACATTCAGTCCACTAATACAGTAAGGGGTAAATCAGACATTCAGTCCATTAATACAGTAAGGGGTAAATCAAACATTCAGTCCACTAATACAATAAGGGGTAAATCAAACATTCAGTCCACTAATACAATAATGGGTAAATCAAACATTCAGTCCACTAATACAGTAAGGTGTAAATCAGACATTCAGTCCATTAATACAGTAAGGGGTAAATCAGACATTCAGTCCACTAATACAATAAGGGGTAAATCAGACATTCAGTCCATTAATACAGTAAGGGGTAAATCAAACATTCAGTCCACTAATACAGTAAGGGGTAAGTCAGACATTCAGTCCACTAATACAATAAGGGGTAAATCAAACATTCAGTCCACTAATACAATAAGGGGTAAGTCAGACATTCAGTCCACTAATACAATAAGGGTAAATCAAACATTCAGTCCACTAATACAATAAGGGGTAAATCAAACATTCAGTCCACTAATACAATAAGGGGTAAATCAAACATTCAGTCCACTAATACAATAATGGGTAAATCAAACATTCAGTCCACTAATACAATAAGGGGTAAATCAAACATTCAGTCCACTAATACAATAAGGGGTAAGTCAGACATTCAGTCCACTAATACAATAAGGGGTAAATCAAACATTCAGTCCACTAATACAGTAAGGGGTAAGTCAGACATTCAGTCCACTAATACAGTAAGAGGTAAATCATTCAGTCCACTGAAATATTAAATGTTGTTTTGAGACATTCAACCCATTAATACAGCAATACATTGTGCTATTTTGAGACATTCATCCCATTAAAACAGTAATAGCTTATGTTGTTTTCAGGCACTCAACCAGTTAATACAGTGACACACTATGTTGTTTTGAGACATTCAGTCCACTAAATACAGTAATACATCATGTTGTTTTGAGACATTCAACCCACGAATACAGTGAGACATTCAGCCCACTAATACAGTGATAAATTTTGTTGTTTTGAGACATTCTGCCCATTAGTACAGTGATATCTTATGTTGTTTTGAGACATTCATCCCACTAATACAGTGATACATTGTGTTGTTTTGAGACATTGAACCCATTAATACAGTAATACCTCATGTTGTTTTGCGACATTCAGCCCATTAATACAGTGATACCTTATCTTGTTTCGAGACATTCAACCAGTTACTTTTCAGTGCATGTGTATACATTTTTTTTATTATATATATGAAAGCATTTTGAGACTGATCTATTTTTTCTTCCTATATACATTTTTTGCATCAGTAGTAGTAACATTACTTAATAAACTTTTATTTACAACCTATGGAAAAAGGGAGTTGATCGGATGGTGGGGGAGGGGAGGAGGTGGGGGTAATGAGTACTAGTAGATCTTCATAATGCTGTGCTCCCCATTTACAGAACTTCTTGGGATCTGTTTGTTAGTTTGGTGTAAGAAGATGATGCTCAACAATACTAGAGAGTGGAGGCAACTTCAGTGCACTCAACCGCTGTTTTGTAGGGGTAGATGAAGAAGGATGAGGAGCAGTAGGAGGAGAAAAAGAGGAGTAGGAGGAAGAAGACGACGAAGAAGTAGGAGGAGGATGAGAAGAAGGAGGAGAAGGAGGAGGAGGAAGAGCACAAGCAGCAGGAGGAGCATCAGGATGAGGAGGAGAAAGAAGAAGAAGAAGAAGAAGAAGAAGAAGAAGAAGAAGAAGAAGAAAAGAAGAAGAAGAAGAAGAAGAAGAAGAAGAAGAAGAAGAAGAAGAAGAAGAAGAAGAAGAAGAAGAAGAAGAAGAAGAAAGAAGAAGAAGAAAGAAGAAGAAGAAGAAGAAGAAGAAGAAGAAGTAGGAGGAGGAAGAGGAGAAGAAGAAGAAAGAGAAAAAGAAGAAGAAGAAGAACAAAAAGAACAAGAAGAAGTACAAGAAGAAGAAGGAGGAACGGATATTGACGATAATTAAACTACTCAGCAAATAGCACAGCTTGCTCTTCTTGTGGAAAACAAGTGTCTCTTCTTCCTCCCCTCCCCTTACTTGTTGATCCAGCTGTTCGACAACTGACAGCAGACTTCATGAGCTTGGACAACAAACAGAGTGCCAGGATCGATAAGAATGAATGACTGCGGAATTATTTATGCCGGTTCATCATGGTCCCAGACAGCTGAGCAGTGTTGCAATGAACGTTGACTCTCATAATGTATTGAGGCTGCAAGGGACACTTGACACTGTCTGTCTGAGCGCCACACTGAAAATCGCACCTCGTCTATACTAGGGATGAATACGACCAGCCACCATGGGACAAAGTCGTTTGTCACTTTGCATGTTTGGGCGGTAGCAACAAAAACAAGAGATGGGGTGTCAGCGGTCGATTTGGGTTTTTTTCTTTAACTGTATCGATACTATAACTCTTCTCTCTGTGGTCGATTTGGGGTTTTTCAACTATATCGATACTATAGCTCTTCTCTCTGTGGTCGATTTATGGTTTTTGAACTGTATCGATACTGTAAGTCTTCTCTCTGTGGTCGATTTGGGTTTTTTTGAACTGTATCGATACTGTAACTCTTCTCTCTGTGGTCGATTTGGGGTTTTTGAACTATATCGATACTGTAACTCTTCTCTCTGTGGTCGATTTAGGGTTTTTGAACTGTATCGATACAGTCACTCTTCTTTCGAATGCTGCTGTTTGTACTTTGTGATTCTTCTCGTGATAAAAAGTTATATGAAAAAAACTACCTAAAAGTTCATAAACATTTTAGAAAAAAATCGAAAACACATGTTTTCGACAACCAGTTACTCCTACAGTTTCTGCAACAAATCTGTTGAAACACGCATAAAAGGCAGTCACATACATAAAGATTGGATCCTGGTTGCTAAGAAAAAAATTGTTGCTGGAAGTGTGGTTGGGTTTTCCATCTCTTTCTCATAAAGGCAAACCTCAAGGGTACCATCCTTCAAAGCAGCTCATATCTGAACATGTATAGATCTCAAATTAAAACAGGTTTCACCAAAAGATACTGCAGGACATTTTCATGCAGATTTTACAATGAAATAAAAAAGTATGTATGGCAAGGAACTCGTTTCGTCGTGGAAGGTTAACAATCCCTGATTTATGTGGTCCCTCTTGTGCCTGTGGCTTGCTAACTTAACCTTTTGACTCCTGCACCCTGTCCACCAGCATCAGCTTCCTGCTGGTGGATAGGGTGCGGGAGTTAAAGGATTAAGTTTTTGCAGTTTAATCAAGTGGGAGTCTGGAGATATAAAGGTTATCATAACACGTACATGTTTGTCTGGCTTTGGATCATTCATGGGATGTTAAAGTTTGTTTGAAAATTATAACATACATCTTTGACCATATTTTGGGCAGGCTTTGTTTCAGCAGAAACCAAAACACTTTTATTCCACGCTGTAGGAATCTGCGCAGTGTTACTTGTAAGATGGTACCAACGTTTGTTTGATTGATGATGGCTCTTGATATTCCTTTCATAGCTGATTTTTGGCCACTTCCATCTGTTCCTCTTTGAGTTAGACAATCAGTGGTATGATGACTCATATTCTGTTCACGAAGAAACGATTGTAAGCGTCTAAAGATTTCGGACTTTCCAGGTTTACTAGATCCTTTAAATCCAGTTGCGGCATGGAGGACAAGAGCAAATAATCAAAAATCATACGGAATCAGTACATAACAGAAGCACATGTGAAATCGTCATACGACAGGATATTTAAATGTTCACAATGTACTCTACAACTTGAGAAAATTTGATATATTTTGCTCATTTCCTTTAATCTTTATTTTCCTTCCAGAGATGTCGTTAAACTGTCAAAAACCACGCACGGATACAAACATACTTGCGCGCGCAAGTACACATACACATTCGTCCACACACATACGTATATGCGCGTGCGTATCAACCAATGATCAATGATACATTTTGCGTGGAAATAGTTGACTACACTGAACACAAGATCACTACTATCAAAGTCTGACTGACACAAATAAAACTTACCTGAAACAAATACATGTTTGAGGGGTGTTTCTCTTCTGATGGCCGTCTACTGTCCAAAGCTCCCCCGAGTTTCTGACTATTGATTCTGATTGTGCTAGACACTTACAGAATTGTTATGACTAATTTCCCCTGCTGTTTTCAAATTATCGCATTTGATGTTTTATACTCCTCAATTTTGCAAAAAAAATGGAATGCCACCAGATAGATGGATAAGCCGAATGAAAGTTGGTACTTTTCACTGGCATATTACAGCCTGCAACTTAAACTGTTGAATCAGGCAGAAAGTCTTGTCCACCTACACCACTGAAGCCTTAGACTTTGAATGGTATGGAAATAAAGCTTTAGCAAAAAAATGAAAATAGTTGAAAAGAGAGACAAGAAACCGAGAAAAACATACAAAACAAATAATTAAAAAAATAGAAGGAAAGAAACGAAGGAAAAGAAATAAAGGAAAAAAGAAAAGAAAAGAAGAAAAGAGAAGAAGCAAATGAGATAGGGGAAAAACCAAAAAGAAAAGAGAAAACAAGAGCGTTAAGTAAAACAAAATGAACAGAATTTCAAACAGAAAGCAAACAAAGAAGCAACGAAGAAAAAAAAAACAACAACTCAAAGAAGACCTGAAAGCAGACCAAAATCACTGCACCAGAAACTTTCACCAGTGGAACGATTAGGCACAGCACGACACCAATATTCTTGTGATGCTTGGAGGCTGTAGGCTAATTGTCCGCACTGAGATGACAGTGATCTCTGGCTATTCAGCATGGCGTCTTGAGCTCACAAGCAATCACTCCATCATTGTGTGTTGTGTCTCGTCTGTCTGATGATCCAGATCATAGCTGATGTCTGTTTGCTTCGCAATTCCTTGGCATTAATGGAGATATCGATTTCATGGTCAGTGCTTGTAATTGTGCGCAGACAGCTTGAAGGATAAAAACAAGAGATAATAAATAAAGTCAAATGAAATACGAAAATAACATTTCCCATTTTTGGAGGATATAGGTTAATTCTGTCCTCTAAGATGACAAGAGAGTTTGAGGCTGAACAGGAAGGCGCGGCCAATCGATCCATCATCATTTCTTCTGCTTTGTCTGCTGATGGTCCTGTCATGGCAAATGTTTGTTTGCTTCCTAATTCTTCAGCGTTGAGGAAGATGTCGGTTTCCTGGTCATTGTATGCTTGCCAGTTAGCCCAGGGATGACAGGAATGCAATGATATGAATATTAGGCGATCCAAAGAAGAAAAACTGTGAGCATGGAATCAAAATCTCAATAACAGCCTGTCTTTGTCATTGTTTTCTTAACATTCCCTTTCAAAACGTGGGTGACGGTCTTGTTGCAAAAGTTTGTACACGTGCATGAGTATGCCTGTACATGTGTGCGTTTAGAGTTCGGGGTTTCTTCAAGCAGGATTCATCACAGCTGGGCAATTCCATATGGACACCATCCTGATCTGTCAACAATGACCGGTCTTTACGAACCTGCACAAAACCGAAAATTCTGGCAGGTCTTGAAATAGTGAGATCAGGTAGGTGGGTAATGATGGTAGGGAATGAAAGGGCGGAACATTTTGTCAAACAATTATCTAACACTGCTAGAACGACTGGAGCATTAAAACAAACAAACAAGCAAACAAACAAACAAACAAACAAACAAAAAACAAACAAAACAAACAAGCAAAGCAAGCGAGCGAGCATACAAACAAAAAACCGCAGAAAACGGCAAAGTTCAGGATTTCAGACCTAGAGTCCATGACTTTGAAATATGCCGGCCAGCCAACTGCTGAAATGTGTGTGTGTGTGTGTGTGTGTGTGTGTGTGTGTGTGTGTGTGTGTGTGTGTGTGGTGTGTGTGTGTGTGTGTGTGTGGTTGTGTGTGTGTGTTGGGTATTTATATGTACAAGTGTGTATATCTATCTATCTATCTATCTATCTATCTATCTAGCTAGCTAGCTATCTAGCTATCTATTTATCTATCGATTTATGTATGTATGTATGTATGTATGTATGTATGTAGTATTATGTATGTATATCTATCACACACACACGCGCGCGCGCACATATCTATGTATTTATGTATCTATATATATATATGTATACAATATATATATGTGTGTGTTTGTGTGTGTGTGTGTTTACGTGCTCGTGTATTTCCAAAGTCCTTAACAATCCAGTTTCTGAAGCTATGAATTCGCTGTCCTATTTTTATATATATATATATATATATAAAATCATTCTTGTTTTCTTGTCGCTGTCATTCGCTTTCTCCATGTTTATGCCCAGGGGAACCTGGATCACAAACACACTATCAAGATCGATAAGAATAAATTGTCAGGGGGAATAACTGACCACAGTTCCCGACAACTGCATAGCTTTGCATTCTGCACTGACCACCATGAATTACTAGGGGATGTAGGTGACGCTAACACTGTCTGTGGAAGTAAATCAGTCTGAGCACCACTTGGAGGATCGCCTTTACCATAGGCTGCACAGGGGGATACATCCCATGTTTTGTGTGGTCTGTCGTGTGCCTGTGGTGGGCATTAGCTCTGTTGTTCCAGCACCATTCTCATTACACTAGAGATTGTGCGTTCAACCGTTGGGTGGTCCATATTTTTTTTTTTTTGTAGATTTTATTTTCAAGCCGTTGGTTGGTTCTAATTCAACAGAGCCGGAAACTGCAGGATCCGATATCTTCAAAGATAATTCAACCCCACCCCACCACGCTTTTACAAAAGCTGGGGTTGTTCGCTGCCTGTCTGAACGTTTTCATCATCCTGGTGGTATCAGCTTAGTGTTTCATAGATCACTCTTCCCCTCCCCTCCTCCCCATTTCAAGGCCATGTCAATGCCTAGGATTTTTTCGGACAATCTAGCAGATAATCGCTGGCAGATTTGAATGGAGCGCAGATGGGATTATCCGAGCCTGATGAATCTCTCATAAAACAACTCCAACCTTACTGGCTCTTGTGCCTGTGGCCTACTTTCTTAGAATCGAGTGTGAGATGGGAAGTAGAGCTACTACAACGTGTGCCATTTCTACTGCTTTGTCTTGTATAGTGTTCAGACTGTAGCGGATGTATTAGACTCACGGATGCGTAGGCCAGTCACGCACAGAGAGAGAGAGAGAGAGGGGGGGGGAGGGAGGGAGAGAGAGAGAGGAGGAGGGATAGAGAGACACAGAGAAACAGAGAGACAGAGAGAGATGAGAGAGACAAGAGACAAAAGAGGAGAGACAGAGAGAGGAGAGAGAGAAAGAGACAGAGAGGGAGAGAGAGAGAGAGAGAGAGAGAGAGAGAGAGAGAGAGAGAGAGAAATTTTTTTTATTTGTGTTGGAGAATGGACGTAACTCACTTAAGCTGATGTGTGTGTGTGTGTGGCGTGTGGTGTGTGTGAGAGGGTGAGTAGGAGGGTGTGGTGTGGCAGTGAAGTGTGGTGTGAGAGGTGTACATCAGGCGCGCGAGCGAGAGGCGGAAAACAGAGAAACAGAAGAGACAGACAGAACAGACAGAGAGAGAGAGAGAGAGTTAGAGACAGAGAGACAGAGAGAGAGAAGAGAGACAGAAGAAGAGAGAAAAGAGAGACAGAGAAACAGAGAGAGAGACAGACACAGACAAAAAGAGGAGAGAAGAATAGGGAGAATGACATGCGTAATGAGTAAGTCGTGTGCGGAGATCAGACTGATGATTTATGGATGGAAACGACAAGCCATTATTACTGGGAAAACCCAATCAATTTCAGACATTAAGTGTCCGCAAAAATAAAGTGCAGAACATGATAATAATGGTTTTTGTGTGTGTGCGTGTGCGTGTAGCACGAACAGCCCATGCTGAAATCATAGTCATTGCAAATTACTTAGTGATAGATCATGGTTGCAGTTTCTATAATGAAAATACAAAACAATAACAACCGCCACACAGCATAGCCAGCAGCAGCAGCAGCAGCTGCCAAACAGCTAGCTAAATAGATTACTGCAGCAGACTGTCAGCTCACCAACAATAACAACAGATAATAACATAAAATCACAAATAAATTTACGTACCAATAGTGATAAAGTTGCATAAGACAAAGAACCCTTAACTGACCAGTCGCCGAGGTGTAGTGGTTAGCGCAAAGGACAACCGACTGGAAGGTTGTGGGTTCGATCCCCCCTCAGTCCCTTCAAAAATCATTGTGGGATTTTTCGGCTCTAACCGGCTCCTGCCCAGAGTTGTAGCATGCTACGGGCTCATTGGGAAGACTGGGACCACACACAGTCGAGTCTCATTCACTTCACGGATGCCAGCACGTCAGGTGTCTGTATCTCTCAGGCCTGGTTGACACCAGGATATCTTATGATAGTAATCGTAGAGTACAGCCCTGTCACGCAGTCTCTATCCTAGATGGAACTCCATAGCATCATGAGTTACCATCCTCATCGACATCATCACCATCACATTATAAAAAACTGTGCCAGCTTCTGCGGCCATTAAGGTGGCGTAGAAAATGAGACGATAAACAAAACAAAACGGGTGAGCACAAAGGATATACCCTCTCTAAAGTGACAATGAAATCAAACCAACAAAACAAACAAACAAAAAACAAAACACAAAAACAAAAACACAAACACAACAAACAAAACACAAAAACACAACACAAAAACCAAACCAACAAACAAAACAAAAAAAACAAAACAAAACAAAACCACCCACACCACCACCAACACAAAAAACATTATTAACTGACCATAAGTCTTTCATAATCTACAGGCGCAGAACATACATACAAACG
>JAPXFY010000012.1:44503343-44505843 GCA_030674185.1 Monoplex corrugatus | reverse complement strand
AGCTTTGTGTCTGGCTTGATTCACTCACACCTGACGTGTTACAAAACTAGTATGAATACGTTTTACCCACTCCTGCTCCTCATTTCTCTCATTTGCTGCATTATCTTTCCCAAGTTTCGAAAAAAAAAATTATCCACAGATGGGTAAGTCAAAGATGACAGCATCTTTTCTTTATGTAGTTGAAGCATCGGACTCAGGAAAAGAAAATCTTTGAAAAGAAGAGAAAGACATAAAATAAATCGAACAGTGAAGAAAATAAAGAACAGACAACAATAAACAAACAGCCGAATAGAAAGAAAAAGAAAGAAACAAAGAAGAACTAGAAGAAGAAAGTTAGGATGAAAGAAAGACTAAAAGAAGCCCATCGAAGAAAGCAAAACTACAGAACTTTAAAATCAAATAAGCTTGCGTAAGAAAGAAAGAAAAAAAAAAGACAGAAGGAAAAAATAATAAAATGGAATATAAGAAAACAAAACCGACATAATTTCAAAAACAACAAGATAAAAGCAGCAACGGAGAAAAGAAACCCACAGAAGAACTTCCAGCAGATCAAAAGCGATAAATCAGAAACGATCACCAGAAGAACGATTACACTCAAAACGGTGCCAATATTTTCGTGATGCCTGGAGCATGTAGGTTAATTGTCTCCACTGAGGTGACAGACATCTGGCTGGTCAGGATGGCGTCTTGAGCTTACAGCTAATCAATTCATCATTGTGTGTTTTGCCTGATGACCAAGATCATAGCCAAGTTCCATTTACTTCGTAATATCTCAGCTCTGAGCAAGATATCAATTTCATGGTCAGTGAATGCTTGTCAAGTAGCAGGGAGAAGAAAAGAGAAATGCTATAGGAGTGATGAACGATCTAAGATATGGACGAGTTCTGCATCAAATCAGAATCTCACCAGGATTCTTTAACGTTATTCTCTTCATTTCTCCCACTCATGAAAAAGTGATTGATTCATATTGATTCATCTGACATACACCAAAGCTAGCAAGGCGAGTGTGTGTGCAGTGCTAAGTATATCGATGTGTCTGTGCATTTATTTCAAGTGTGGATTTTGTTCGAGAGGGACTCATCAGCCTGTGAACGTTCCACAATGTACATCCTATTATGCATGTTGGTTAGAATGCTTTGCTGACAAAACCGAGGTCTATGCTGTGCTGACAAGACGGAGGTCGTGGATTTGACCCTCCCCCCCCCCCCCCCACATCGAAGATTACCTGCAGAATGATATATTCAAAATATAAAAGTACAACAATCTGGTCGAATACTCTCGCTTAAGGCTACGTGATACAGAATTCAAATTCTGGATGAACCCCGACAGTTCTGGATTTGAGATCTGATGTTTGGAGTTCAATCCCAGCCTTCAACATAAACGCTGGCTTCTTGGCTGATCATATCAACACTCCCATTAATCCCGGTGTTGTCAGTGTTTCAAAGTCCCACACCCCACATCAAGATCTTTTCAAAGAGTAGGACTTTTTGCCCAGGCTGCAGGTGTCTGTCAGATGCTGACAGAATTCGACTGATTGCAAGCAGAATTGTCTGAATGAAGTGACTACCTCTTCTACAAACACCAAACTTAATCCAAACTTCACATGCACTCCACACTAGTTTTACCAACAGTTGTTTGACAAATTCTTCAAACACGCCCAAAATCTTCAGTGCTGGAAGGACTGCAAGCAGCAAAAATTGGAAACATCAGACTTAAGAGGTCATCACTCTTTACGCCTCTTGGCTGCGCCGTTGACGTAAGACTTAGGTTATGATTTCACGATCACCAATGCACTGTTCACAAAAATAATGATGCTGATCGAGTTCATTGTACCGTATAGAAGTAGGATGGAGGTAGCCCATATCTACAAGACTGAAGAGCATGCCAGTCTAGCCAGCAACTTAAGGACAACTAGATTTCAAACCAATGTCCTCGTCATAGGGATTGGAGCAAGGGGGCTGATAAGCACATTAGCCTACGGCCTCATGAAACAGTTATCGATTTCAGGGGGAGACAGGACCAGAGCCTTAAAAGCAATGGCAGAAGCAACGGAAAAGTATTCCGATTGGGGTCTGGACCAGGACGAACGAAAGTGAACTTCATAAAGCTTAAAATTCTCCTGCAAGTTGCTGGTGACCGATAACTTAAAGATGTCGCAATACAAGACTTCACTCCCCTGAGGGCTCTCTAATTTCCCGAGTACGACCAGCTCAGTGGTATGGTGTCACAGGCATATAAGATGTCTGCGTGTGGTGTGTCACTGTGAGTGGTTGGGGAGGAGTAAAGGTTGTGAGAGGGGAGGTAAATAAAAAGAGGTGGGGGGACACATTTTGCTCAAGGTTTCTTTTTCTGCATGCTCTCTCTTGTCTATCTCTGTCTCTCTCTCTGTCTGTCTCTGTCTCTGTCTGTCTGTCTGTCTGTCTGTCTCTTTGTGCTCTGTGTCTCTCTGTGTCTCTGTTCTTTCTCTGTCTCTGTCTCTCTCTTTGTCTTTCTGTGTTTC
>JAPXFY010000012.1:44488343-44495843 GCA_030674185.1 Monoplex corrugatus | reverse complement strand
TCTCCTCTGCATAAAATCCTGACCTCACTTAATCCCCTCTGCAGCCTGTCTCCACTCGAAGGGGAATCACATTGCAATATATAATTGTATATAATATGCTCTCTATAATTTTCCATTGTTTTTATTCTTTCTCCCCATTTATAGCCGTGTGTGTGTGTGTGTGTGTGTGTGGGGGGGGGGGTGTGCGTGGGTGCGTGGGTGTGCGTGCTTGCGTGCGTGTGTGTGCGTGCGTGCGTGTGTGTGTGTTTCAGCGCTTAGATTTGATTTTATCAAGATTTTGCGCTATATAAATATTGTAATTATTATTATTAATTATTATTATTATGGGGTAGATTTACAGTTAGGACAGTTACCGACGAGGAAAAACAAAAAAAGAACCAATATTGAAAATGGCACTGGTTGACAACTATAACACGATGTGATGTCATTTGATGCTCGCAGAACAACTGGATCGCATCGAAGAGGGAATGGACCAGATCAACCAGGACATGAGGGATGCTGAGAAAAACCTGGAAGGTCTGGAGAAATGCTGCGGCCTTTGCGTCTTACCATGGAAAAGGTGAATGTTATAGCATCAAATATTATTGTACAGAATGGACAAATTCGGTACCATGGAAAAGGTGAATGTTATAGCATCAAATATTATTGTACAGAATGGACAAATTCGGGAGATATACAGTGCCAGGAAAGGTCAGCACAATCATAACACATCTAAGCGTTACCAAGATCTCTCTATTGTGTTAAACGCAAGACAGGTGCATTAAGAGACAAGTATAAAATATTTGATATCAATAACATAAGCAAACCGATAGCATTAAAGGCATCAATGGCACGCGTAAGGTGATATTACAAGACTGCCGATAAAACACAGCGCGTGTATGTCTATAAACAAGACATCAAAATAATAACTTTTCTCTCTTTATATTTTCTTTGTGCGTTAGTGGTGCCATTTATCTATCACCAATTTTATGTTATAGTCTGGTATTGCTCTTGATGAACCAACTATGTTTATTGAGCAGTGATATATACATATGTATTTATCATTATGTAAAATATAGTAATATCAACAAGCATGCTTTGACATGGATTGTTTGCCCTATACAAAAGGATCATCATCATCATCATCATCACCATCCACATCCTCATCATCCCCATCTTCACCATCCTCCTCCTTTCCTCCTCGTCGTGGTCGTTCTCCTCCTCCTCCTCCTCCTCCTCCTCACCTCATCCTCGTCTTCATCATCCGCGTCATCTTCATCCTCTTCCTCATCATCTTCATGATCATCAGACTCCTCCTCCTTCTCATCCTCCTCTTCCTTCCTCAGAATCTTCGTCCTTCTACTTCTCCTCCTCCTCCGCACCATCCTCATCGTAACCCTCTTCGTCATTCTCATCACCCTCATCATCATCATCACCATCCTCATCATCCGTATCAGCATCCTCATCATCCGCATCACGATCCTCCTCCTTCTCCTCATCCTCATGATTCTCTTCCTCCTCAGCTTCAACACCTCCTCCTCCTCACCGTCCTCCTCCTCTTCTTCTTTAGGCTCATCAGCCTCCGTGTCAATCTCATCATCCCCGTCAGCCTCATCCTCATTTTCCTTCTCATCCTCATCTGCGTCCTCATTCTCATTATTCTCATTATCTTCATCCTCATCAGCCTCCTCATCCGCCTCCTTCTCTTCCTCATTCTCATCCCATGAACCTCCTTATCATCATCCTTCTCATCACCCCCATCTAGCTCATTCTCCTCATTCTCCGCCTCCTTCTCAGCCCCAGTCAGCCTCTTAATCGTCATCCTCGACCTCATCGTCGTCCTCCTCCTCTTCATCCTCACTTATGCTCCTCATCAGCCTCATCAGCATCCGTATCATCCTCATCATCCTCAGTCCGATCATCCTCATCCTCATCTTCCTTCTTATCCTCATCCTTATCATCTGCATCCTCCTCCACCACATTCCCATCTTTCTCATCTACATGATTATCCTCATTGTCCTCATCCTTATCATCGTCCTCAGCTTCATCAACCTCCTCCTCGTCATCCTCGTCATCCTCATCACCCTCATCATAATTCCGAACCTTCTCTTCCTCACCACTACCACCTTCCTCATCCTCGTTGTCATCCTCATCGGCCTATCATCATCCTCGTCAGTCCCATCAGCCTCCTCCTCTTCCTTCTCACCCTCACCTTCTTCATCCTCCTCCCCCTCCTCCTCATCGTCACCCACATCCTTGTCATCCTCATCCTTCTCATCTTCCTCAGCCTCATCAGCCTCCACATCAACCTCATCATCTTCATCCCCATTATCCTTCTCATCCTCATCCTTCTCATCCTCCTCTTCTTCCTCCTCCTCCTCATCAGCTTCATCCTCTTCAACCTCATCAGCCTCCGCATCAACCTCATCATCCTCATCCCAATCATCCTCATCCTCATCATCCTTCTCATCATCATCATCCTTCTCATCATCATCATCCTTCTCATCATCATCATCCTTCTCATCCTCATCATCCTTCTCATCATCATCATCCTTCTCATCATCATCATTCCTTCATTTTATCGTCACAGCAGAAAGGCTAGGACCTTGACGATCTCTTAACATTGTAATGAAGGAGGTGAGGGGGGGGGGGTGTAGCGAAGGAAGGGGAGTAGAAATCCCTGTCCATTCTGTGATTCGAACCCGGGTTTCTGGCGTACTACGCGTATGCTTTAACCACTTGGCCACGTAGTCTACAATAATGGCAATGATATGATTAGGAAAAGGCAGGCAACATTTATAGGCCATTTTATGAGGAAAGGGAATTGGAACACCTGGTCACAACGGGAAAGTTGGAGGGAAAGAGAGCACTGGGTAGACCCAGAGAGAAGATACTAGACGGACTGAGTGGCTGAAGACAAGGAGGGTGGAAGAGAGGCTTGAGGCAACAAGAGACAGAGATACATGGAAGTCCATAACCGCCAACGCCATGCGGCAAGGCACCTGTGATGATGATGATGATGATGATGATGATGATGATGATGATGATGATGATGATGATGATGATGATACATAACATGATGGTTTGTTCAGGTCCAAGAACTTTGAGAAAGGATCAGACTACAACAAGACGTGGAAAGCTGACGACGATGGCCAAGTGAACACCAACGGCCCCAGAGTGATGGTAGGCGATCCCAATGGAGCCATGATCTCTGGAGGATATGTCACAAGGTGAGTGTTTGAAAAGCGGGAATGACTGTGTCTCGGTTCAAACATTTTACTTTCTTTCTTTCTTTGTGTTTATCAGAAATAGCCAGCAGAATCGGCCAAGCCAAAACAGCATTCAAGAAGATGACAAGCATTCTTACCAACAAACGCCTGTCAATTAACATCAGGAAGAGAGTTCTTGAATGTTATATAGAACCAATACTGTTGTACGGTTGTGAGGCGTGGACAGTCAACAAGCAAAGCCAGAACAAGATTGAGGCAGCCGAGATGTGGTTTCTAAGAAGAATGTTGAGAGTTCCATGGACAACAAAGAAAACAAACGAGACAGTCTTGATGGAGGCAGACACAAGTAGATCATTAATAAGGAAGATTAAGAAAAGACAGGCAACATTTATAGGCCATTTTATAAGGAAAGGGGATTTGGAGCACCTGGTCACTTCGGGAAAGCTGGAGGGAAGGAGAGCTCCAGGTAGACCCAGGGAGAAAATACTAGACGGACTTGCAGAGTGGCTGAAGACAAAGAGGGTGGAACAGATGCTTGAAGCAACAAGAGATAGAGACAGATGGAAGTCCATGATCGCCAACGCCATGCGGCAAGGCACCTGATGATGATGATAATCTTTGTGTTTCTTTCTGTTTCCACACATCTCGTTTTTGTTTTGTTAATTTTCCTTGTTTGTCTCTGTGAGTCTCTGTGTCCTTGTCTTTTTCTTCTTCCTTTGCGTTGCCTCTCTCTCTCTCTCTGCCACAGAGACATAGACAGATAGACAGACAGGCAGACAGACAGGCAGACAGACAAACAGACAGACAGGCAAACAGACATCATACACACACACACACAAATACACACACATACATACTCACACGCACGCACGCACACACACACACACACACACAACACACACACACACACACACACAAAACACACAAACACACACAAACACACCCTAGAGATGGAAGAGTGTGTGAGTGTGTGTATGTGAAGAACGGAACTGTAACTCTGTTCTCGCTGGTTGTCCTCACACACACACACACACACACACACACACACACACACACACACACACACACACACACACACACGCACACACACACACACACACAAACACACACACACACACCAACACACACACACACACAAACATAAACACACACACACACACAAACACACTCACACACACACACACACACACACACACACACACACACACACACACACACACAATACACCCCCCCCCTCCCAAGAGATGGAGGAGTGTGTGTGTGTGTGTGTGTGTATGTTAAGAACGAAACACAGCTCTCTTCTCCCTGGTTGTCCTGACTCAACTCTACGTCCACTGCTGAAGATCCAGAATTCTGCTGTTCGCCTTATTTTCAAGGCTCAACGTCGCCAGTCTTGTACCCCTTTATTGAGGAAACTACACTGGTTGCCTGTTTCTGAAAAAAATAACTACAAGAAAGCTCACATTTGCTACAGTATTGCCACTAGTATTTTGAAGTACGCTTTGTTCATTTGCAGTAGTCGATTATCTTTGAGGTAATTTCTATGTTTTATTTTTCTGTATATGGCGAAAGAAATTTCTGGAGAGTTTGTTTAGGGTTGTTCCTCTGTAGTAGTTTGGATTCGGTTGGTAAGTAAGTAAATAATGAAATGAATAAATAAGCAACTAAGAAAAAAGAAAGTAAGTAAGTAAATAAGTAAGTAAGTAAAGGAGGAAGGAAGGAAGCAAGCAAGCAAGCAAGCAAGCAAGCAAGCAAGCAAGCAAATAAGTAACAAGTAAGCAGCCAACCGGCCAACTGAGTGAGTAAGCAAACAAACAAAAAAGTCAAGAATGGGTCAAATGGAAAGATATTGACAGTGATTTTTTTCTGTGTCTAAGTTATACCCTTCAAGTTCATTGAACTACATTGATGGTGTTTTTGCTGTGCATGTGGCAGAATCATGAACGACGCCCGTGAAGATGAGATGGAACAGAACATGGTGGAAGTTTCCGGGATGATCGGTAACCTGCGTAACATGGCTGTAGATATGGGCACCGAGATAGAATCACAGAACAGGCAACTAGGCCGCATCAACCACAAGGTAATGTATCAGTACGATGCTTGGGAACTTCATCTTTTAATATGTCTTAATCAATATCAAGGTATGGATTATTATGCTGCTGAAAATATTACAATTTATTAATTAATCCCTTAATGAAGATGTTTTTGTTTTGGCTTTTTATTGAAAGCTGTGACTTTTGCAGAAGCTGAAATAAATGGATGTCATATACTGACTGTTTCAGTTTTATTGAAAAAAATAGTGGTGTGCTTTATGAACGTAGACATGATAACGAAAATAAAGATAGGCACATATTTCAACAAGTCTTTTCCATTAAAATCAGTGGGAAGGTAAACGGACTTTCAGAGAAATAACTAGCTTGAATTTCTTTAGTGTGCATAATACATTTCGTAAAGGACAATTAATATGATGATTTTGATTGATTTACAAAATTCATGATTTTGATATGTTATTTATGTTCCATTGAATTTTAAGGAAAGTTATGGGTTGTAATAAATTTCTAATTTTGCGAAATCTGTAGACGGAAGAAAAGAGGTATAATAGATGGGTAAAAGACATATAACCACTAACTCTGAATTGAAAAGTCGTCATTCTTATAATAGCTGAAAATAATTTGCACAAAGTTGTGGGTTAGGGGGAACAAATTTGTGTAACAGCGATCAGTATTTGTTGTATGGGGCAGATATACCTGTCAGCTAAGCTTTTTCTTAAATGTTTTGTGGGTTTGCTTCGGAACCACGTGTACATGTACATTGTCCATGGTCATACCTTTGTTCACCCACAGTTCCTCCAGCTCTTGAAGCTGTCTTGCATTGCTTTTTATATTCAGCCTTGTTCAGTGTATTATCATCAGTCTTGTACTATCGCCTTTCACGTGTCATTGATCACTTTAAATGCCATCACTTTGCTTCTGTTTTCAATATCGAATATTTGATACATGTCTTCTGATGTTAGAAGATAACAACCGCACTTAAAATACTGAGGCAGAGATTTTGTGACATGTGCCTCTGAGACCAATTTTTTTCTGTTGATTGCATTTTTCTTGGTTAAAACGGTTTTTTTCGGCTTTTGTTGTTAATGCTAACCCATAAAAAAGTGTTTCCTTTTCGTTGAACGGACTTTAAAATATGTAATGCTATGGCACATATTCAGTTTTGGCGTTTAGATGTACTATATGTTTTAAAGTGAATTATCTCTTTAAGTAAGCATGTGGTAAAATCGATAATCTAGCCACACAGTCCAAATTGTTGTGGTTAGATAAACTTGTACGGAAGATGCATTCAGTTCAAGTTTTGTGGTGTGCTTTTCATTGTATAAAATTCATATGAAATATGTGTTTGATTCTTGTCCACTGGTCTTCTTGTGGCTTTTGTAATGTGTGCCCAGCCTGCAAAGCAAAGCAAAAGATTATTCATGTCGTGTGTACATGTGACAGAAGATGTGATTTGACCCGATATTTAGGTATTGTACTTTTGTGTTATGACCACTTGCTTAAATATTGTGTCCTGTCCTTGACAATTATTCCATGGAAAAATTCCTGCTGTTCTGCACTTTGGTGTTCATACTGAACTTGGTCATGGCATTCGCCCTGAGATCTCTTGTGTATTTGAAAACACACACACACACACACACACACACACACACACACACACACACACACACACACACACACACACACACACACACACACACAGAGAAACTCACACACATAGACACACACGTAGACACGCACGCACGTACGCACGTACGCACGTACGCACGCACACACACAAATGCAAGAACACCTATGGGAAGAAATACTTTTCAGTAGAAGCTTGCATGCCATTTATTCCATATCACAGTGAAAATGAATGTCTGTAAAACCTCAGTTTCCCATTGATACAACAACTCCCTGGTATTTGTCTAACCAGTTTCTCTCCTTGCAGGGCATGTCTAACGAAGTCCGCATAACAGAAGCAAATAAGCGGGCAACCAAACTGCTCACCAACTAAGGTGGGGATGCAGTGGCGTGGGGCAGACTCCCTCGCCATCTTGTGGCTCCTGATGACCTCTGTGGGGCTTTAGAAGACTCGGGTCTTCAGAGAATGATGACTGTATTCTGCTGCAAAGACTTGCTCCTTTTTTTCTGCACAGTTCTTGCAGAACTATGAAAATAGTCCTGAGTTGAGAGTTGGACGATCATTTTGCTTTACGTTTGGAGCATTGGGGTTGTATTGGTGTGAACATTGGGAT
>JAPXFY010000012.1:44475843-44483343 GCA_030674185.1 Monoplex corrugatus | reverse complement strand
TTTTACTATTTGGGGTAGGTTCAGTACCGCAATCACTGCTTATTCATTTGTTGACATATGACTTAGATTTTATGGCTTCTCTTTCATTTTACCCCAAGTTATAATGCTATATAACAATAGTGTAATTTTGTTAGCCATTGGGAAGATGGCCAGGGATATAACGGATGGTGGTTTTACAGAAAATAAAAGTTTCTAAAAACATACACATGTTACAACACATAAAACCTGTAAAACACTGACAAAAACTTCTGTTAGTGTTTACTCAACATCACTGTAAGTACACAGTATGGTCCAAATTGTTATAGTATAATATTATACATATTGGTAAATGTTCAAAATGACAACTATGGGAAAAAAAAGTCTGAAGAAAAAAATAAACAATTGTCTGTTCAAAAAGAAAGACCCTCCCCCCACATACACACACACTTGGTATCCATTTGTTATCACATAAAACACTGTGGGAACTGTGTTAGTGTTTCTGAACATATTGTACTCACATTACTGCCATACTGTTCTATAGGAATCCAGCACTTGCGCTTGGACATAATCCTCAGGTTGTCTACATTCGTTACTTCATAACTTTGGGGGATGGTGTTCATTTTTTTGTCTGTCCAAATTGTGGTTCAAAGAAACACACAAGGGGATTCATTCTATACTCCACTTGGTCTTCTTTCACTGATGGCACTCAGTCTTGTCACAGCGTTCACAAAACGGTGAACACACACACAGGTGAGGAAAAAAAAATGCACTGTAGAATGGAAAACTAAGAACACAAAAACAAAAGCACAAAAAAGCAGAAGAAAATGAAATATATATAACTGAGGGGAAAAAAAAAACTAACACAGAACACCCTACTGCCAATACACAAACTTGGTGTGGTAGTCCTTGAAACATTGGCCTAAGCACAATCCAGGCTTGGATGGGCAGGAGGGGCAGTAGTAGCGGGATTCCTTCCGCACTTTTATTTTCTTCGTGCAGACCCGACACGGCTTGGTGGGGTTAGACTTGTTTGGTGTCGGTGGCAGTGGAAATAAAAAGTGGTGTGCACCCACCCTCACCTCGTCATCTGTTTTTCCCTCTTCCACAGCTGGCACCTGATCTGGCCAAATCCAAGAGGTGATGACACTCTCCAAAAAACTTAGGAAAGTGTTACAGGAGTCATCACCTCTTGACTTTTGCAAGATGAATGCATTGCAGGCTGCAACCTGCAGAAAATGGAAAAACAGTTTTTTTGTCCATTTCATCGACTTACGTGAGCAGTCATATGGGTGAAGCAGCTGATCTTGTTTGTCAACTCCACCCATATTCCTGTTGTAATTCGATGAAACAGACGGACGCATGTTGACACCCCGTCGTCCCCGGTGTGGAATGGGTGCCTCAGTGTGGCCATGCACAGAGGACAGCAGGTGCACCACTTTTGTGCTGTGGTACTTTGTGGCGACGATCTTGTTGTCACCACAAAGAGCAGCTGATGATCCGGGGTCCAGCTTCACTCCACGTAGCTCCTCTGGAATACCCCGGTTCTCCCGGACGGTGCCGCAGGCCAAGGTGTTCCTTTCCAGGAGGTAGAGGTACAGCCGCAGACTACTGTACCAGTTGTCCGTGTAGACATGGTAGCCCTTTTCCAGGAGAGGGGCTACCAAGTACAGCACCATCTTCTCGCTGGCCGAGAGAGTTGGGTTGTCTGCATTTACGGACTCTAGGACAGGCTGCACCTCATTGACGGGGTCCTCCTTTCCAGCATACACCTTGAAGCGGTAGCAGTAGCCACCACTTCCCTTGACACCGCCGTCAGACTCACAGCACAGGTATATTTTGATGCCAAACCGGGCACGTTTCAACGGTATGTATTGACGAAATATCAGTCTACCCTTCCAAAGAAGTAGACTTTCATCAACACATACCGCTTGCCGGGGCTCATACACCTCCTGGAACCTCTCATGCAGATGATCCAGAATAGGACGGATCTTGTAGAGCCGGTCGTACGCTGGATCACCTGGCACTGGCATGGCTGCATTGTTGTTGAAGTGCAGAAACTGAAGAAGAATCTGAAATACAGAGTAAACTTTCAAGATAAGTAAGCAGACCCACAACTGGGCACACACACACACACACACACACACACACACACACACACACACACACACACACACACACACACACACACACAGCCTACACACACACACACACACACACATACACACACACACACACACAGCCTACACACACACAGCCTACACACACACCCACTACACAAGCACACACTGACAGTATCACACACACTTGAATATATAAAAACACCACACTGGTATAAAAAAGTGCTTTTGTCTTTTACAAAATGAATAAACTTGCATGGAAAACTTACACACAGAAAATAAATAATGCTTATGCACACACGCGCGCGCGCACACACACACACACACACACACACACACACACACACACACACACACACACACACACACACACACACACACACACACACACATACACACACACACACATTCACACAAGCACACACTGACAGTATCACACACACATGAATATAAAAACACCACACTGGTGTACCAAAAAAGTGCTTTTGTGTTTTACAAAATCAGCAAACTTGTATGGAAAACTTGCAAACAGAAATAAATAATGCGTATGTACACATGTGCACTCACACACACACACACGCACATGCACACACACACACACACACACACACACACACACACACACGCACACACACACACAGCCTACACATACACACACACACACACACACACACACACACATTTACACAAGCACACACTGACAGTATCACACACACTTGAATATATAAAACCACACACACACACACACACACACACACACACACACACACACACACACACACACACACACACACACACACACAAAATGAATAGTGGAGGGATGAAGAATCAAGTAGTGAAAAAAAGAAAAGAAAAAAAAAATGAGCTACTTGCCTGGAACCGGTTTTCTTGTCATGATGGAGCTGAAGACTGGAATTCTGTACAGCACCTTCTTAGACCAGTACAGTTCAATTGAAGGTAGCCGCACAATGCCCATCAGCAGAACCAGGCCCAGAAACTTCCTCATTTCTGCACAGTCGACTTTCTCCCACTTGTTGGCCCTGGAAAACTGTGGAAGATTGGGGTGTGCCTCGAGAAACTGGTCAGCATACAGGTTTGTCTGAATGACGAGATGGTTGACTAGGTCAGAAAAAAATAATTCCAAATAGTCAACCGGCCTAAAATTAGCACAGCTGACCTTCAACCCCGGATTTCCAGTGAAAACTACACCAGGGTTGGGGTGCTGTGCATCAGCTTCTCGCCATTCTCTCACTAGCTGTTGCTGACCACGCCTCACGCCACGCCCCCTGCCGCTTCCACGGGGCCCTCGCCGTCGTCCAGACCCCCTACCACGTCCACGACCCCGTCCCCTCCTGACAGGAGGGGGTGCAGTGCTTGTTGATGGTAGAGGATCCCCCATTTCCTCTTCTTCACCCTCGCTAGCACTGGTTTCCCCACTGCTTTCACTGGGAGCGAACGAAGGATCCACGTCATCACCAGCACCTATCTCCGATAAAAGTGGATGGTGCTGGTTCCCATCCGTCTCCTCCTCATCACTGATGTCAGGATCCGATCCTCCCATGTCTTCTTCTCCACTGTCTTGATCGTTGAATATCTCGTCCAACACATCAAGCGCAGTGTACCGCTTGAAAACAGGTCGAGCCGACGACGTACTAGGTCTCGCTGCCATCTTGAATTCGCTAATCACTGTAACCTCTCAACTCGCGATTTGCATATCCTGTGGTCAGTTACTGGTGACGTGAAGGATATGGGGCTCTTCGCTGATATCAGCAACAGAGTTGGAAACATTTTGCGCAGTCATTTCTTGTGTAGATTTGCTCGCTTTCCGTGACGAGTTTACTACGAGTGGCACTCGTATACGGGCGTGGTGAATTTCGATTTTACTACGAGCGTTACTCGTACCAAGCAGAGAAGAGGTTAAGGTCACACTCACACAGACCAAAAGAAGTACATTAAAACAGCTCTTTTTGAGACATGTTTGTGAACATCACTTTCTCAGGAACTCGTGACAAAGTTTAAAATCTGTTTTAATGTTTCTAACAATATACCATTGTCCATGATGGACTTCAAGTTTTCTTGCAATTGAAATTTCTTCAAGGTCACAGAGACCTTTGAATTTACAAAATCTGGACTTTTTTTTTTTTAGTAATTTTTGTTTATGAAAAGAGACTGTTGGAATAGTTGACTATCTTGTTTGTTTGTTGTTGTTGTTGTTGTTTTATCTTGTTTGTTTGTTTGTTTGTTGTTGTTGTTGTTGTTGTTGTTTTGTTTTTCTTAATCATTTTATGAAACTGATAAAAACTTGTGTGAAAAAATGTGTTGATACAGTAGGAATGTCATGGAATGCGGGAAAACGTTTTTTTTTATTTTTAATTAAAAAAATAATTTTTTATACGAAATCACCGATCTCATGTTTTCTGTAAGTGACTTGTTTTGAACGAAAAGAGTGAGGGAGATAATAAATGAGCTATTTTCCATTGACAATGAAGTGTTACAATCTTTCTTTGGTTTGTATCTGAGCTGTTTGCTGCTTTGCATAACAAGAAAAAAGGAAACCCTGATGCAAAAACTACATCTTTCCTAATGACTGTTTGCGCTGTTTCATTGATACTGCTTCTTTCGATTGTTTCATCTGCTTGTTCTCTTTCGATCCCTTTCACTGTCGTTGGTTTCGGGAGGACGTGTAGGAAGAGGAGCAAGGAAAGCAGATGGCATGAACAAAACACTGACTTGTATTGTTTAATTTCATGTGTTTGTCCTTGTATGTATGTATGTATGTGTGTGTGTGTGTGTGTGTGTGTATGTGTGTGTGTGTGTGTGTGTGTGTTTGTGTGTGTGTGTTGTGTTTGTGTGTGTGTGTGTGTGTGTGTGTGTGTGTGTGTGCGCGTGTCTATGTGTATGTGTATGTGTATGTGTATGTGTGTGTATCCCTGTGTGTGTGCGCGCATATGTGAGCGTGTGCGTGTGTGTGCGCGCGTGTGTGTATGTGTATGTGTGTGTGTGTGCGTGTCTATGTGTTTGTGTATGTGCATGTGTATGTGTGTGTATCCCTGTGTGTGTGCGCATATGTGAGCGTGTGCGTGTGTGTGCGCATGTGTGTGTATGTGTATGTGTGTTTACGTGCGTGCGCGCGCGCGTATGTGTGTGTGTGTGTGTTAGGGGTGAGGGGTCGCATTGGGGAAGATTTTCAAACACATTCCTTGATATTGATGGAGTAGGAGACGGGGGAAGAAGGGCAAGGAGTGCCTTCTTAAGGTAAAGCTGCGCGTTATTTCATCCATTTGTAAGGAACTGAAACATTCCGAAGATGACATACTCATCGATGCCTTCGTTAATCATTCACGTAGACAGACAGTCAAACAGACACACAGACAGACACAAAGAGAAACAGAGAGAGAGAGAGAGAGAGAGGCAGACAGACATACAGACAGAGAGAGAAACAGACAGAGAGACAGATAGACAGACAGACAGACAGATAGACAGACAAACAGACAGACAGACAGACAGACAGACAGACAGAGAAACAAACAGACACGCAAGCACAGACAGACAGATAGGCAGGCAAACTAACTAACTGACTGACAGATCAGTACTGACACAATCAATGAGCAACGACTGGCCATCCAGACTGCTAGACAGTCTGATTCACAGACAGACAAACAAACAGACAGACAGACAGACAGACTGACGGACGGACAGACCTCCAACCAGACCTGCTGGATGACAGACATGCAGGCATCCGTGTATCATAACACTACTTGTCCATTTCTTGTCCCCTGGCCATTTTTGTTTGCTTGCTTTACTTCTTTTAAGCGAAGAAATTTATTAACGAAACTGTTTAAAACTAACAATGAAATGAACGTTCGATTTTTGTTTTTGATAATCATACTGTCCTGTAAACTTTTATTATTATTTTTTTTTTAATTAACGTTGAAAAAAAGAAAGAACGTAGAAAAAATGAAAGAACGAAAGAAAGGGAGAAAGGACGAAAGAAAGAAAGAAAGAGAGAAAGACAGATAACAGAAAGACAGAGAGATAGAAAGACGGACAGAAAGACAGACAGATAGACAGACGACAGACAGACAGAAAGAAAGAAAGAAAGAAAGAAAGACAGACAGACAGAAAGAAAGAAAAGAGAAAGAAAGAAAGAAAGAAAGAAAGAAAGAAAGACATTAAGTAAGTTAGACAGACTGCAAGAAAAACAGAAACAAATGTTGAGGGCTGCATTTTCAAGAAGTGTAACTGTATACTTGTTTGTATGTTCGTCTGTTCCACCACTAAAGGCAGAAAAAGCCTTTCTTCGGGCTGAAAAGTATCGCTTGCATGTACTTATTATTTCATTGACGAAAAGTACAGTATGGAGCACTTTTTGCATCATTTGTCTTTCACAGAGTCACATGATGAATGAGTGTCCAGTGTTGTACTGACGTAACAGTATTTGTGCTGTTTAGCTGATGTTTGGAACTTGACATGCTGTCTTTTACGGCTGTACATTACTGATAAGTTGCTTAAATACATAGCCAGTTTATGGAAATGAAAAACCACGCACTGAGTGTAATATCTAAGTCTCATCACTGTAGGAAAGCTGCGTTCGTGGCTATTTTTCTATAAAATACTTTTTTTTACTTTTCTATAGACGATTCAAAAACACATCTTACCCAGTGATGTAAGATTTTCGATGTTTGATTAATGGTAAAATGTGTATTTCAAATATGTTTCCTTTATGGCTAACATTCAAAGTTTCCAATTGTCTTCACATTTATGTGACTTGTGGAGTTTGATTACTCATTTAAAAACTACTATTGTCCTCACTGTAATAGTTTTAATGTGACATGTACATATGTTATTGATTGATTGCTTGCAGAAGTATTGCTTGCATAGGAACTCAAATTCATTAAAGCTAAAATTGAAATTTGTTATCGTTAATTGTTTTTATTACTGTTATTGCGTTTGAGAATAAATAGTCTTTCTTCTTTGCTCACAAAATGATGCATGTTTTCATTAAGTTGTTATTGTAGGTGGATGTGGTGCATGTTTAGCACTATGTTGTTTTAATGTGGGAAATGCACTGAATGTTTAAAAACTGTATTTACAAATTGATTTTTACAATCGTCTTATCGCTCTTGTTTGCATGACAAACCTAGTTTTGTTTATTTATTCATCTTCACAATCAATATTCAACAACTTCAGGTCCACACACATTTCTTGCATAAAACATACAATAATAAGTTGTATGTTTTGTGCAGGAAATGTGTCCTCTTTGTACGTTTTTGCAGTTACGAGATAGTCTGTGGAATGGACAGCAGAAGTTTGATTTGAGAAATGTCAGTATAAGCATATTTTTGTGTCATTCAGGACATAATTTGGATGCAGTTTGCTTTCAGAGATTCTGATCCAGGTCAGG
>JAPXFY010000012.1:44458343-44470843 GCA_030674185.1 Monoplex corrugatus | reverse complement strand
AGAGATAGAGAGAGAGAGAGAGAGAGAGAGAGAGAGAGACAGAGACAGAGACAGAGACAGAGAGAAATACAGAAAGAGAGAGACAGAGAGAGAGAGAGAGAGGGGGGAGAGGATGGGTGGAGGAGGGTATCAGGGTTGTTTGTGGATTTTTATACATTTTCAACATGTACTTCACATGATCCATCATACAGTACATAAACCGCTGACGCTATGCTAAAGTGTCACATGATATTTAAATTTGCATAACATTTACATAATTACATCATTGTGCTAATACTTTCCATGTTACCGTTTTTTTCCCACATAACAATGCATCTGTTTGACTGTCAGTTCAGTCAACATTCATTGAGATGACCATACATTCAGCGAATAGAAAATAATTTAAAAAAAATACTCGATACTTAGATATTCAAGATACTGATTAATGAGTCTTTTATCGAGTTCTTCCATCCATTCCTTCACTGACCCATATACATGTAAACGTTACTTAATCACATAGCCACTTAATTATGACTAAATTAATGAATCATAAATGTTTCAACAAATTTATTAATGAATAATAAATCACTAGCTCAAACAACATAGCTAATCAACCAATAAAACAATAAAAGTCGAGTAACAAATCGATCACACAGTCAATCTATCAATCAATTGATCATTCACTCGGTCAATCAAACAGTCAATCAGCCAGTGTGTCAGTCAATCATGCAGGTACCAAAACAAAACAAAACAAAAATTGAAAACAAACAAACGAACAAACAAACAAACAAACAAACAAACAAACAAATAAATAACCAATCCACCAATTAACCAATCACCAATCAGTCAGTCTTGCAACGGATCAGTTCACTCATCAGTTAACCCATCAGTGAACTGATAAGTCAGAATTACCAATCAGTACATTAACCCTTTGACTCCCACACCCTGTCCACCAGCATTCTGCACTGTCAACCGTGCTAGCGAAGCAAAAACGTAACCCTTTGACTTCCTCATCTTATCCATCAGCTTCCTACAGGAAGCTGGTGAAAAGGGTGAAGTAGTAAAGGGGTTAAGGTTTTGCTGTTGGTGGATAGAGTGCTGGAGTCAAAGGGTTAATCAACATAGTAAAATTCGGTAAGTTATCAAATGACCATCAGTCATCTGATCATCAAGTCAGGCAATCAGCAAATCTATTAAGTTAGTAAAGAATGATTCATCAAATTACCATCAGTCAACTAATCAATCATATCAACCAATCAGCAAATTAGTCGGCACAGTAAAAAATCAATAATTCGTAAAATCATCGACAGTTAGTATTCAGTCAAACCAACCAATTAGTGAATTAATCAGCATTGTAAAAAATAATAATTCGTCAAATTACCATCGGTCACCTGATCAGTCAAAGCCCACAACTTAACAACAAACCAATGAAGCAAGCAGAAAAGCCAACAACCAATCGACCGACCGAACCAACGAACAATATTAATCAACCAAAACCAACCAAACAACCAACCATCTAATCAATCATCTGACAAAGAAATTTCAAACGAGGATACCAATCAAACATCAAGTAACTTCATCATCATCATCAGGTGCCCTGCCGCATGGCGTTTGCGACCATGGACTTCCAACCATCTCTATCTCTCGTTGTCCCCAGCATCTCCCCCACCCTCCTCATCCACAGCCACTCTGCAAGTCCGCCCAGCATTCTCTCCCTGGGTCTACCTGGTGCTCTCTTTCCCTCCAGCTTTCCCGTTTTGACCAGGTGCTCCAATCCCCCTTCCTCATAAAATGGCCTATAAATGTTGCTTGTCTTTTCCTAATTTTCCTTATGAGTGATCTACTTGTGTCTGCCTCCATCAAGACTGTCTCGTTTGTTTTCTTTGCTGTCCATGAAACTCTCAACATTCTTCTGAGAAACCACACATCTCAGCTGCCTCGATCCTGCTCTGGCTTTGCTTGCTGACTGTCCACGCCTCGCATCCGTACAACAGTATTGGTTCTATATAACATTCAGGGACTCTCTTTTTGATGTTAATTGATAGGCATTTGTTGGTAAGGATGCTTGTCATCTTCAAGAAGATCAAGCAACTTATCAAACAAATATCCACCAGCTAATCAACCAGCTAACAAGTATAATAACCCAACTAGCCACCGACCATTGAACCAACCAACCAACCAACCAACCAACCAACCAACGAGCTTCTCTGCACAGTATCAAGTCTACATAACTCTTTGGCAATAATATACAATTTGATGCATCTTTTACTGTCGATGACGATGTACTAACAAATTATATTTTCAAGGTAAACGAAAAACCCAAACAGATACTCATACTCGCCATAAAAAAAAACGTTCCTGTATTGACAAGCATACGAGGGGTGTCCCAAAAGTCCTCAGCCTCACCAAGGTGGAGTTTGGTTACAAGAATGAAATTCGGCACGCATATGCACGTGCATCTCGGAAGACTCCATACAAAATATGAGCACTGACATAATATTTGATATGACGTCATACAGTTTCAATACGTCATACCTCAAGTTTCTGTTAAAAATGGATCAGTCAGCATGGTATCTCATCATTTCATTTTGCAAGGAAAAAAGCCAGATTACTAGAAAAACCTACGACAAACTGGTGAAGATGCACGGGGATAATGCACCTCCCTGTTCATTAGTTAAAGAAATGGTATTTTAACATTTGTACAGGAGTGAGATGCTTTCATGATGAGCAACACAGCAGAAGGCCAAAAAGAGCTAATGCCAGGTAAACATTGACATAGATCTGGACATGGTCATGGCTGACAGACTCGTGACCATCCATGAAATTGCAAACACTCAATGCATTCCTCGTACGAGCGTTCATAGAATTCTGACCAATGAATATATATTGCAATTGACAAAGGTCTCAGCAAGATGGGTACCAAAACTTCTGACAGAAAAGTAGAAACGCACACGATTCACACTGTCCCGAGACAATCTACAGCGTTTTGAAGCTGGTCTACCAGACTTTCATTGACCAGTTTGTCCCTGTTGATGATTCATGGGTCCACCACGTTACATCAGAGAATAAAGAACACTCGAAGCTGTGGAAGCATCTTGATTCTCTCCCTCCAAAGAAAGCAAGGGTCACAGCCTCTGCTGGTAAGATGTTGGCTACTATTTTCTCGAATGCTGACGAAATTCTGCTCGTGGATTATTTTGAAAAGGGTCCAACAATCAACAGAGAATATTCTTCTTTTTTGTTAAGTGAGCTTCGATCAGCTATCATCATAAAACGTAGTGGAAAGGTAACACCAGACTTGTTGTTTCGTCAACACACACACACACACACACACACACACACACACACACACACACACACACACACACACGCACACACACACACACGCACACACACACACACACACACACACACACACACACACACACACACACACACACACACACACACACACACACACACACACACAAGATTACACAAATACAGAAATACAAAACCATCCTGAACACCGCTTGTGGGAACTACAGCGTAAATACCAGCATTAGTAAAACCAAGACAGTGAGGGTGAGCAGAAAACCTGGCAACCCTAGCATCAACATCAGTGACACTAAACTCAAAAAAAATGAGCGAATCCAAATACATGGGAAACATTTTCACAGAAGACAGATGACTAATAGACAGATGTACCGAAACCAGAATCCTAAAGAAAACAACGTGAGTTATGAACCTGCCCCATCCCTGAAATACCCCAACATTCCTACTGAAACAAAAGGCTGGCTCACTAGTTCTATTTTTCACCCCACATTCAATTGCCAGACCTCGACCCTGATAAACACGTAAAACACACAATTACTAATTTGATGAGAGCTGTCAACAAGACCAGATGGGGTATGATCAGAAGCAGCAAAATCGGAGAAACAGTGGAAACAACACTAATTCAACAACAAGGACTAAAGTGGTTTAACCTAACCAGTATGCAGCTCTACCAGCTAGTTTAGCGAGCGTACAGCAAAATTCCTAGACTGAATGTAACAGGCAGACTAAAGGAAGCCTGGATTGATGGCATGAGAGAGATTTTGCCTGACACTCGAGGCTTTCCACCTCGTTGCTGAACGTCAATTCTTCCACAACACGTATGATGGTACAAGTGTACAGAGAGAAGAAGAAGAAGAAGAAGAAGAAGAAGAAGAAGAAGAAGAAGAAGAAGAAGAAGAAGAAAAACAAGAAGAAGAAGAAGAACAACAACAACAAAAACAAGAAGAAGAAGAAGAAGAAGCATTATTAAGATGCTATTATTAAAAAGGTAAAAATGGAACCATCAGTAAAGAATACTGTTATGAATAAGGTACAAAACTGAATCTGAAGCCAAACATTCTGTTTTAGCTGAAAGCATTGCCATCCTTTTCAGGAACTGGATTTATATACTTACACTCTCAGAAATGTCCCACACAACCCATCAAAACCTTCCAGCCATGTCTGAAAGAGTCCTCAGGCCAGGGCAAAATTCTTTACTCAGCATGGAAAGGTCTGTCAAAACCGATGTAGCAAGCAAAACGCTGACACCAAAAGGATGGATAAGACAGGAAAGCGAGGCAGACGACATTACATGGTATGAGACTGAACTCTTGATGTCAGATCTGGAATTTATAAGCAGCGTTCATATTTACGCTGAATTACATACACCCCATGAGTAACGAAAAGAAAAAGGTTTGGGAACAGAGTAGTGAAGAAAAAACGCACGTTAAAATACATATATAATATCACGGAACACAAAAAATAATGTTGGAATAAAGGATCAACAAAAAAAAAAAAAAAAAAAAAAAAAATCTGGCATATGCAAACGCCAGAAACAGCACAACAACAACAAAATTCAATTTAAAATAATAAGGGTAATGATTTCAGAACTGAGCATCTTCATCTAAAATGTCTCCGCAGGCAGTCCACACGTGTGTGAAATCATGCCCAATGAAATCTACAGTAGCATTAAACTTTTCTGTTTCATGTTTTAGAACATAGAAACAGCTGTAAAATGCAGTCACTGAGATCATGTACTATAGTTTTTGACGCAGTGTATGTTGATTTGAAAAAAACAAAAAAAAACAACCAAACTCTTAAGGCAAGAATGAGGGGAAAAAAAAGAAAGAAAGGTGTGGAGTTTATGCCCAGGCATTCTTTAGTTTACGCTGGATGAGTCAGCTGGTGGAAGACTCATCCAGCGGAATTGCTTTCACATCAGATGACCAAACCACTTGATCTTTTGGTGAATAATAATATTGGAATGACTTGGACACAAGTTCTGGGTATCACGAGGAAAGAAGGACAGAAAGGTGTGGAGTGGATCACCGAGTCAGCTGGCTGCTGTTCGTAAAACATGGTTATTTATAGTTAGATTTGCTGGATTTTGTCGACGGAGGCTTAGCCGAGGGGTTACTTCGCTTGTCAAATTTTAAAGTCCGAGTACACATGAATTGTGTTGATGAAGGGAAGTTCTATATAGCATGAAAAGTACCCCTGGCGCCATACTCCGTTTTTTTGTTGGTTTTTTGTTTTGACAATCATTATTTATCAATTTTTTAATTTTTTATTTTCATTTTATTTATTTATTTATTTATGTTTGTTATTTATTTATTTATTTATTTATTTATTTATTTATTTTATTTATTTATTTATTATTTATTTATCTATTTATTCATTCATAATTCTATTTATTCATACATTTATTTATCCATACATTATTTATTTATTTATTCATTTATTTTACTTTTACTTTATTTATTTGTGCATTTATTTCTTTATTTTACTTTATTTGTACATTCATTTATTTAGTTAACTGTATTTGTTTGTTTGTCTATCTGATGTTTATTTATATCTTTTCATTTGATTATCATGTGTTGTTTTAATTAGTTCTTTACTTATGTATTATATATCCATGCATCGATTTAGTCATCTTTTTATTTCTTTGTTCATTCATTTATTTGTTCTTTCACTTTTTTTGTTCATTCATTCACCTATTCATTTCTGGACTTACTCGTGTACAAGTAACGAAGTTGTCGAAGCAGTAAAATAAGTAAAGCAGTGGCCATTGAATCATGACTTGGTGATCTTAAATTAAAGTAGGGATCAGAGAACTAGATGGGACCAATATTTTCTGTTTCTTTTTTCTCATTTATTACTGTTTAAATAACCCTAATTGATTAATTACTTAATCAGTTCGTGTATTTTTCCCCATTCAGACTCTCTGTTAACAACCTGACATGTGTCATTAGTGGTTTACAGCTACTTCTTCCAGACAATTTTAACCTTTTGACTCCCGCATCCTGCAGCCTGTCCACCGGCATCCCGCATTGTCTCTCCCTATCCATTAGCTTATTTTTTTTTTTTATTTAACTATCTGTCTATCTGTCTATCTGTCTATCTGTCTATCTGTCTATCTGTCTGTCTATCTATCTATCTATCTATCTATCTATCCATCCATCCATTCATTCATCCATCAATCCATCTATCTATCTATCTATCTATCTATCTATCTATCTATCTATCTATCATCTGTCTGTCTGTCTGTCTGTCCGTCTGTCTGTCTATCTATTCATTTATTTACTTATTTGTGTATGAATAACGAAGTCATTGAAGCAGTAAGATATGGAAAACAGTGGCTACTGAATCATGAAACGGTGGTCTTAAAATAAGGATCAGAGCACTAAACAGGACCGATCTTTATCTCTTTTTTTTTTTTTTATTCCTTACTAATCAAATAATTGATTCATCATTTGATCAGTTTATATAATTTTTCACATTCAGAATCAATGGTAACCATCTGATAGGCATGTCATCAAGGGTGTACAGCTACTTCTTCCCTACAATTTTGGTAATGGTTGCTGTCGAGAAAAATATGGATTTTCCCCTTCTTTTTGATTTGTCTGCTTATGCATAATCCTCCTTATAAGGAAGATTAGGAAAAGACAAGCAACGTTTACAGGCCATTTTATGAGGAAAGGGGAATTAGAGCACCTTGTCACAACAGGAAAGCTAGGAGGGAAAGAGAACGCCCGGTAGACCCAGGGAGAAGATATTGGACGGACTAGCAGGGTGGCTGAGGACAGAGAGGGTCGAAGATGTGCTTGCGGCGACAGGGGATTGATACATATGGAGGGCCATGATCGCCAAACGCCATGTGGCAGGGTACATGATGATGATGATGCTTATGCCGTCATGGGAGAGAAAGGGCTGAAGGTCAACAGCGAACTGGAAGGCCTGAAGTGGAGAGATACCAAATAACTTTAACGTTTTTCCTTAGTCTGCCTCTTGCCTTTAACCCCCAGGCATTCTTTTGTTTTACGCTCTATGAGTCAGCTGGTGGGGCTGTGTTCTCGTCATATGACTAAACAGCTTCGTCTTCCGCTGAATGATAGTGCTGGATTGAATTGGATTCATGTTCTGTTTGTTACAAGGGACATTTTTCGAACGTGAAATGCAGACCACTTTTCCCACGGAAAGCGCTGGCCCCAGTAGCTCAGTTGGTTGAGCGTCGGATTCACATGCTAATGGTTGTGGGTTCGAATCCCGGGGTGCGCTACATTAAAACTGGCCTTTTCACTATCCCATCTTAACATCATCGTTTTCTGGTGAAGTCAGTATAGGGTTAAATAGGTCCCCCTTACCCCACTTCCCTGGGATGGTTATCCCCGTCGGCCATATCACCTGGGGTGGGTGTCGACATAAAAACTGACCCCCCCCCCCAAAAAAAAAAAAAAAAAATGGAAAGCTTATCAACATAGCACGGTGCCACCCATTGTTTCTTTCTTCTTTCTCTCCTTATTTGTACACCTTTTTGTTTACTTACGAAAGTTGATTTTTTTTTGTTTTATAGAAATCCCGTCATGGACAATTCTCTTGTTGCCGTGGGATCTTTTACCTGCGCTACTGCATGGCTTCAATTGGATCAGAATTGTTGTCTCATTCGGGTAACCAGCACCTAGATCACCACACACGTGTAAGTGGAAGTTGGGTGGGAAGAAAATCCCTGTTCAACCAGACTAGTATGGTGGACAGGTGTTGTTCCCATCATTGATCTCCGTGTTTCTAATCATGTTTCGTTTAGTCTCCTTGACAATTGTTCTCAAACAACACATCCCACATGCGGTCATTTTGTGCTCTGCGGGCTTAGAAATACCAAAACGAATTCCAACGAATTTTGGAAATTGTTGAACTGCTTTTGGCGTGCTCTGTGTGTGTGTGTGTGTGTGTGTGTTATATATATATATATATATATATATATATATATATATATATATATATATATATATATATATATACATATATATATATATATATATATATATATATATATATATATATATATATATATGTGTGTGTGTGTGTGTGTGTGTGTGTGTGTGTGTGTGGCGCGTGTTTCGTGTGTGTGTGTGTATGTATGTGTGTGTGTTGTGTGTGTGTATGTGTGTGTGTGCGTGCGTGCGTGCGTGCGCGCGCGCGCGCGCGCGCGTGTGTGTGTGTGTTTGTGTGTGTGTGTGTGTGTGCACGCGCGTCCAAGTGATGATTTAGTCACATCTAAACATTGGGTTGATTGTGAGTGAATAGCATGGAAAGACGTATACTCACAAACGCCTTCACACACACACACACACACACACACACACACACACACACACACACACACACACACACACATACACACACACACGCACATACGCACACACACGCACATACGCACACACGCACACTCAGACAATACACTCACTCAGACAATACACACACTCACACATGCAGAGAGAGAGAGAGAGAGAGAGGGAGGGAGAGAGAGACAGAGACAGCGACAGGGACAGAGACAGAAACAGAGAGACAGAGACAGTGACAGAGAGAGAGAGAGAAAATCAGACAGATAGAGACAGAAACACAGACAGAGACAGAGACTGATTCACTGAAAGAATAGAAAATCTAGTCGAACCATAAACTAAAATGGAAAATGACCATGTGCAGATGATTACTTATTCAGTAACATACGGCCATAAAATATTGCACCCTTTTAAATCAGGAATTCAAGGAAGGATGTTTTCACATATTTCATCTGATGAGTAGCATCAAATTTTATAAAATATATAAATTGAGAATGAAGTATCAAAATACGAATACACAGCTGAATTTCTCTTAAAGAATTAAAATCCAAGCATTAAAAGGTGAAGCTGATACAGAATTTCTGCTTCTCCTATAAAACGATTCACAATCCACGGTCGCTACGGGTACTTAGATTTGTTTGTGCTTCATCCAATTCTTCCAGGCGTTAGTCAGAAGATTCAAGCTTTTGCAACCTACATGTACTGCTTCCATTTTTGTTTTCTTCCATTCATGGTTAAGTCCTCAGCCTTCTTCGGTGATGATTATGGCCGTTTTCTTCCAGTTCCCCCGGACTGATGGCTGGCTGGCTGCCATACATGTAGACCTTGTGGTCAGAAGAATTGTAGACGGCCATGTCTCCTGTCATTCCATTTGATACAGGCCGCATCGCTGCAGTGTATGTAAAGTTGTCTGGTCCTTCTGACAGCGGGACCAAATTCGTGAAGGCATCAGTTTAGACCTGCACTTCATGTGGGCGTTGAGCTGGTTGTAACCGGAGCAGTCTCATCAGGATCGCTTGCTGCTTACTGGGCAGATGGTGGTATCATCCCTTTCTGTCCGTGGCGTAAGGAGTGATCTAACGAACATGTTTTCGTGTCAATCGAACGCAGTCTTCCAACATAATCGAAAGGCATCATAATATTTTCATATCTTTATTTTCATCATGTAGTCTTTGCACTACTGTGCATAAACTGGTTAAAACACGAAAAACAAACAAAAAGATAGAAAAACCCAGCAAACAATCGGATTAACGGTACTTGCATTTACATCACCATAGGCATTATTTACAAAGTCAAACCATCCAGACGGTCTCTCTTCTCTGGTCCGCTCAGACACGATTGCGGAATTGTGATGTCTTAAGGAAGAACCATATTCTTTAATATTAAGTAGAAAGTATTTGTGTCTATCTTATTTCAGTTGAGTTCATCTTACCTAACAGATGTGTACTTTATTTTAATAGGATATTTCTCGTATTGAAATTAAACCCATTCTATTTAAGTCTATCCTACGTCCACCACCTTACCACCCAGTCCAGAGTGCAAACGAGACAAGGACACCTAGCTTCAAAGCCAGAGGTCCACCAAGGAAGACTTGGACTGATGACATCAAAGAGATTCTGACCTCACATAGCATCCACCTGTCCAGGCCTTCCAAGTCGCCTCAGACTGACAGTTCTTTCTTCCCGCAACAACTCCAGAATTTTAGGCAACAGGATAAAAGAACAAAGAAAGAAAGAATGCGAGATAAGTTCATTCCATCGGAGACAAACCCATTTTATGCGAGTTGACTTCAACTTGTTTGAGAAAGATCCATCTTATTTGAGATAGGGCCATTTTATTTGACGTATCCATTTTATATCAGATAAGGCCACTTTATTTGAGGTAGGGTCATCTTATGTATGATACATTTATCTCATTCGAGATAAACCTATCCTGTTTGAGATAAGGCCATGGTGTTTGGAATAATTCCATCTTATCTGAGTCAAGGCCATCTTACGTGAGGTAATGCTATCTTATCTAATCGAAGTCTATTCTAAGAAAGGTGACTGGTTGGCGAAGAGTTAAAGCTCCCACCTTCCAGTCTGACCGCGTTGGCGCTATATATGTACAAGAATAAGCTTTGTATATGCGACCTAGAGTTCACCCAGCTGTGAGAGGCTACTTGACCTGTTTATGGTTGTGAAAGGTAAAGCATCGAGAAACAGAGGATGGACACCAGCGCCCGTAAAACAAGTTCAGTCCCCTATCGCTGACTTCATCCCCACATTACAGTTATGGGACGAATTTTACCTTTATTTCCCGTAACATGAGTGAGCACTTGTGAGACTGTGTCTGTAAAGAATTAATTTTGAGATTAACCCGTCCTATAGACAAAAAAAGAAATCCTTAAAAAATCATATTTTTTTCTTTGTTTACAAATCAACAATATTTTTTCTTATTTTGGTTTGCATTTATTTATGTTAAATTATCAAAATAAAACATAACCAAGCCTTCATCCTGACTGATTCCATATTCCTTATCCTGTTTGAGATAAGGCCATGGTATTTGAAACAATTCCATCTTATCTGAGTCAAGGCCATCTTACGTGAGGTAATGCTATCTTATCTAATCGAAGTCTATTCTAAGAAAGGTGACTGGTTGGCGAAGAGTTAAAGCTCCCACCTTCCAGTCTGACCACGTTGGCGCTATATATGTACAAGAATAAGTTTTGTATATGCGACCTAGAGTTCAACCAGCTGTGAGAGGCTACTTGACCTGTTTATGGTTGTGAAAAGTAAAGAAGGAGAAACAGAGGATGGACAGCAGCGCCCATACATCAAGTGCAGGTCCCTATCGCTCACTCCATCCCGACGTTAGACTTACGGGACGAATTTTACCTTTATTTCATAGAACATTAGTGAGCGCATATGATATTGTGTCTATAGAAAAATTAAAATAAACCCATCCTATAGACATACAATAATCCTTATTAAACAATCATGTTTATTTTTTTTTTTACAAATCAGTGATGCTTTTTCTTGTTTTGGGTTGCATTCATTTACATTAAATTATCAAAATAAAAAAAAATCAAGCCTTCGTCCTGGCTGATTCCATGAACCTATTCCAAAAAGTACAAAATGGATTAGCAACCCAAAGCTGGCACGAGCCAGTGAACGGTACAGACTTTCAAAACCTCGGTTAAACATCCACCACTCTTAAAAATGGGGCTCATGAAAATCCACTTCTAAACACGCGAGACACATTTCTGTTTACACAGACACAGACACACATAAACACAGACACTCGCACACACACACGCACACACACACCACATACAGACACACGCGGGCACACAAACACACACACGCACGCACACACTTACACACACAAACATATGCATACACTCACACACTTATTCACACATACACATGTATGCACACACGCTTAACACACACACACACACACACACACACACACACACACACACACACACAGCACACACACTCACACACACACACACACACACACACACACACATAGACACGCCACCTCTCACCTCCAATTCCAAACATACACAAAGTTTGTAGGTCATGGAATTGAAATGCATGATTACTTCTTTGTAAGTCTTGCTCATTTCTTATAGTTTGCCATACATACTTGGCGGAAAATTAACATCAATTTTCATTCTACCTTGTTTTATACATCCGGAATAAGGGAAGCTTTATCTACAATACATTAAAACAGAGTAGGAAAATGGGAGACCTTAAAGTAGTGGAATGCAAGATTGTAGCAGAAAAAAATACATGCTACAACTGATCAGTCAGCCATGGGTGTCTGTTTGAATTAGCACAGTGATAGAATAAGAAAATCTTTAAAAAAAACTAAAAAAAACGAGGCAGTTCTCTTGAA
>JAPXFY010000012.1:44440843-44453343 GCA_030674185.1 Monoplex corrugatus | reverse complement strand
CAGAGAGGGAGAGAAGAGAGAGAATAGAGAGAAAGAGAGAATAAGAGAGGGAAACACAGGCAGAGAAAGAGACAGAGACACACAGAGACAGAGACCGACAAAAAAGGTGGGAAGAGCAAGAACACAAGGACAGGGAGCTCTAGAACTTAAGCAACATGACCTGCTACCCTATTTGAGCGGCACACATTCCGCCTACTTCATTCAACACTAAACAAACGGGCTTTTCTATTGCGTGCTTTTGGCAAGTCTCACAGAAGAAAACAGATATCTTTAATAGGAAGATTCAATAAAGTTTGTTTGCACAGAAAATACATCCACCAAATTAAAGTAGTGAACATGGCGAAGTGGTTAACCAAACAGAACATGAACTGAGAGATCGTGGGGTTCGAACCAACCTCAATTCAAAAAAAAAAAAAAAAAAAAAGTTACAAACTGCCCTGGCCCAAAGATAAGAGTGCTGTGAGCTCGTTTGGAAAACTGGAACTACACAGTAGAGTCTCTTCCCCTTCACGAAGGCGCCTTTGACAATATGTTTGGTCAACCCTCCTGACCAACACCACAGGTGTCTATGTCTCTCGGGCCTGATTGACGCCACGATATAGTATGAAACTAAACTGAGAGCGGATCTCTGTCACGCAGTCTTGAAGAAATGACTGTCGATTGGCGTCGGAGAACTTGGGATGTGAGTGTCCCGAGAGTGGCGGGGCATTGGTGCTCCGGGTCCCATCCGCACCCTCGTGGTGTTTCTGGTTAACTGACAGTAAGCAAGGTAAGGGGTTGGAACTAAACAGCAGGAAGACTGAAGTCATGGTGATCAGTAAAAAACATGAAATCCCCTCATGCAAAATAACAGCAAATGGCACAACTTTGACACAGGTTAATAAGTTCAAATACCTGGGAACGGTCATTTCATCAGACGGCAGATGCACATTGGAAATAGCTGGCAGAATCGGCTAAGCCAAAACAGCTTTCAAGAAGATGACAAGCATTCTTACCAACAAATGCCTATCAATTAACATCAGAAAGAGAGTCCTTGAGTGTTATATAGAACCAATACTGTTGTACGGATGCGAGGCGTGGACAGTCAACAAGCAAAGCCAGAGCAAGATTGAGGCAGCCGAGATGTGGTTTCTCAGAAGAATGTTGAGAGTTCCATGGACAGCAAAGAAAACAAAGAGACAGTCTTGATGGAGGCAGACACAAGTAGATCACTCATAAGGAAGATTAGGAAAAGACAAGCAACATTTATAGGCCATTTTATGAGGAAGGGGGATTTAGAGCACCTGGTCACAACGGGAAAGCTAGAGGGAAAGAGAGCACCAGGTAGACCCAGGGAGAGAATGCTGGACGGACTTGCAGAGTGGCTGGGGATGAGGAGGGTGGGGGAGATGCTTGGGGCAACGAGAGATAGAGATGGTTGGAAGTCCATGGTCGCCAACGCCATGCGGCAGGGCACCTGATGATGATGATGACAGTAAGCGTAGAGTGGAACCCTGTCACGCGGTCTCAATCTGAAATGAAGCTCGATAGCATCAACACTATCATCCCCATTCTCACATCGTAGCACTGTGAAAAAAGTTATCGCAGATTGAGTGACAGACCCTTCACGACCTGTTCTCGTTGTGACCTCAGTTTTTTGAGAGCCAAAAAGGTCAGCATTATAGGATTTGCATTGTAGAGTAGAATGGTGGCTCAGCTGGTTAAAGCATTCTCTTGTTCCAGATATTGAGTGACAGACCCTTCACGACCTGTTCTCGTTGTGACCTCAGTTTTTTGACAGCCAAAAAGGTCAGTGTTATAGGATTTACGCTGTAGAGTAGAATGGTGGCTCAGCTGGTAAAAGCATTCTCTGGTTCCAGATCAGACGAGGGTTTTCTCTCTCTTCTCTACCCCCCCACCCCTCCCACACACACACAACTCCATTAGATCTAAAGTAGTGGTCAGGGCGCTGGTATATCGGATAAATCGTGGTTCCGTGTTAAGAATGCATTCAGCGCACGTTACAGAAGTGACAGGAACAAAAGACTCATCTGTGGCAAAATTCCGTAGAACAGTCCACTTTCACAGGAAACAAAAATCCAAAACATGAAACACAGGACAAATGGGAAAAAAATGAACGTTGTCGCCGTACTATGGCTACATACTTTTCTCTGAGGAAAACAATCCAAATTTTTCGCGGAAAAAAATTCTCTTGTGAGAAAGACAGAGAGAGAGAGAGAGAGAGAGAGAGAGAGAGAGAGAGAGAGAGAGAGAGAGAGAGAGAGAGATGGAGGGAGGGAGAAAGAGGGAAGAAAGAGAGAAAGAGAAAGGTTGAGGGAGAAAGACAGAGTGAGTGAAAGAGACAGAGAGAGAGAGAGAGAGAAGAGAGAGAGAGAGAGAGAGAGAGAGAGAGAGAAAGAGACAGAGACAGAGAGAGAAACAGAAAGAGAGACAGAAAGCGAGGAAAACCAGACAGAGACAGGCTCCATACTTCAGACCTCAGATGTTTGTTCATAAAGGCCACGACCCCTCAGAAGGAGGATAAAAATAGCCACAACAAAACAACAACAACAACAACAAAGCCAAAAACCTACTTCCACCACAACCACCACCACAACCACCACCACCACCACCACCAAAAACAACAACAACAAACAACAACAAAAATCGCAAATTTGTAAAGACAGTAACTATGTCATAATACTGAGTCTTATTTCAGCTGCCTTATACAAGTAATTTCTTTACAATTTTCTCGTTTGTTGATGGCATTATAAAATCAGTTTGGGGAAACAAGCATTTTTTTGGGGGGGGGGGGGGGGGATGAATTGTTCTCTGTTTTTAAGTACTGGACAAGAACAAAATGGACTTCATTTTCCAGATTTTCTTGATGTAATCCACAAAACAATCGTACAATACGTATTTGGAGAGAGGAGAGAGAGAGAGAGAGAGAGAGAGAGAGAGGAGAGAGAGAGAGAGAGAGAGAATAAAAACTGTACATCCCCACTATCATAAATTTGTTGACATAACTAATTCTCAGTTGAGAGAGAGAGACAGAGACAGAGACAGAGAGACAAAGACAGAGACAGAGACAGAGACAGAGACAGAGACAGATAGACAGAGAGGGAGAGAAAGACAGAGACAGAGACAGAGAGACAGAGACAGAGAGACAGAGACAGAGAGACAGAGAGACAGAGACAGAGACAGAGACAGAGACAGAGAGACAGAGACAGATAGACAGAGACAGAGACAGAGAGACAGAGACAGAGACAGATAGACAGAGAGGGAGAGAAAGACAGAGACAGAGACAGAGAGACAGAGACAGAGAGACAGAGACAGAGAGACAGAAAGAAAGCGCCCATAAAAACTTTACATCACCACTACTACAAAATTGTGGACATAATTAATTTGTCAGTTGAAAGACAGAGCGGGAGAGAAAAAAAAAAAGACAAAAAGTCAAACAAGCACTTACATAAGTTTGTAGGCAGGTCTGAAGTGGACAGTAAGACAGTACGCTTGGTCAACACACAGCTTGACTGTGGTGCTGTTGGCGAACCGCAGACCATCTTGTTTGAAGCTGACCGTCTTGTTGTCCGGCCACGTTTTGATTTCCAACAATACTTCAAACCTAGTCACCATCCTTCTGCCTTTGTTGTTGCTGTTGTTGTTTTTGTCAGTGTCTTTATTTCTCTCTCTATCTCTTTCTTCTGTTCTTTTCTTGCTTTTTACTGTTATTATTATGGTTTTTTTTTGTTCGCTCCTTTTTTTTCCCTTTAAGCTCCTCTGTTTTTTCTTCTTTTATGTTGACTAATATACATACAAACTATACGTTTTGTGCCTTTTCTTTTTTTGTTTCGTTTAAAAGATGTTTTCCCTGTCTTTTCTTTGTCCTGGTTTGCTTTTGTGAGTTTTGTTTTACTCAGCGTACTGAAATATATTGATCTCTGCGCAATGCACAGTGGTAGAAATCAACTGGATCAGATTCTGACAGCATAGAAAAAAACCCCACTTTTACAACGTTTCATCAGTTCAGCTAATCGGATTCGTTATTTCCGCTTCTTTTCACGCATGCGAGCATGAGCACAGTTTTTGAAAACGAGACGAAAAGTTATTACAATCAATATTAGATACCCACACAATCAACGTCTGTCTTTTCGAGTATAATCAATTCAACACTTTCTTTACACTACGTACTTTTTGTTTTCATTTTTGTCTAGCTTTTGCATAAGCTGGTCTTCGTGATTAAGATTTTTTATTAAACGTTTCTTCAGCTCTCACAAAACTTACACACTCTTACAATAAAACTGAGACACCCTACAAAATAGTCAGTGTAAGGAGAGTTGAACTGACATTAAAACACGCCAGTTGATCTGTAAAATGTAATTGGGTGGCTGGGTTCCAGGCCTAGTGAATGAATACTTTTTCAATTTGGGGGACTACTTGTATCTAATACTTTTCGCCAAGCACAAGTGCAGAAACTCCGGCGGCGGCTTTCCTTGCATTGTGTTCTTATTGTGTGCGGACAAAAATCCACCACAGTACGTTCTGTTCTTCAAACCACTTGTCAACGATACATTGAAATACAGGTGAGGAGAGCCTTGCACGCACAGTCCTAATACCAACGCCCTGCCTGTCAGCCTTGCAGTTTGATTATATGGGTTCTCCTTAAGCAAATTGAAACTCAATATGCAGGTTCAAGTTTGGGTCGCAAAATTGTTATGCATGCAGCTGAACGCCCGTTGAATATCTTACCCTTGGGAATGGGAACGTAAATCAGTGAGGAAGACAGAGAGGCGCGAGGGTGTGGGTGGGGGTGGGTGGTAAGGTGGGAGTGGGGGGTGGGGGGTCAACATCACCAGACTTGGTTGGCTCTTTTAATATAACTGCGGACTTAACAGCTCATGTCTCAAGTTCAGTCCTATCCCGCGACATAAACGTTAGCTTGTTAGTTGCTCATCTCCCTCCCTGTGCCCATGCCGGGGGCTCTTTCAATATAAATAGTATCCCCACCTTCTGGAAATTCTGTGCTAGTAATTTTCCTCTTTTTTGTTGTTGTCACTCTCTTTGTTTCTGCTTTGCTTCTTTGCTTTCTGTAATTTCTTCCTATCATTTTCTGCCTTGCTGGTCCATTCACCTGTATTTTGTTCGATAAAATCTTAAGTACATTTTCTTAGGATTGATAATTGGGTACATGTATTAACTGCACTTTTGGCTCTAAGGAGGCGAGATATGCGGATTTGAAAGCAATTTTAGGTAATTTAGGCATGTTTTTTTTGTAAAATTTGGTGTCCTTACGTAGGCTTAAGTTTGTATTCAGGTGTTTTTTTTTTTAAATCCCCTGTGCGATAAATTGGACGGAGTGGGCAACGCCAGGGTTATGTCCTTAGATTACGTGCGTGATGCATTGGTATGTGTATTCAGTTTTCTTATCACATTTTATCCTGTTGAAAGTTTTGTGTGTTTTGAAACGGTTTTTGCCCTGATATGGCTCTATGCAGTCGGCTGCACTTTAATCAACAATAACAATAACAATAACAATAACAATAATAATAACAATAACAATAATAATAATAATAACAATAACAATAACAATAACAATAATAATAACAATAATAATAACAGTTGCTCATCTTACTATTGATGTCCATTCATTCTGTTGGGTCAGTGTTTCATCGTCACGTTCTTCTCTCCATTTCAAGACCTTGTTGGTACATAGGGTTTTGAGCAGGCTCGAGTTGTTTGCTAGATAACTGCTGACAGATTTGGGTGGAGCGCATATGGAATTTTTCGAGTGCGATGAATTGTCTTCAGCAACCTCCAAACTTCGCCGCCCAGAGAAATCAAGAATCAATGTCTGTTTTGCTTTACACATTTCAACAACTCACTCATTAGTTGTCAACGGCGGATGTGATGCGTCTAGTGTGTCGGCTAGTGACTGCGTGCTTATCACCTCTCACTTTCAGCCTGCACCGCTGGCTAGCACTGCTGCTTGCAGCTATGCAAAAAGAAGAGCAGAAGGCGTAAGTCTCTTCCTGTCAGTACATAGCCTCTCCATCCGCAAGCCCTACGTTATGCCTCCTCATTGGCGACATGTGGTAACTGAGCACCTCACAGACTCAGGATAAATCTCGAGGGACTCTGAGGAGGTTTGGCCCCCAGACGTGCAGCATGCAGGCCCACCGGCATATGGATATGCCCTGGTGCCCACGAACCAGATCCCCAAGCTACGGGTAAATAGCTCCACTGCCTTGTGGAAATCTCGGGAGAGAATAAGGCTAAGGGAATTAACCCTGAAAAAAAACAACGATGGAAGGCAACGGGAAACCACCATTGTATTTTCCCCAGGATATATATGGATGGACAAACAAAAGGAAATTGAAAATAACGACGTAAATAGGTGCTCCTGTGGAGCACCTTCGTCCGGTAGGGACTGTCATGCGGCACAGGTGACACCAGACCGTCAGCCAGCTACTGTGACCAAACCCAAACCCAAACTCAAACTCAAAACACAAAAATAGCAACATGGAACATCAGAACACTGTTGCAGAAGGGAAAATTAGACAACATCAAAATGGAGATGGAAAGGCTTAAGATTAATATTTTAGGACCAGGGGAAGTGAGATGGAAGGGGGCAGGCATGATAACATCAGGAGAATACACAGTGATATACTCTGGTGGCAATTCACATGAAAGAGGAGTAGGCATCATAATGGACAAAGACAAATCAAAAGCAGTAAAGGGATACTGGGCTGTGCCCGACAGAGTTTTGCTGGTCAAATTGGGAGGCAAACCATTTGATATCAACATCATTTAGGCGTATGCACAAACATCCGCAAGTACTCAGGAAGACATCGACAACTTCTACGAAGTATTAGAGATGGCCAAGGTCCAAGGTAAATCACAAGAAGTTACAGTCATAATGGGAGATTTTAATGCTAAAGTGGGACAGGATAGTGTAGAGGATATAGTTGGACCTCATGGCCTTGGTACACAAAATGAAAGAGGAGGGAAACGTGTAGAATGGGCACAGATGAATGAGTTCATAATAGGAAACACCTGGTTTGAGCAGCATTATAGAAGAAAATGGACTTAGATGAGTCCAGGAGATAATACCAAAAATCAGATTGACTACATCCTGATCAACAAAAGATTTAGAAATTCTTTACTGTCAGCAAAATCACTACCAGGCGCAGACTGCAACAGTGACCACAATCCTTTAGTAGGAAGATTTAGACTGAACTTACGGAAAAGGAAACAGACCAAAAGCAACATCAAACTAAATCTTGGACTCTTAAAGACAGATGAAGTGATACGTAAGAAATTTAATGTACATGTTCAAAACAAATTCAGTGCTCTGGAAGACGTTGGTGACAATGAGGAACAAGGGACAAAGTTGAGAAATTCGATAAATGAAGCTTGTGAAGAAATCCCTAAGGCAGATAGAAAAGCAAAAAAGAGCTGGATGACTACAGAAATTTTGGGCTTGATGGAGGAAAGGAGGAAGGCAAAGAGTAACTAGGAGAAATACAGGAAGATAAACAAAGAAATCAGGAATAAGTGCAATGAAGCTAAGGAATCTTGGCTGAAAACAAAATGCAAGGAAACAGAAGACTGACACAAAATGGATCCTTAGGATATGTACAGACGAATTGAAGAAATTGTCCACAGGAAAAATACATGCACATCAACTGGTTGCTTAAAATCGAAAGATGGCACGCTTCTCACGGAAAAAGAAAAATGTTAGACAGATGGGGAGAGTACATTAAAGACCTTTTTGAGGATGATAGAAACGAAGAACACATTATAAAAAATAACTTTGAAGGACCACCCATAATGAAAGATGAAGTTAGAGCAGCACTGAAAAAGATGAAACCAGGAAAAGCCCCAGGACCAGACAACATTACTACAGAGATGATTGAAGCCCTGGAGGAATTTGGCGTAGAAAAAATAACAGTCCTCCTAAATGAAATTTACGACACTAGAAAAATCCCCAAAGATAAGTCAAAATCAATTTTCATTGCACTTCCAAAGAAGACAGGGGCTATAGAATGCGAACTCAATCGCACAATCAGTTTCATGAGTCATGTAACAAATCCTGTTAAGAATAATCATGATGAGGACAAGGAATAGAATCAAAAGAGAAATAGCAGAAGAACAGTGTGGATTTGTGGAAGGGAAAGGAACTATTAATACCATATACATCCTAAGAACTATCACAGAGAGGTCAAATGAGATGAATAAGGATTTGTATTTGTGCTTTGTTGACTATACCAAGGCTTTCGATCGGGTAAGACATGATGAATTAATCAACCAACTGGAGAGACTCAATGTTGATGGAAAAGATCTACGAATAATCAGAAATATGTACTGGGAACAAACAGCTGCAATGAGAATAGAAAACAATATAAGCTCTTTCCAAAACATAAAAAGAGGAGTCAGACAGGGTTGTGTTTTGTCACCAGATCTGTTTTCACTATATAGCGAAAACATCATGAGAAACCTAGAAGAAGACCCTGGATTAAAGGTTGGAGGGAAAATGATAAACAAAATTCGATACGCAGATGACACCGTGCTAATTGCAGAAAATGAAAAGGGATCTACAAAACCTTGTGAATATACTAGAAATAGAAAGCAAAGGTAAGGGGTTGGAACTAAACAGCAGGAAGACTGAAGTCATGGTGATCAGTAAAAAACGTGAAATCCCCTCATGCAAAATAGCAAATGGCACAACCTTGACACAGGTTGACAAGTTCAAATACCTGGGAACGATAATTTCATCAGAAATAGCCGGCAGAATTGGCCAAGCCAAAACAGCATTCAAGAAGATGACAAGTATTCTTACCAACAAATGCCTATCAATTAACATCAGGAAGAGAGTTCTTGAATGTTACATGTATATAGAACCAATACTGTTGTACGGATGCGAGGCGTGGACAGTCAACAAGCAAAGCCGGACAAGATTGAGGCAGCCGAGATGTGGTTTCTGAGAAGAATGTTAAAGAGTTCCGTGGACAGCAAAGAAAACAAACGAGACAGTCTTGATGGAGGCAGACACAAGTAGATCATTCATAAGAAAGATTAGGAAAAGACAGGCAACATTTATTGGCCACTTTATGAGGAAGGGGGATTTGGAGCACCTGGTCACAACGGGAAAGCTGGAGGGAAAGAGAGCACCAGGTAAACCCAGGGAGAAAATGCTAGACAGACTTGCAGAGTGGCTGAAGACGAAGAGGGTGGAGGAGATGCTTGGGGCAACAAGAGATAGAGACAGATGAAAGTCCATGATCGCCAACGCCATGCGGCAAGGCACCTGATGATGATGATGACTCATTAGTTATATCTATCTATCTATCTATCTATCTATCTATCTATCTATCTATCTATCTATATATATCTATCTATCTATCTATCTATCTATCTATATATCTATCCGTCTGTCTGTCTGTCTCTCTTTTTATCTGTCTGTCTGTCTATCTATCTATCTATCTATCTATCCGTCTGTCTGTCTGTCTATCTGTCTGTCTATCTATCTATCTATCTATTTATCTGTCTGTCTATCTATCTATCTATCTGTCTATCTATCTATCTGTCTGTCTATCTATCTGTCTGTCTATCGGTCTGTCTATCTATCTATCTATCTATCTATCTATCTGACTATCTTTTTATCTATCTATCTGTCTGTCTGTCTGTTTATCTGTCTGTCTGTCTATCTATCTATGTATCTATCCATGTACCTATGTACTTATGTATCTATGTATCTATCTATGTATCTGTCTATCTATCCATCTGTCTATCTATTTATCTCTCTCTCTCTCTCTCTGTGTGTGGTGTGTGTGTTGTGTGTGTGTGTGTGTGTGTGTGTGGTGTGTGTGTGTTTCTCGAGTGCATACATGCACGTTGTTTTTACCCCCAACATGCAGGCACTATGTCCACAATCTGTATTCTCTGTCTTTGGCAGACCCGCATACCGGGTGTCTCAAGGCTTACATAAACCACTGGACTCTGACATGACTTAGAGGATTTTTAACGAGCAGATTTGATGTTCTGCGTGTGTACACTCACAAAGTTATAAAACATCAATGTTTATGCGCTCATCTGTCGGGCTTGAGTCAGATGGGAACCAGAAAAAAAAAAAACACTCGAAAAAAAATCAGAACGTGTATCTAATACAAAGGCCAGTTGGCCGAAAATTTGCTCCTGTCTTGTCTGGTTGTACTAAATACACGTTCTCAATCTTTTTTTTTCTTTTTCTTTCTGGTTCCTGTTTGCTTGAACGCGGGCAGTCACACTTGTTTAAGATTTCGTATGAGTCAGATGGGATCTTGATTTATTAAACTTATTTTACACCCCATGATGTAAATCAGGGATTTTTTTAAATAGTTTTTTAGCCCTCTAGGATTTTCTATGCTTATATCAGAAGTTGCTAGATTTGCTGGAGAATTTGGAAACAGAATACAATTCTTCCAGGTTTGGAAGTGATTTTTCTTGAACTTTTTGCAGATGATATTGCTGTAATGTTTTCTGCCTCATCTGGCCTACAAAACAAAGTCAATAATTTTGTAAAAAAATCTTCCAGATGTTAACGTTTCGTTATTTAAGGCTAAAGCAATTGATTATATTAAGAATAAAAGGGAGATCTCATTTCTTTAGGAGAAAAGTAGTACCCAAATGAACAGACAAACAAAAAGTTAGCAAATACAAATAATATATGGGTTACAAAAACCGTCAGATGTCTCTACTCGCGAAGAATAATGGTAGCACAGCCAAGGATAAGACTGTTAACAATGAAAACTCCGTGGTTACTTAGAAGCACGAACATTACTCGGTTTTTTAAACTTTTTCATGTTCAGATGAAACCAATGTTGTTCTGTGCATCAGTAATATGGGGAGCAACAAAAGTATCAGTGATGGAATCAGCGCATTTTTCCCACATGTAAATGGTTATTGAGTGGCTGAAGACAGAGAGGGTGGAAGATGTGTTTGCGGCCACAAGGGATAGAAACATATGGAGGGCCATGATCGCCAACGCCATGTGACAAGGCACTTGATGATGACAAAACGGTTATTAAACGTCAGTAGCAAAATTCCGACCATAATGACGTACGCACAGGGAAACAGGGCAATACCTTTTCCATATACTCTGCAATCAGATCCCTCAGACACTGGTTAAGACTGTGCAAACTGTCCATGACTACATTACGCAAGCACGCGTTTATCGTGTTACGAAACATTTTTGAAACCAACCCTTTGACTCCCGTAGCCTATCTATCAGCTGCTCAAACGTAACCCGTTGACTCCCTCATTTCTGCAGGAAGCTGGTGGATAGGATGAGGAAGTCACATTGGGAAGACTGGGACCACACAGTTGAGTATCATCCACTTCACGGATGCGTTATTGAGGGGGTTGCTCAAATCTTCTGACCAGCACCGCAGGTGTCTGTATCTCTCGGGCCTGGTTGACTCCAGGATATCTTACGATAATAAGCGTAGATTACAGCCCTGTTACGCAGTTTCAATCCTAGATGGACCTCCATAGCATCATGATTGTCATCCTCATCAACATCATCATCATCGCACTGTAGATACTGTTCCAGCTTCTGTGGCCATTAAGTTGGCGTAAAAAATGGGAGGAAATAAAAAAAAAGGTGATCCCAGAGGTAACCTCCCTGAGTGAAATGTTCCCTAAAAATAAATAAATAAATAAATAAATAAACAAATAAGTAAATAATAAGTAAATAAATAAATAATAAATAAATAGATAGATAAATAAAAAAAAAAAAAGATAATAAAAATAAATAATAAATAAATAAAAAATAATAAAAGGATAGGGAGTCAAAGGGTTAAGTTTTTGCAGTTGGTGGACTGGATGTGGGAGTCAAAGAGTTAATAGTCCCATGTTAGCAAACTGTCAGTTACAGAAGTAGTCCGACGTTGTAATGGTCCGCCATAGCAATGGTGTGACATACCAACAATTCGATCATTCATCATTTTGTTATAGATGTGATCAATTTCGTTATCCCACACATTTGCTTTTTTTTTCCTTTATAAAGAGAGTTTGACATTTCATTTGTTAGTTCTTTCCCCTAAACTTTCATTAAAACACATAAATGTTTTCCTTATTTTGGAAGGATGCTGTAGCATATTCATTACTCAGTTCAACATTTAAGAGATTTTTTCCGCTTAGCATTTCAATATCACGAGCGTGTTAGCATCATGCTTTAGTGGAACAGCACTGGTTTTTGTCTTATGTATTATACTTCCACACGTAATGCTTATATCAAAAATCAACCTGATAGAAAAAATTCACTGTGGCATTACGTATGCCCGGGTGTGTGGAAGTCTGCGAACGCGCACGATATATATGTATTTGTAGGCTAGCTATATGTGTAATGTATATATGTATATATACACATATATATTTTGTATATATACATGTAATATGTATATACACATATACGTGTGTGTATGTGGTGCGTGTCTGTGTGTGTGTAGGTTTTTTGTGTGGTGCGTGTGTGTGTGTGTGTG
>JAPXFY010000012.1:44408343-44428343 GCA_030674185.1 Monoplex corrugatus | reverse complement strand
CACGCACGCACGCACACACACACACACACACACTCTCATACACACTTTGTTCAAACACACACACACACTACAACACACACACACACACACACACACACACAACACACACACACACACGCACGCATGCACACATACGCACACATTTACCACCTAGTCACTCACGGGCATAGAAACACACACATACATACACACACGCACACACGCGCTCCCCCCCCCCCCACACACACACATACACACACACAGACGCACGCACACACACACGCGCACGTGCGCGCACGCACCAAGCACGCACAAACATACTACAGCTGCACAGTCTGCTCGTGGAATTGTTTGTCCGTCACGTGAATTCATGTCATCCATGAGTTTGAATTTCTGAGGTCACATTTGAACTCTGCCATGACTAGTGCCAGCAGTAAAAAGAAACCAGTGCTGTTATTTACTTACCTATTTATTCATTCATTTGTATTTATTCACTGGACCATTTAGAAGTGTCAACAGGCGGTTGAAAAGGCCCAATGTGGAATCCAATCAGCTAATACATCAGCTCTGTGAACTTTGGACAGGGTAAGTATCTTTCTTTAAACGTATTTTCGACTTGCAAGGTTAATGGCGGGCATGACTTTTTAACTGTTTTTTTTTATAAATTTTATCTGGGTGTCGTTTGTAACGTGGTGTTAGCCCTGATATGGCTCTAGTAGTCGGCTGGGCTATAAGCAATATGAACCTGAACCTGAAAAAAATATATCTTCTTTCGTAGTACGTTAAAACCCTGATGTCTGATTTTTACACATGCTGTTGGCTCTGTTGATAGGTCCGTCAACTCAATGTCTAGTGTCTCGAGTTCAATCCCGGTGGACAGCTTAAAAACTGGCCTATTCATTGCTCATCTTAATGTTTCAGTAACACTTATGGCGCTATGTTAGTGTTTCTCGAGGAGGCCTACATACCTCCTCCCCCCCACCCCCTTGTGGGGATGCCAGGGCCTCTTTCAGTATAAATATTATCCCCACCTTCTGGAAATTCTGTGCCAGAAATGTCCTCTTTTCTGTCACTGTTTCTGCCTTGTTCCTTTGCTCTCTGTCATTTCTACCTATCATTCTCTGCCTTAATGGTCCATTCGCCTGTATGTGTTCGTTTCACTTTCTCAAGATGACGTCTCCGCACTCGGAACGAATTCCATACGCACTAAAGTCACAGGTGCCACATGTATGGTGACCGTGGCACATGCCTTAAGCCTGCACATAAATCCAAGAGTTGGCCAGGGCCTGAGGCCCTACCTAGACTATGTTTTTACCTAGTCTATATGTTACACTGGTATTTTATCAGCCTATCGCTGGAATAATCTTGGTTACATGTAAATGAAATGTGTGTGTATTTTTCCTTCTAAAAAGGAACATACATATAAAGTAAATAAATATTGAACGAACTTGCAGAGTGGCTGAAGACAGAGGGTAGAAGAGATGCTTGAGGCAACAAGAGATAGAAACAGATGGAAGGCCATGATCGCCAACGCCATGTGGCAAGGCACCTTATGATGATGATGATGAGTCACAACATGAAAGGAAGAGGCAAAAAGAGCACAAAGTGGACCTTGGGAGAAAATACTGGACAGACTTGTGGAGTGGATAAAGAAAGAGGGTGGGAGATGAACTTGCAGCGACAAAAAACAGATTCGTATGGAGGGCCGTGATCGCCAACATCATGCGGCAGGGCACATGATGATTTGGGGGAACCTCCCCACATTGTTCAGCATTCTGAGCATGTTGATGGTCTTGCTGAGACGATGCTGGGTGGTGTTGTCTGCTCATCCATCGTGTCTCCTTCAGATGAAGACACTGCATGTCCTCTTTCAACTTCATTTTTGGCAGGAGTCCTGCTTCATACTTCTGCAAATATACGTACACAACAAAATACATTAATGTGTGTCTGTACAGATCTTGTACATATACAAAAGCATAACGGACAAAACATTCTCTTACATAAAATTTTCTCTATTCATGAATGTGAATATGAAATCAACGTTCGAGGAAACCACCATCATCATCTACCAAACACCAACCACCACTACCACCACCACCACCACCACCCACCGCCACCATCACCAACTACCACCACCACCACCACATGCAAAGACAATAGGAATACATTTGATATCTTCTCCTTATTGACAGATGACTGAAGAAACTTCATGAACAACGTCTAAGCTGGACACCATTCCAGACATCCCCAGAACGGACGGTACTGATGAGTTCCAGGACTTTTCTGCTTTACAACAAAGGACGAAAACTGACGTCTGCCTTTGTCAATGTGGCTGACAAACAACACAGCCACACCTCTAAACGCCCTGCATGTATTCGGCGAAGGTAACTGAACAGAACGTGTGTGTGTGTGTGTATGTGTGTAAGCGCGCGCGCATGCGCGCGTGTGTGTGCGTGTGTGTGTGCACGCGTGTGTGTATGTATGTGCGTGTGCGCGCATGTTTGTGTGTATGTGTGCGTGTGTAATTGTGTGTGTGTGTGTGTGTGTTCTTAAAAGCGCACGTGCGTTAAGTTGCTGTCTGGAGCGACAAATTATCAAACGCCCAGGTCCTAGCATGCGCTGGTCTCCCCACCATGCACACACTATTCAGACAATGCAGGCTGCTCTGGCTTGGCCATGCGCGGCGGAAGCATGGCCGTGTCCCAAAGGATAACCTTTACGGTGAACTAACCGACAAGAGATCTGTTGGCCGCCTCCAAAAGTCGTCTGCAAGCGCGATGTGAAACCTTTGGATATCAACACAGAGCTGTGAAGACAAGAGCCGATCGCAATAGATAGCGCAGTGTGCTCCAGAAACAACTCAGGTTGGGGGAAAAGAAGATACAGACCTTAGCTGAGGTGAGAGCCAGGTGGAAAGCAAGCTCCTGTGAAGGCAATCCCATGTCAGCATCCATACATGAATCCAATGTCGCAGAGACTGCCTTTCCCGCATCGGCCTTACCAGCCACAGCGGACGCTGCTCCAGAGGCGTCAACTCGACACAACACAAGGGCGCATCATCCATAGTCGACGTCGACTGACGGAGGCCTACCACTACTAAACCCTTCTCATAGGCGAGATCTTGAGGTTTCTACCTAACTTAAGAAAAAAATCTCTGGCGGAGATTTGAATCCCAATCCTCTTGCCTAAACTACCGAAGATTACAGAGATGGAAATCTGTTGTGAACTTGACCACACAGTTTCAAACGCTGTGTTTATGTGACAAATGCTACAAAAGCCATGATCCAAAAAATCTGTATTTAAAACAGAGTATTGGCCTAGTGGAAAGAGTACGCGCCTGGAAATCCAAGTTATATTCCCAGCGGACGGTTATTTTTCTCCTCCCTCCACTACACTTTGAGCGATGGTCTGAGTGCTAGTCTTTCAGATGACATACTAAACCAAAATGCTGTACCCGAAAAGGGGGGTGGGGTGGATGCCGGAGGATCTTTAGTACAGATGGCATCCCCACCTTCGGAAAATTCAGTGCTAGAAATTTCCTCTTTTCTCTCATCCTGTGTTTCTTCCTTGTTCCTTTTGTTTCTATCATTTCTTCCTATCATAACCCGCTATGCTGGTCTATTGATCTGTTTGTGTTCTGTGCAGTCTTGCTATTGATATTGGTTGTTGGTACAGGTATTAACTATATTTTTGGCTCTAAGGAAACACGATAGGCAGAGGCAATTTTCGGTAATTTAGGCTATGTTTTTATATGTTTTAGTGTGTTAGTGATCTTTGTCTGTGTTCAGGTTTTGTTTTTAAAACCTCATGGAGATAAATTTAAGGGAATGATCAATGCCGGGAGCATATCTTTAGATTAGTGTGCGAATGCATTTTTATCTGTACTTAATTTCCTTTCCATTTTTCTGTCAGGGTCATCGAGATGTGTACATTTTGCTATGGTTGTAGCACTGATATAGCTCTGCGCAGTCAGCTGTTCTTTAAGTAGTAGTAATGATTGTAATAAACGGAGATGCTGTAAGCAGCAATTATTTTGGGCATGTTGAACATCTACAGCAACAAAGTTTTCCTTGGCAAAAGAAAACACCCTTAGGTAAACAAAAATACATGCATATGGATATAACAAACGGAGGTGGCGCCGTGCGATGGCGATGTGCTTTCTCCATGATGGTCAACCACCATTTTACTTGGTAAAACTGTTACGTCCAAAAACAATGAACCCAATGCCATCCAGTCCAATCCAGTCTAGTTTGTTCGATCACAGCAACGAGAAAATTGTCCAACTGAGATTTTCTTTCTTGTTGTGAAATGTTGCTTATATAGCGCAAAATGGTACATCCTTCAAACCAAGAGGAGTTCATTTTTAAACATAAACGGAAATAATCCCTAATTTGAGTGCAGTGACCTGAAATGCTCAAGTTTCCAGAACACTGTATTTGCTATTTCCTTTGGAATCTGTTCCAGATTCGTGCGACTGTGCAACCGTTCAGAGACGAATAGGCTTGTTTGTATGTTAAGTGCGTATGACTAATTGATTGTCTGTTTTGATTGTTTTTCTGGTGAGTGCATGTGTTTTTGTTTTCCCATGAAAGCGAGTTTTTACACGATTTTTCCAGAGGCAGTTCTTTTGTCGTGGAATCTTGTACTTCCATCCATCTGTCCGCCCATGTCTATCGACATGTCTAAGCATGCATCCATTGTCTACCTTATATGTATGTATCCATTTACGTTAAATCATTTGGACTTTTTAATTTTTCTATTTGTTATTTACGTATTTTGTGTAATTCTTCGCACATACAATTTTGGTCTCACATTGTTGCAGTTTGCCCGTAATGACCTCACACCACGCCAGGATAGTAGCGTACGCTCTGCATCGTAAGACGCAGCAGCAGCAGCAGGGAGATCAAAGCCAAGTAAGTCTTCCATTAGATATGTTATAGAAACTAGAAAAAACAAAGAAACTAAACAAGAAAACAAGAAAAACAAAATAAAACACATGAAAAATATGTACAACGAGAACAACAGCAACAACGAGAACAACAACGACGACGACGACGAGAAAAACAATAACGAGAACAACAATTACAGGAATAACAACGAGAACAACATCAACGAGAACAACAAGAACAACGATAACAACAACAATGAGAAAACAAGAACAACGAGAACAACAGCAACGACTACAATGAGAAGAACAACAATGACGACAATGAGAAGAACAACGACGACAACGAGATGAACAACGACGACACTGAGAAGAGCGACGACGACAACGAGGAGAAAAACGAGAACAATAACAACGAGAACAACAAGGACGACAACGAGAACAACAAGGACGACAACGAAAAGAAAAACGACGACAACGAGAAGAAGAACAAAGAACAGCAAGATTAATAACGAGAAAAACAACGAGAACAACAACAGCAACGAGAACAACAACGAGAAAAACAACTAGAACATCAAAAACAACGAGAAAAAGAAAAACGAGGACACCAACAACGAGAACACCTATAACGAGAACAACAACCAGAACACCAATCAGAACAAGAACACCAACAACGAGAACAACAATAACCAGAACAACAACGAGAACTACACCAACAACTAGAACAACCACAACAACAACGATGGCAACAACCAGAACAACAACGAGAACAGCCACGAGAACAAGTACAACAACGAGAAAAACAACGAGAACGACAACGAGAGAAAACGAGAATAACGAAAACAACGAGAACAACAAGAATGAGAACAACAAACAATGAGAAAACGATGACAACGAGAAGAACGACCACAATCAGAAGAACGATGACAACGAGAACAACAACAACGACGACAATGAGAACGACGACGACAATGAGAACACAACAATGACAACGAGAAGAACAAACGACGACAATGGAATAACGAGAAGAACAACGACGACAATGAGAACAACGACGACAGTGAGAACAACAACGAGAAGAACAACGACGGACAATGAGAACAACGACGACGATAATGAGAACAACGACGACAATGAGAAACAACGAGAAGAACAACAATGACGACAGTGAAACAACAACGAGAAGAACGACGACAATGAGAAAAACAAACGACAATAAGAAGAAACAACGACGACAATGAGAAGAACGACGAAAAAGAACAACGATGACAACGAGAAAGAACGAGAACAACAACGAAAAGAACGACGACAGCGAGAAGAAGAACGACGACAATGAGAAGAACAACGACAACAAGAGAGAAAAAAACAACGAGAACAACGATAACTAGAACAACAACAACGAGAAGAACGACGACAACGAGAACAATAAAGACAACGAGAAGAACAATAAAGACAATGAGAAGAAACAATAACGACGACAACGAGAAGAACAATAACGACAACGAGAACAACGACGACCTCAATGAGAACAACGACGAGAAAGAACGAGAACAACGACGAGAAGAACGAGAACAACGACGAGAAGAACAAACAACAACGAGAACAACAACGAGATCAACGAGAAACACCATCAAACGAGAAACACCATCAACGAAAACAACACCACAAACAACGAAAACAACAACCAACAACGAGAACAACAATAAGAACAAAAACAACGAGAACAATAACAGTGAGAACAACACAAGAGAACAGTAACGAGAACAATAACAATGAGAAACAACGAGAAACAACAGCAAACGAGAACAACAGCGAGAAACAACAACGAGAACAACAATGAAAACAACAACAACGAGAACAATAACAACGAAAAACAATGACAACGAGAACAACAACGAGAACACTGAGAACAACAACGAGAACAACAGCGACCAACAAACAGGAACCAGAACAACGAGAAAAACAGGAAACAACAACAACGAGAACCACTGAGAACAACAACGAGGACAACAACGAGAACAAGAATGAGAACAACGACGACAACGAGAAGAACAACAGCGACCACAACGGGAACAACAATGACGACAATGAGAAGAACAACAATGACAATGAGAACAACAACGACGACAATGAGAACAAAAGCGACAACAACGAGAAGGACGACGACAATGAGAAGAACAACGACGACAATAAGAACAACGAAAAGAACGCCGACAACGAGAAGAACAACAACGACGACAACGAGAAGAACAACAACGAGAACGACAACAACGACGACAACGGAAATAACATCGGGAACAACAACAACAATGAGAAGAACAACGACAACGTGAACAACAGCGACGACAACGTGCAACGAGAACAACAAGGACGACAACTAGAAGAACAACAATGACGACAACGAGATGAACAATAACGACAAGGAGAACAATAACGACAACAACGAGAACAATAACGATGACAACGAGAAGAACAACGACGACAATGAAAAGAACAACGACGACCTCAACGAGAAAAACGACTAGAACGAGAACAACAACAACGTGAACAACAACAACGAGAACACTAACGACGAGAACACCAACAACGAGAACATCAACAAAGAGAACACCAGCAACGAGAACAAGAACGAGAACAATAACGAGAACGAGAACGATAATAACGATAACAACGAGAACAATAAAAACGAGAACAATAAAGAGAACAACGAGAACAACAGCGAGAACAACAGCAACGAGAACAACCGCGATAACACCAACAACGAGAACAACAACGAAAACACGACAACAATAACCATGAGAACAATAATAATGAGAACAACAACGAGAACACCGAGAACAACAGCAACGAGAACAACAGCAACGAGAACAACAGCAACGAGAACAACAGCAACGAGAACAACAACGAGAACAACTACAAGGAGAACAACGAAACAACAATGACGAGAACAACAACAACGAGAACGAGGACAGCAACGAGAACGAGAACAACGACGACGAGAACGACAACGAGAACAACGACAACTACGACAATGAGAAGAATAACGACGACGACAACGAGAAGAACAACAACGAGAACAACGACGAAAGCGAGAAGAACAACGACACCGAGAACAACGACGACAATGAGAAGAACAACAACAAGAACAAGAGCAACAACTACAACGAGAACACCACGACGAGAACAACGACAACGAAAAGAACAACAAGAACAACAACGAGGACAACAGCGAGCACAACAACAACGAGAACAACAACGAGGAAAACGACAACAACAACGAAAACTACAACGAGAACAACGACGAGAACAACAACGAGAACAACAACAACGAGAACAACAAGGACGACAACGAGAACTACAAGGACGACGACAACAACAAAGACGACGAGAACAACAAGGACGACAACGAGAACAAGGACAACGAGAACAACAAGGACGACAACGAGAACAAGGACGACTATGAAAAGAACAACAAAGACGACAGTGAGAACAACAACAACGACAACGAGAAGAACAACGATGACAACTATGACAACGAGAAGAACAACGATGACAACGCGAAGAACGACGACAACGCGAAGAACGACGACAACGCGAAGAACAAGAAGAAGAACAACAACGACAACGAGAACAGCGACACCGACTACGATAACAAGAACGACAACGAGAACAACAACAAGGACGACAACGAGAAGAACAACGAGAAGAACAACGACGACAACAAGAACAATGACGACAACGAGAAGAACGACGAAAGTGAGAACAACGACACCGAGAAGAACGACACCGAGAAGAACAACGACGACAATGAGAACAACGACAAGAACAACAACCAAGAGCAACAACGACGACAACGAGAAGAACAACGACGACAACGAGAACAACGACAACAAGAACAACTACGACAACGAGAAGGACAACGACGACAACGAGAAGAACAACGACAACGCTCTGCCTCTGATCCTCTGACTCTTCGCTTTCCACGCACTAAGCTCAATACCTATGGTCCACGAGCCTTCTCTGTTTCTGGTCCACTCTCCTGGAACAAACTTCCTCTCTCAGTCCGTCAGCAACCTACTTTTGTCTCCTTCAAGTCCGCTCTCAAAACTCACCTTTTCTCTCCTGCATAAAATCCTAACCTCACTCAACCCTCCCCTCTGCAGCCTGTCTCCGCTCGGAGGGAATCACATGGTTATAATATATAACTGTATGCTATGCTCTCTATAATTTTCCATTGCTTTTATTCTTGCTTTTATTGCTTTTATTCTTTCTCCCCATTTATAGCCATGCGTGTGTGTGGGTGTGTGTGTGTGTGTGTGTGTGTGTGTGTGTGTGTGTGTGTGTGTGTGTGTCTGTATGTGTGCGTGCGTGTGTGTGCGAGCGTGCGTGCCTGCGTGTGTGTCTGCTTCAGCGCTTAGATTTGATTTTATCAAGATTTTGCGCTATATAAATATTGTAATTATTAACGAGAACAACGACAACGAGAAGAACAACAACGAGAAGAACAACAACGACGACAATTAGAAGAACAACGACAACGAGAAGAACAACAACGAGAACGACAACAAGAAAATGACAACGACGACAACGAGAACAACTACAACGAGAAGAACGATGACAATGAGAAGAACGACGACAACGACGACAACAACGACAACGAGAAGAACGACGACGACAACGAGAAGAACGACGACAAAGAGAACAACAAGAACGAGAACAACAACTACAACGAGAACAACAGCAACAATGACAACGAGAACAACAACGACGACGACGAAGAACAACGACCACAACTATGACAACGAGAACAACAACTACGACAACGAGAAGAATAACAACTACGACAACGAGAAGAACAACGACGACGACAACGAGAACACCAAGGACGACAACACGAAGAACAACGATGACAACGACTACAACGAGAATAACAACGATGACAACTAGAAGAACGACGACAACTACGAGAACAACAAGAAGAACGAGAACAACAACGACAACGAGAACAACATCGACGACGAGAACAACACCGACAACGACGACAACGAGAACAACTACTACGACAACGAGAACAACCATGAGAACAACGATGAGAATAACGATGAGAATAACGATGAGAATGAGAACAAAAACGACGACGACAGCGAGAACAACGATGACAACGAGAACAACGATGACATCGAGAACGAGAACAACGATGACAACGAAAAGAACAACGACGACAATCACGAAGAACAACGACGACAACGAGAACAACGACGACAACGAGAAGAATAACGACGACAACGAGAACAACGATGACAACGAGAAGAACGACAACTAGGACAACGAGAACGACGACGACAACGAGAAGAACGACGACAACGCGAAGAACAACGACGACAACTACAACGAAAAGAACAACGACGACGACAACGAGAAGAACAGACGACAACAACAACGAAATGAACGACGACAACGAGAAAAACAACTAGAAAAACAACAGCGACGACAACCACGAGAACAAGAAGAAGAACAACTACGACAACGAGAACGACGACGAGAAGAACGACAACGACAACGAGAACAACGACGACAACGAGAACAACGACGACAACGACGGCGAGAACGAGAACAACGTCGACGAGAACGAGAACGTCGACGAGAACGAGAAGAACGACAATGAAAACGACGAGAACAACAACGACGACAATGAGAACAACAACGACGACAATAAGAACAACGACGACGACAACGAGAAGAACAGCAATGACGACAACGAGAAGAACAACGACGACACCGAGAACGACAACGAGGAGAACGACAACGAGAACAACAACGACGACAACGAGGAGAACAACAACGACAACGAGAACAAAACGACGACAGCGAGAAGAACGACACCGAGAAGAACAACAACGAGAACAACGAGAAGAACGACGAAAACGAGAACAACAACAACTGACGCCAACGAGAACAACGACGCCAACGAGAACAGCAATGACGAGAACGAGAAGAGCAACGACGAGAAAGAAGAAAAAAAGACGACGACAACGAGAAAAAACGACAACGAGAACAACAACAACAACGACAACGAGAACAACAACAACGACAACGAGAAGAACGCCGACACACAACGAGAAGAACAACAATGACAACTACAAGAACGATGACGACAACGAGAAGAGCAACAACAACGAGAACGACGACAACGAGAGGGACAACAACAACGAGAACAATAACGATAACGAGAACGAGTAAAACAAGAAGAAGAAGAATGAGAACAAACGAGAATAACAACAACGACAACAACGAGAACAACGACGACGACAACGAGTAAAAACAACGACGCAAACAACATCGAGAACAACAACAACGAGAACGACAACAATGAGAACAGCGAGAAGAACAACGGCGACAACGAGAAGAACAACAATGACGACGACGAGAAGAATAACAACAACGATGACGAGAAGAGCAACAACGACGTCGACGAAAAGGACAACGACGACAAGAAAAACAACGACGCGAACGACATCGAGAACAACACCGAGAACAACAATGAGAACAACGAGAAAAACAACAACGGCGACAACGAGAAGAACGACGACGACAAGAAAAACAACAACGATGACGACGAGAACAACGACGACGACGAGAAGAACGACGACGACGAGAAGAACGACGACAACGAGAACAACGACGAGAAGAACAACGACGAGAAGAACAACGACGAGAAGAACGACAACAACAAGAACGAGAACAACAAGAACGAGAGCGAGAAAAGCAAGAACGAGAACAAGAACAGCGAGAACAACAACGAGAAGAACAGCGACAACGAGAACAACGACGACAATGAGAACATCGACAACTAGAAGAACGAAACGACAACAACGAGAAGAACAACGACTACAACGAGAAGAATAACGACAACGTCGAGAGGAACGAGAAAAAACGAGAACAACAAAAACGACAACAACAACGAGAGCAACAACAAGAACGACGAGATAAACGACAACGACGACAACGAGAAGAATCACGACAACGAGAAGAACGACGAGAAAAACGAGAACATCGACAACGAGAAGAAAGACGACAACGAGACATCGACAGTGAGACATCGACAGTGAGAAGAACAACGACAACGAGAAGAACGACGAAGACAACGAGAAGAACGACGAAGACAACGAGCACAACGGCAACGAGGACAACGAGAACGACAACGAGAACGACAACGAGAACGACAACGAGAACGACAACGAGAACGACAACGAGAACGACAACGAGGACAACAAGAACAACGATGACAACGAGAAGAACAACGACAACTAGGACAACGAGAAGAACAACGACGACAACGCGGAGAACAACAACGACGACAACGAGAAGAACGACAACGAGAAGAACGATTACAACGAGAACAACAACAATGACAACGAGAACAAAGACAACTACGACAACGAGAAGAACAAAGACGACAACGAGAAGAACAAAAAGTACAACGAGAAGAACAACAACTACAACAACGAGAAAAACAACGAGTACAGCTACGACAACCAGATGAACAACAATAACTACGGCAACGAAAACAAGTACGACAACGAGAAGAACAACAACTACGACAACGAGAAAAACGACTACAGTTACGACAACCAGAAGAACAACAATAACTACGGCAACAAGAAGAACAAGTACGACAACGAGAACAAGAAGTACGACGACGAGAACAACTACGACAACCAGAAGAACAACAACGACGACAACGAGAAAAACAATGGCGACAACGAGAAGAACAACGACTACGACAACGAGAAGAACGACGACGACAACGAGAAGAACGACGACGACAACGAGAACACCAACGACGACAACGAAAAGAACAGCAACGACAACGAGAAGAATAACGACGACAACGAGAAGAACGACGACAACGAAAAGAACAACGACGGCGAGAACGAGAAGAACAACGACGATGAGAACGAGAAGAACAACGACGACGACAACGAGAAAAACGACGACAACGAGAAAAACGACGACGACAACGAGAAAAACAACGACGAAAACAATAACGACGACAAAGAGGAGAACAACGAGAGCAACAACGACGACGACAACGAGAAGAACAACAAGGATGGCAATGAGAGGAACAACGACGACGAGAACGAGAACGACAACGAGAACAACGACGACGACGACGACAATAACGACGACAACGAGGAGAACATTAAGGACGACAATGAGAAACAACAACAACGAGAACAACAAGGATGACAACGAGAACAACGACGACGAAAATGAGAAAACAACAACGAGGAGAACAACAACAACGAGGAGAACACCAACAACGATGACAACAAGAACAACAAGGACGACAACGAGAAGAACAACGAGAAGAACAAGGACGACAACGAGAAGAACGACGAGAACGAGAAGAACAACAACGACGACAACGAGAACGACGACAACGAGAACGACGACAACGAGAAGAGCAGCAACGACGACAACGAGAACAACAACGACGACAACGAGAAGAAGAGCAACGAGAACAACAACAACGAGAAAAATAACAACGAGAACAACGAGAAGGACAACGAGAAGAACAGCGACGACGACGAGAAAATCAACAATGACGCCGACGAGAAGAACAACGACGACGACGTAAGAGCAACAACAACGACGACGAGAAGAACAACGACATCGAGAACAACAACAACAACGACAACGAGAACAACAATGAAAACAACGAGAAGAAGAACAATGATGACGAGAAGAACAACGACGACGACGAGAAGAACGACGACGACGAGAAGAACAACAACAACGACGAGAAGAATAACAACGACGATAAGAATAACAACGACGAGAAGAACAAGGATAACGACGAGAAAAACGACAAAAACGAGAACAACAAGAACGAGAAGAGCAACAACGACGAGAACGAGAAGAACAAAGACTATAGCAACGAGAACAACAACGACGACGAGAACAACAACGGCGACAACGAGAAGAACGACGACAACGAGAAGAACGAGAACGACAACGAGGACAACGAGAAGAACGACGAGGACAACGAGCAGAACGACAACGAGGACAAAGAGAACGGGTAGAAAGAAACTCTAGGGAGAGCTAGACAACAGAAGGTCTTCAGAGAAGTAACCCCCTTTAGACAAGTGTTTCGGCCCTGAATTCCTTACACTCTCGGGGGGCCGGGCCACATCCAGGTCATGACTCCTGGATGCCCTTCTGCTGTTGTCTATTTTTTTTTTTTCCCACGCCGGGGATCGAACCTGGGCGATTCTGCGCTTCAGAACTGCGGTACGCGGTTTTACCAATGTGCTAACGGGGCACACATCATCTGTAGGGAATTTAATCCTTATGAAGTTCACTTTTTTCGTTCCTCCTTGCCCAGATCCAGCTTGAGCTCCTTTCTGCTGCCTCTGCCATCGCTTTAAGGGCTCTAGTCCTCTTCTTCCCAGAAATGGCGAGTTGTTTCATGAGATCATAAGCGGAGGTGCCCACAAACCCTCTTGCCCCGACCTCTATGGCGAAGATTTTGACCCGCAGACCTGCTTTCTTCAGGGTGCTGGCAAGACCGGCGTATTTTTCGGTCTTGTAGATATGTGCTTCTTCCATTCTGCTTTCGTATGGCACAGTGAGTTCTATCAGAATCACTTGTTTCGAGGAGTCAGAGTGGAGAGCGATGTCTGGTCTCATGCCTGTCTTGCTGATGACATCTGGGTAATTTCTCCACTCTGGGAGGTCTGCTGTACACTCCCAGTCGACTGCTCCATCCAGAAGACCCTTTGGCAATGTGCTGGTTGTCATAGCACTTTCGGGCCAGACCTGTTTCCCTCCTGCTTTGTAGAACGTTGTCATAGCAATTGGTGCGTTAGGACGAGAAAGCAGAGAGACGAGAAACCAACGAGACGAAAAACCACAAGAACATCAGTGAAAACTAAATCGACCCTTCCCCTCCCAAAATAAATGAATTTGAATATAGTACAGTAAAGCAGAAGAACAAGAAGACAGATCAATAACATTAACTACAAAAAAAACTACAACAACAAACAAACAAACAAAACAAAACACACAAAAAAACCACAATAGAAATGATAACGAACTACCACCAGCAAGGTCATTGGACAACAGAAGGTGCATTGTTGTGGTCAGGTTTTGTTGATGTTATTTTTTGTTTTTCGTTTTTCGCTCCCGTATCGTGTGACACGTATGACAGCAAGAGTTCTTCGTTGGGTTTGGGTGATAGAGAATCCCAGGTCATCACTCCAGCGTCTATCCACCAGTTGCAGGTCTATGTCGACAGTCTGGTGCCAGTTCATTTTTGGTCTTCCCACCCTTGGCTGTTCTCTGGGTTCTAGTTCAGGATTTGGTCGGCATATCTGAAAGAGGGCAGTATAGCAGCATGGCCCAGCCAACTCAGTCGACGCTTGCAGATGATGATGGTAACTGGAATCTGTCTGCGTCTTGACCTTACTTAATCGTTGTCACTGACTTTCTATTTGATGGCCAAGATCTTACGGTAAGTACTTACTCGAGGTCAAAGGATTCGAGTTTTTTTTTATATTACTATTCTGGCTTGTTTTCAAGTACCATGTTTCACAATTATACAGTTGACAAAACGTTGAAGTTGTAGAATCGCAATTTTAGTTTGAATGAAATTTTCTTGCTTTTCCAGATATAGCTTGTTGACATGTGCAGTCGCTTCGCCCAAGTGACAGTTAAGTTATATGATCATTCTTTTTGAATTTTGTTTTGTTCGTATTTATTCACTCTTTGGTATTCTTCGTCGGGCAAAGTGTTTTGCTATACTGTCAGCAAAGGCCAAAAGATTGGGTCTTCGCGTGTGCGTCTCTGGAAACCTAGAAGATGCCTGGCCGTTCATTCCTTTTCTCACACTTCAGGGGAAGGAAGAGGGAGGGAACTCGGGGGGAAGGGAGGAACTCTGGATATGGGGAAACAAAAGGAGAGACTCCAGGTTGGATGGAAGAGAATAGAGGGAGGGAACTCTGGATAGATGGGGGAAATGGAGGGAGGGAACTCTTGGGAGGATGGGAACTCCAGGTTTGGAAGGAAACTCTAGGGTAGGGGAACAAAGCGAGAGGACTCAGGGGGTGGGGAACAGAGCGAAAGGACTCAGGGGGTGGGGAACAGAGCGAGAAAACACCATAGGGAAAAGAACAGAGCGAGAGAACTCCAGGGGGTGGGGAACAGAGCGAGGGAATTCCAGGGGGTGGGGAACAGAGCGAGAGAACTCCAGGGGGAGGGGAACAGAGCGAGGGAATTCCAGGGGGTGGGGAACAGAGCGAGAGAACTCCAGGGGGAGGGGAACAGAGCGAGAGAACTCCAGGGGGAGGAAAACAGAGCGAGGGAACTCCAGGGGGTGGGGAACAGAGCGAGAGAACTCTAGGGAGGGGAACAGAGCGAGAGAACTCCAGGGGGAGGGGGAACAGAGCGAGAGAAATCCAGGGGGAGGGGAACAGAGCGAGAGAACTCCAGGGGGAGGGGAACAGAGCGAGAGAACTCCAGGGGGTGGGGAACAGAGCGAGAGAACTCCAGGGGTGGGGAACAGAGCGAGGGAATTCCAGGGGGTGGGGAACAGAGCGAGAGAACTCCAGGGGGAGGGGAACAGAGCGAGAGAACTCCAGGGGGTGGGGAACAGAGCGAGAGAACTCCAGGGGATGGGGAACAGAGCGAGGGAATTCCAGGGGGTGGGGAACAGAGCGAGGGAATTCCAGGGGGTGGGGAACAGAGCGAGGGAACTCCAGGGGGTGGGGAACAGAGCGAGGGAACTCCAGGGGGTGGGGAACAGAGCGAGGGAACTCCAAGGGGTGGGGAACGGAGTGAGGGCACTCAGGAAGGGGGGACAGAGTGAGGTAACACCGGGTGGGGGAGAATGGAGGAAAGGAAGTGCAGATGGAGAAGAAGAGAGGGAGGAGACCACAGAGGGGGTAGAACAGAGAGAGGGAACTCCAGGAGGGACAGGAGGAGGGAACTTGGGGGAAAGATGGAGGACACTCAGGGGGGGAAGAGAGGGAGGGAACTCCAGTTTGGGGGGGAACAGAGGGAGGGAACTCTGGATATAGGGAAACAGAGGGCAGGAACTCAACAGGGGGGGGGGGGGGTGAGGAAATCCAGAAGGGGGGGGTGGACAGAGGAATGGAACTCCATGGGGGAACAGAGAGAGGCAATTCCAGGTGTGTGGAGGGGCAGAGGGAGGGAACTTTTGGTGAGGAAGAAACAGGGAGGGACCTCTGGGTGGGGGGAACAGATGGAGAGAACTCTGGTTGGGATGAGCAGATTGAGGGAACTTCGAGGCGGTGACAAATGGAGGGAAATCTGGGTGGGGAAGAAACAGAGGGAAGGAACTCCGAGGGGGGTAACAGAGGGCAGGAACTCCAGGTGGGTGAACACAGGGAGGGAACTCCAGGGGAACACTGAAAAGGAAGTCTGGGTGGGGGAGCTGTGGAGAACAGAGGAAGGAAATTCCAGGGGGATAGAACAGAGGGACTGAACTCGAGAGTGTGTAGAACAGAGGGAGGGAACTCCAGGAGATAGAACAGAGGGAAGGAACTCTAAGGGTAGAACAGAGGGAGGGAACTCCGGGTGGAGTTGAAACAGTGGGAGGGAACTCTGGTTGAGGAGGAAAATACAGGAAAGGAACTCTTGTTGAAGAGGGAAACAGAGGGAGGGAACTCCAAGGGGGGGGGGGGGGGCGAGGAAGGGAATTCTGGGTGGGGGTAAACAGAGGGAGGGAACTCTAAATAGGGTAAAACAAATGGAGGGACATTTGGGTGAGGGAACAAAAGTCAAAACTCTAGGAATGGGGATAAAGGGTGTGGTGATTAAAAGGAAAAACAAAAAGAGGGAACTTGGTGGAAAATTGGGAGAGAACCAGAGGGATGAATGGGATGTAATTTTGGGGTGGAAAGAGGTACGTTGGAAGGAACTTCGAAGAGAACCAAGGGGAAGGAAATTACAGGGCAAGGAGAGCAAGGGGAGGGAACATTGGAGGAATTTATAGACAAGAGAACTTGGGAAAGGGAACTTCAGGAGAAGATAACCAATGAAGGGGGGTCAGGCAGGGGAGGGGGTTTACTTAAGACAGGGAACTCTGGGTTAGATCTTGGGGAGTGGGGGCACTGAGAGGAAATTTGAGGAGGGACGCTCAGAGAAAGATGGAAGCGGTTGGGAGGGGTACAAATGGAAAAGAACTTCAGGGAGAACGGCGGTGGGGTGGAGATTTGAGAGATAATCAAAGGGATGGACTCAGGGTGGGGGAAACAAAGGGGGAGGGGGAATTCAGGAGAAACCAATCGGAGAGAACTGGTGGGAATCAGTGGAATGAAACCGGCGACTGTAATCGTCACTCACATGTCCCTCCCATTTCCCCCGGTGTGGCTGTACCAAACGGAGGAGTGTGAGGAGGAACAAGCATATATTTCAATATAGCTGTCTACCTCCATCTCAGAGAAGTAAACACTATAATCTCCGTGGGTTGGCCTCCAATGTACATATTTGTTGTCTATGAAAATGGACGCGAAGGTAACCAATAGACCTTTAAGGTCGTGTAGGTTGGCTCTTTCTGTGTTGTTTCGTTTCTTTTACATCGGTATTGTTGTGAAGATCTTGCTACCACACAGGGTTTGCGTACGTGAAGGATTCGGTATCAAGTGCGTGTGTGCATACGTGTGTATGTGTGTGTGTGCGTGTGTGTGCATATGTGCGTGCGTATGTGAGTGCATGCGTGCATGCACGCGCGTACGTGTGTGTGTGTGCGCGTGTGTATGCGTGTATGTACGTCGGTGCGTGCGTGTGTGTGTGTGTGCGCATGCGTGTGTGTGTGTGCATGTGTGTATGTGAGTGCGTGTGTGTGAGTGTAGTTTAGGGTACAATTTTTATCTCTCATTTTTGAGCAAGCTGCCTGGCTGTTGGATCTAAACCCTGGATCTCAAGATCTGATGTCTCGAGTCAAGTTCCAGCCCACAACATTAAAAAAACAAAACAACAACTGGCGAGTTCACTGTCCATCTTTATGTTTTAATCATTCTGGCGGTGTCGGTCCAGTGTTTCATAGGTGCTGTCATTCACCCCCCCCCCCCCCCCTTCATTTCAAGACCTAGTCAGCGCGTACAGTTCTACGCAGGCTTAGATAGTCTGTCAGACAGCACATGGCAGGTTTGATGGAGCGCATAAGGGATTGTCAGAGTGCAAGGAATCCCTGTGAACAAGCTCTAAACTCGGAGCAGTATATGTCAAGTGTCCTTAACAGTCTGACAAGGCTATTTACATGTCTGTGTGATGTTAGGTAGGTCTGTGGTGAAGCATTTATGGAGTCATTCTGGTGGATCGATGCAATGAACAATACATAAACACGTAAAACAAACAAACAAACAAACAAACAAACATACAAAAACAAATAATAAATAAATAAATAAATAAATAATAAATAAATGAATAAGTTAACAATTGAAACCAAGCCACACAAGACAGCATTTAAAAAAAGTATGTGTATTAAACTATTAAAACAAAACACCATAAAATTAATCAACACGAATATAAGTTGTTCAGTCAATAAATCTATTAATGGCAGTGCTAGACAACAGAATCTGTTATTTTCTTTAAAAGGAAGATGGTAAAATAACAACAATAACACCATCAACACTTACACAGCAATAACAATAGACAGAAAAACATAAAGAAAACGACAGATCAATCTCAAACAGTAAAGAAGCCAAAGACATACGCTTTTAAACCAAATTAGACTGAAATGCTGTGACTCAATCTGTGTGAGAACAGGGTAAGTGGGATTTAGTAATTAAGGGACGTCCCCAAATTACTACAAGCAAAATATGTAGTAATTAGGGGACAGTTTTTTAAATCGCGTAATTTGTAATTTATATGCAACAGTATATTATTTTAAACTTATTTTGTGATTTTGAGCCAATTTTAATTTTGTGTGTTTTGGGGACGTCTCTGAATTACAAACACGTCCCATTTCTACTACGGTGCACGTCGAATTGTCCCCTACCTTACTACACAGGCACGTTCACACACACACACATACACACACACACACACACACACAACACACACACACACACACACACACACACACACACACACACACACACACACACAC
>JAPXFY010000012.1:44395843-44400843 GCA_030674185.1 Monoplex corrugatus | reverse complement strand
CAGACAAGATTATAGAGACAGAGAGATAAGGACAGGGGGTGGGAATTGTAATTGAATAGCCAGAAACACATAACAAAGAGCCCAACGAAGTGAACGCGGAGCATGCACCCTCGTGGCTCACCGCAGTCGTCAGAGCAGATGAAAAGATTAGCTCGAAAACAAGAAAACGTGCCAGCGAATAATAAGTAGAACATGGCATACGCCGTGCACTGCACGCAATAGGTCTTTACATTCACGGTTGTATTAAAAAAAAAAAAAAAAAAAAAGAAAGAAAAGGATGCATAATACCTCCCCCAACATACACACACGCGCATACACGCATACACACACACACACACACACACACACACACACACACACACACACACACACACACACACACACACAGAGAACACACATACACACGCATACGTACACACACACGCATACGTACACACACACGCACACACACACACACACACACACACATACACACACACACACACACACACACACACACACACACACACACACACACACACACACACACATCTCCTCAGAAATGAGATTAAAAAACAAAACAAAACAAAACAAAAAAACCGGCCTTTCGAGAGAGACATTTTGACATTATATCATATTTTATTCTCAATAACCTGTTACGGTGTCAAGGGGTGCAACCCAGTCTATAACAGTAACGCCTCAGGGTGAATTTCTTTTATAACTCAATACAAGAGAGGAAAAAAAAAACCACACATGTACAATACAATCCAAATTTACCTTCACACCTTCACTGATGCCCTGTGCATTACACTTGAATAGTTCATGATTGTCTAGAATGAGAATCGGAAGAAAGAAAGAGAAAGAAAGAGAGAGAGAGAGAGAGAGAGAGAGAGAGAGAGAGAGGATAAGATAAGATAAGATAAGATAAGATGAGACGAGATGAGATGAGATGAGATGAGATGAGACGAGACGAGAGGAGACGAGACGAGACGAGACGAGACGAGATGAGATGAGATAGGACATTGCACGATATAAGATGCGATGCAATGCGATGCGATGCGATAAGATAAGACAAGACAAGACAAGGCAATGCAAGGCAAGGCAAGACAAGGCAAGACAAGACAAGACAAGACAAGATGAGTGCAATTGGTGGCAGGTTCAAGCATATTACAAACACAAATATTGCATTTTGTATTAAAACATTCAATATTACGAAATACATCCAATACATACGTTAAAAAACAAACAACAACAACAACAACCAAAAACAAACAAAAAAAACCCAACAGTACTCAAAATGTCCACTTCCATCTCACACATCGTCGATCAGTCAGACTAGTTAGTACGACGTTTCTGTTTACCTAAGACAAAATAAATGGTTTATCATCGATGATGAGCACCTAGTCACAACAGGAAAGCTAGAGGGGAAAAGAGCAGCAGGTAGACCCAGGGAGAAAATACTGGACGAATTTACGGAGTGGGTGAAGACAGAAAGGGTGGGAGATGTACTTGCGGCGACCATGCAGCAGGGCACATGATGATGATGATGATGATGATGATGATGATGATGATGATGATGATGATGATGATGATGATGATGATGATGATGATATGATGATGATGATAGTAATGATGATGATTGATAACGCACCAGCTATTCACATAGCAAGAGCCTGAAAAAACAAAAACAAAAACAAAACAAAACATCATCATCATCATCATCATCATCATCATCATCATCATCATCATCATCATCATCATCATCATATCATCATCATCATCATCACTCATCAATATTATTATTATTTTGTTGTTGTTATTACTATCATTATTATTATTATTATTATTGTTGTTGTTGTTGTTGTTGTTATTGTCATTAGTATTGTTGCAGTAATCGTCATCACCTACGTTGTGGTAAATACTGTTGTTGCTATTACTGTCACTATAGTCATTTTATTATTATCTTTATTTTCAATATCTTCATTATCATTGAGGGCTCATTGTTTGGCCAACGGTGGGCATTGTTGCTCTGGGTTTCATCAAGCACCCTCGGGTGTTTCTTCTTCTTCTTCTTTCTTCTTATATTATTATTATTATTATTATTATTATTATATATTATTATTATTATTAATTATTATTAATTAATATCATTGCTATTATTATTGCTATCATTATCATAATTATTGTTGTTATTGTTATTATCATTACTATTATTATCTGTTATTATTATTATCATTATTAGTATCATTATTATTATTATGATTATTATTTTTCTAGTAGCGGTAGTAGTAGCAACAGCAGAGCAGCAGCAGCAGCAGTAGTAGTAGTAGTTAGTAGTAGTAGTAGTAGTTGTAGTAGTAGTTGTAGTAGTTGTAGTAGTAGTAGTAGTGTTGCTGTTGCTGTTGCTGTTGTTGTTATTGTTGTTGTTGTTACTATTTTATTATGATTATGAAGATTATTACGACTGATGTCGTCATTATTATTATCATCATGTTGCTGCTAACGCTGTCGTCATCATTACACACATATAGTAGCTTATGTACAATCAATAAATGCTTTATTTCATTTATTATTTTTTTTTTTACCCTTTGACTCCCACACCTGTCCACCAGCATCCTCCATTGACAACCATGTTAGCAAAGCAAAAACTGAATCCTTTGATTCCCTCACCCTATCCACCACTTTCCTGCAGGTAACTGGTGGATAGAGTGAGGGAGTCAAAGAGTTAATTTTTTGCGAAAGGTGGATTGAGTGTGGGAGTCACACATACAAACACTTAGACACACACACAACACACACACACACAAAACACACCGCGCGCGCGCGCGCAGACACCATGCATGTAGCCACACATGCATACAAAGGCACACACCTACAGAGGCACACACGCACAGCAGGCAGCTCGCAAGGACATGACCTTTAAACGCAATTTGGTTTGTAAGTTAATGGAGCATTTCCTGAGCGCTTCATCTGTTTGAGACTCTATTGATTTTGATGGAACTCCATAACTCATTACTTCTTCTTGAACAAAATGTCGACTTTTAGATATATATGTGTTTTTGTTTTGTTTTGTTTTGTTTTTTTCCAACATTTAACAGTGTGGTGTTCAATCAAGAGGGATTTATCGTATTCTTACAATTCCGTATGCTTTCCATGCAAACCTGCCAGAAATTATATGGCCGGCATTTTTAACATGTGCAGAACCCTAAGCGTTGGCAAGGTCTTGACATGGGGAGGGTTAGAGACCTATAAAACACTAAGCGGACATCACCATAATGACTGAAACATGAAGGTGGGCATTAACAGGCCAATTTTTCATGTTGCAGGTTGGGACTGAACTCGAGACATGCGGTCTTTGAGTCCAGGTGTCTAAAGAAACCACGTAATAACAATTTGAAAAAAAGAAAAAAAATAACTGTCCCAGAAAGACCGACCAGACAACAAAGTCAGCTACAGCGAGAAGAGATCAGAGTTGGATTTTTATTCAAGATGGGTTCATCGCACTCGGACAGTGTCATATGCGCTCCACGTAGTCTGCCATCTGTTATCGGACAGATTTCTTGAGCCTGTAAGAGAGAGAGAGAGAGAGAGAGAGAGAGAGAGAGAGAGAGAGAGAGAGAGAGAGAGAGTGTGTGTGTGTGTGTAACATTCATCGCCAGGTGTACCTTGACTATGTATACGAAGAATTACTGATTTTACGCGGATGCACCTTTGGAATAAATAAAACAAAACGAACGAAAGCAATACATAACATACATCTCTCCCCACCAAAATAAAAAAGAAATTAAGTAAGAAAGAAAGAAAGAAAGAAAGCAAAAAATCCCGTTCAAGACAGATCTTTCCATTCTGACAAATGAAAGTGAGTTTGTGGGAAGGAAGAGCGGGGGGGGGGGGGGGGGTAATAGAAGGAGGGGGGGGGGGGGACTGAGTTATAAACTCGGGAGTGAATAGTAGCTCTGAAAAGGCGATTGCGTTACAGGGGAAACAACTCAATGCGATTACAATGACATCATATAAACTGGGTAGTTTCCCTGTAACCACAACCCCCTATTATTTTGCTGCAGGGAATTTCAAGACGAAATATAGACTGAAAACGATCACAAATTAGAAATCTTGCAATAAATAAATAAATAGATAAATAAGTTAAATGAATAGGTTACTTTCAAAAGATCAATAGACTTTATGTTTGATTTCAGATGAACAACAGGAATTTATGATGTTATTTCGAATTAATTTTAAGAGAGCATGCCAACAGGTTCCATATCAGTGTTGAACGATTTTTTTCCACATATTTTGTTGTGCTATGGTTTGTTTTTACAGAGAACATGTTGAATGAAATGTGTTTTTATAAGCAATTAGAAACATACATAGTTGCAAGAGGGGGTATCTTATCGCTTATCATATAGCACGTCGTATCACATCGTATCGTATCATATGAAAATGTCTGTGGATACATTCTTCATTCCAAACTTTTAATAATGATATAATGGTTTCATTTGTTTAGCATAAACAGTCCATGTCATAAGTATGCTCGTCACAGTCACACGTTTACATGGAACAGACTATTCGTACATTTCACATGATGATAATAGTAGGCATAGTCGTAATTTGTGTGTGTGTTGGAGAGAGGTGGTGTAGGGGGAGGTGTGGGACATCGCTGCATCAAACATGCTCAGTTCATCAACAAAAATTTCAGTTTTACTTTCAAATTCTGTTTCAATTTCAGCTGTTGTTGGGTTTTTTGTTGTTTTGTTTTTGTTTTTTGGAAAGATATATCCATAAAAAGATCATTCACAAGGAAGATTAGGAAAAGACAGGCAACATTTAAAGGACATTTTATGAGGAAAAGGGGAACTAGAGCACTTGGTCACAACAGGAAAGCTGGAGGGAAAGAGAGCACCAGGTAGATCCAGTGACAAAATATGTGTCCAGACTTGCAGGGTGGATGGCTGAGGACAGAGCGGGTGGAAGATGTGCTTGCGGCAACAAGGGATAGATACATATGCAGGGCCATGATCGCC
>JAPXFY010000012.1:44380843-44383343 GCA_030674185.1 Monoplex corrugatus | reverse complement strand
AGAAGGAATGTAGTCAACACCAGAGCAACATGGAAGGAATGTAGTCCACTCCAGAGCAACATGGAAGGAGTGTAGTCCACACCAGACCAACATGGAAGGAATTTAGTCCGCTCCAGAGGAACATGGCGGGAATGTAGTCCACTCCAGAGGAACATGGAAGGAATGTAGTCCACTCCAGAGGAACATGGAAGGAATGTAGTCCACACCAGAACAACATAGAAGGAATTTAGCCCACACCAGAGCAACATGGAAGGAATGTAGTCCACACCAGAACACCATGGAAGGACTGTCGTCCACTCCAGAGCAACATGGAAGGAGTGTAGACCCCTCCAGACCAACATGTAAGGATTGTAGACCACACCAGACCAACATGGAAGGAATGTAGTCCACACCAGAGCAACGTGGAAGGACTGTAGACCACACCAGAGCAACATGGAAGGATTGTAGTCCACACCAGAGCAACACAGAAGGAATGTAGTCCACACCAGATCAACATGGAAGGAATGTAGTCCACACCAGAGCAACATGGAAGGAATTTAGTCCACACCAGAGCAACATAGAAGGAATACAATCCACACCAGAGCAACATGGAAGGAATGTAGTCCGCACCAGAGCAACATGGAAGGAATGTAGTCGACACTAGAGCAACAAGGAAGGAACGTAGTCCACTCCAGAGCAACATGTACGGAATGTAGTCGACACTAGAGCAACATGGAAGAAATGTAGTCGACACTAGAGCAACATGGAAGGAATGTAGTGCACACCAGAGCAACATGGAAGGAATGTACTCCACACCAGAGCAACATGGAAGGAATGTAGTCCACACCAGAGCAACATGGAAGGAATGTTGTCCCCTCCAGAGCAACATGGAAGGAATTTAGTCCACTCCAGAGCAACATGGAAGGAATACAATCCACACCAGAGCAACATGGAAGGAATGTAGTCCACACCAGAGCAACATGGAAGGAATGTAGTCCACACCAGAGCAACATGGAAGGAATGTTGTCCCCTCCAGAGCAACATGGAAGGAATTTAGTCCACTCCAGAGCAACATGGAAGGAATACAATCCACACCAGAGCAACATGGAAGGAATGTAGTCCACACCAGAGCAACATGGAAGGAATGTAGTCGACACTAGAGCAACATGGAAGGAACGTAGTCCACTCCAGAGCAACATGGAAGGAACGTAGTCCACACCAGAGCAACATGGAAGGAATGTAGTCCACACCAGAGCAACATAGAAGGAATACAATCCACACCAGAGCAACATGGAAGGAACGTAGTCCACTCCAGAGCAACATGGAAGGAACGTAGTCCACACCAGAGCAACATGGAAGGAATGTAGTCCACACCAGAGCAACATGGAAGGAATGTAGTCGACACTAGAGCAACATGGAAGAAATGTAGTCGACACTAGAGCAACATGGAAGGAATGTAGTGCATACCAGAGCAACATGGAAGGAATGTACTCCACACCATAGCAACATGGAAGGAATGTAGTCCACACCAGAGCAACATGGAAGGAATGTTGTCCCCCTCCAGAGCAACATGGAAGGAATGTAGTCCACTCCAGAGCAACATGGAAGGAATTTAGTCCGCTCCAGAGCAACATGGAAGGAATGTAGTCCACACCAGAGCAACATGTACGGAATGTAGTCCATACCAGAGCAACATGGAAGGAATGTAGTCCACACCAAAGCAACATGGAATGAATGTGGTCCACTCTAGAGCAATATGGAAGGAATGCAGTCCACAACAGAGGAACATGGAAGGACTACAATCCACGCCAGAGCAATATGGAAGGAATGAAGTCCACACAATAGCAACATGGAAGGAACGTTGTCCACTCCAGAGCAACATGGAAGGAATTTAGTCCACTCCAGAGCAACATGGAAGGAAAGTAGTCCACACCAGAGCAATATGGAAGGAATTTAGTCCGCTCCAGAGGAACTTGGCAGGAATGTAGTCCACTCCAGAGCAACATGGAAGGAATTTAGTCCACTCCAGAGGAACAAGGCAGGAATGTAGTCAACACCAGAGCAACATGGAAGGAATGTAGTCCACACCAGAGCAACATGGAAGGAATACAATCCACACCAGATCAATATGGAAGGAATACAATCCACACCAGATCAATATGGAAGGATTGTAGTGAACACCAGAGCAACGTGGAAGGAATGTAGTCCACACCAGAGCAACATAGAAGGAATGTAGTCCACACCAGAGCAACATGGAAGGAATTTAGTCCACACCAGAGCAACATGGAAGGAGTGTAGTCCACACCAGAACAACATGGAAGGAATGTAGTCCACTCAAGAGTAACTTCCACTCCAGAGCAACATGGAAGGAGTGTAGTCCACTCCAGACCAACATGGAAGGAATTTAGAACACACCAGAGCAACATAGAAGGAATGTAGTCCACACCATAGCAACATGGAAGGACATACAATCCACACCAGAGCAACATGGAAGGAATACAACCCACACCAGAGCAACATG
>JAPXFY010000012.1:44350843-44355843 GCA_030674185.1 Monoplex corrugatus | reverse complement strand
CTTGTCTTGTCTTGTCTTGTCTTGTCTTCTCTTCTCTTGTCTTCTCTTCTCTTGTCTTCTCTTGTCTTCTCTTGTCTTCTCTTGTCTTCTCTTGTCTTCTCTTGTCTTCTCTTGTCTTCTCTTCTCTTGTCTTCTCTTCTTTTCTCTTGTCTTCTCTTGTCTTCTCTTGTCTTCTCTTGTCTTCTCTTGTCTTCTCTTGTCTTCTCTTGTCTTCTCTTCTCTTCTCTTGTCTTCTCTTCTCTTGTCTTCTCTTCTCTTGTCTTGTCTTCTCTTCTCTTCTCTTGTCTTCTCTTCTCTTCTCTTGTCTTCTCTTCTCTTGTGTTCTCTTCTCTTCTCTTGTCTTCTCTTCTCTTGTCTTCTCTTGTCTTCTCTTCTCTTCTCTCATCTCATCTCATCTCATCTCAGCTCACCTCATCTCACCTCATCTCATTTCATCTCATCTCATCTCATCTCATTTCATCTCATTTCATCTCATCTCATCTCATCTCATCTCATCTCATCTCATCTCATCTCATCTTATCTCGTCTCGTCTCGTCTCGTCTCGTCTCGTCTCGTCTCGTCTCGTCTCGTCTCGTCTCGTCTCGTCTCGATTGGTATGGAGGGTCCTGATCGTTAAAGCCATGCGGCAAAGCATATGATGATGATGATGATGGTGATGATGATGATGATGATGATGATGATGACGATGATGATGATGATGATGATGATGATGATGATGACATCTCGCTATTTTCTGTCCCAGCTCTTACGCCGCCTTCTGTGACGTTGATCCCCGTTGCGCATTCCGGCTCCACAATAAACCACTAGCCCCAAATTCATTCAGTCAAAGTCCCAGTGCCAGGTAAAACCCACAGGAGCCAGAGATGTCAAGCCACTATTAGGTCACCTACAACAGGAGACTCTGCAGTTTTGCACCACTGCTGCTGCAGTTGTTGTTTTTTTTACCTTGTATTGTTTCAGAGACAAGGAGACAGCAAATTTGACTGGACTGGATTGAATTTATTTTTGTACGGGGGGGGGGGGGGGGGGGGGGGGGGCTCACAACAAAATCTTTTCTTTATGCGTATATGAGTGTGTCTACACACACACAGACAGAAACAAGCAGACACACACACAACACACACATGCAATAGATAGATAGATAGACAGACAGACAGATAGACAGTCAGATACATAGACAGACAGATAATTACATAGACAGACAGATAGATAGATAGATAGACAGACAGACAGATAGATACATAGACAGACAGATAGATAGACAGACAGACAGATAGGTAGACAGACAGACAGACAGATAGATACATAGACAAACAGACAGATAGACAGACAGATAGACAGACAGACAGGCAGGTAGATAGACAGATAGATAGACACAGACAGACAGACAGACAGATAGATACATAGACAGACAGATGGATATATAGACTGACAGACAGATGGATAGACAGACAGACAGATAGACAGACAGACAGACAGACAGATAGATAGATAGATAGATAGACAGACAGATAGATAGATAGACAGACAGACAGACAGACAGACAGATAGAATAACGCAGCCCCCGATTACCTGTCAAGCCTACTTGAGATCTATCTTCCCTCACGTACCCTCCGCTCTGCCTCCGATCCTCTGACTTTTCGCTTTCCACGCACTAAGCTCAATACCTATGGTCCACGAGCCTTCTCTGTTTCTGGTCCACTCTCCTGGAACAAACTTCCTCTCTCAGTCCGTCAGCAACCTACTTTTGTCTCCTTCAAGTCCGCTCTCAAAACTCACCTTTTCTCCTCCGCATAAAATCCTAACCTCACTCAACCCCCCCCCCTCCTCTGCAGCCTGTCTCCGCTCGGAGGGAATCACATGGTTATAATATATAATTGTATATGCTATGCTCTCTATAATTTTCCATTGGTTTTATTCTTGCTTTTATTGCTTTTATTCTTTCTCCCCATTTATAGCCATGCGTGTGTGTGTGTGTGTGTGTGTGTGTGTGTGTGTGTGTGTGTGTGTGTGTGTGTGTGTGTGTGTGTGCGTGCGTGTGTGTGCTTGCGTGCGTACGTGCGTGCTTGCGTGCGTGTCTGCTTCAGCGCTTAGATTTGATTTTATCAAGATTTTGCGCTATATAAATATTGTAATTATTATTATTATAGATAGATAGGCAGATAGATGGATAGATAGATAGACACACAGAGAGATAGAATCTAGACATATATGAAAATGGACTTTATTTTCTACAAAGTATTTTCATAGATAGATATACATGGAAGCGGATGTTTTGTTCTACAAAGTATTGTGTAGCCTCAGGACCTGTTCTGTGTGCAAAAGTGCATGCTGCTGCGTAATGGACTGCAGTTTATCATATCATCCAAAACACTATCACCCAGACCACCATTCTAGGTTAAGTGGAGTGAGGAAAGAAACTGACCGATTTGGTGTCGAGCTTCTCCATTCTCAGATCTCTCGCTTCTTAGTGCAGTTGTTTTGTCTGCTAGACCCCGGATTCAGAGAGAGAGAGAGAGAGAGAGAGAGAGAGAGAGACAGACAGACAGACAGACAGACAGACAAACAGAGATAGAGAATAACAAAGAGACAGAGAGAGACAGAGACAGAGAAACAAGGAGAGAGAGAAAGAAAGAGACAGAGACAAAGAGAGAGAGAGAGTGTGTGTGTATGTATGTGAGAGAGAAAGAGAGAGAAAGAGAAACAGACAGACAGACAGACAGACAGACAGAGACAAAGAAAGAAAATGGCAGAGAGAGACAAAGAAACAGAGAGAGACGAAGAAAGAGACAGACAGGGAAGAGAGAGAGAGAGAGAGAGAGAGAGAGAGAGAGAGAGAGAGAGAGAGAGAGAGAGTAGATAATGTGTGTGTGTGTGTGAGAGAGAGAGAGGGTGTGTGTGTGTGTGGTGGTGTGAGAGGAGAGAGAGAGGAGAGAGAGAGAGAGAGAGAGAGAGAGAGAGAGAGAGAGAGAGAGAGAGAGAGAGAGAGAGAGAGAGAGAGAGAGAGAGAGAGAGGAGAGAGAGAGGAAGTAGCCTACATAATGTGGTGTTCAACATGTGTAACATTGTCATCAGAACTGCTGCAAGAGATTTGGGAAAAGGAGAATCCAGTAGTATCTTGAAATTATTATCGAAAAGCAACAAGCAACAGGCGTGTGATGCTCTCTGTCTTCTTTTTCTTCCATCCTTCCCCTCCTCTATATCTGTCTCTCTGTCTCTGTCTCTGTCTCTGTCTCTCTCTCTCTCTCTGTCTGTCTTTCTCTGTCTCTTGCTTTCTCTTTCTCTGTCTGCCTCTCTCTGTCTCTGTCTCTCTGTGTGTCTCTCTGCTTTCTCTCTGTCTGTCTGTCTGTCTCTGTCGCTGTCGCTCTCTCTCTCTCTCTCTCTCTCTCTCTCTCTCTGCGTCTCTGTCTGTCTGTCTGTCTCTCTTTCTCTCTCTCTCTATGTCTCTGGGTCTGTCCCTATCTACCTGCCACTGTCTGTCTGTCTGTCTGTCTCTATCTCTGTCTATTTGTCTGTCTGTCTTTTTTCTCTCTCTCTTTCTCTCTCTCTCTCCGTCTCTTTGTTACTCACTATCTCCCCGTCTCTGTCTGTCTGTCTCTGTCTCTGTCTGTCTGTCTGTCTGTTGTTTGTCTGTCTGTCTGTCTGTCTGTCTGTCTCTCTCTCTCGTTTTTAGCGTTCAAGATGTGAACAGTATCTGCGAAACATATGTAGCCGGATTCCTCGGGAAAGAAGCCACTCGCAGAAACGTCCCAAGCTCGCATCACCTTTGTCTGGAGACAATGTGTGTGTCCATGAAACCACGTTTATGTTTGTAGTTAACATGCTATCACATACCATCCGCTCATCCTTTGACATTCGCAGTGTGCTATTCTCTCGTTGTAACCTTATTGCCGCCGAATGTTTTCTTGGTTCTCTCTCTGCATCTGTCTTCTCGCATCTGTCATCTCTCTCTCTCTCTGTCTGTCTGTCTGTCTGTCTGTCTCTCTCTCTCTGTGTGCGTCTCTGTTTGTCTGTCTGTCTGTCTCTTTCTCTCTGTCTGTCTGTTTGTCTATCTGTCTGTCTGTCTCTGTCTCTGTCTCTGTCTGTCTGTCTCTCTTTCTCTCTCTCTCTCTCTCTCTCTCTCTCTCTCTCTCTCTCTGTCACTCTCTCTCTCTCTCTCTTGGATGCGTAATTATGTGCATCTCCTTCTAAGGGGCTGTGGCCTATAATTATGAATAAACCATCTGAAGTCTGAAGTCTGTCTGTCTGTTTGTTTGTCCTTCTGCATGTCTGTCTCTCTCTCTATCTGTCTGTCTCTGTCTCTCTGTGTCTCTCTCTCTGTCTTTATCTGTCTGTCTCTCTCCCTGTGTGTGTGTGTGTGTGTGTGTGTGTGTGTGTGTGTGTGTGTGTGTGTATGCTTTGGTGTGTGTTGTGTAGTGTGTGTGTGTGTGTGTGTGTATGTGTGTGTGTTGTGTGTGTGTGTGTGTGTGTGTGTGTGTGTGTGTGTGTGGAGTAAAACACAATCCCTTTTGTCTTCGCTAGACATTATTATTTTTGTTATAATTAGTGTTCTTTATCTGTTTGTTTTTGTTTTTTGTTTTTATTTATTTTTTTATGTCTTTTTGTCTTCGCTAGACATGATTATTATTCCTGTTGTAATTATTGTGCTTTTTTTTCTTGCTTTTTTTATTTTATTTTATTTATTTATTTATTTTTTTTAGCATTCTGGTTTTTGTTGTTTTTTTTGTCGGATACTTGTATGCACGTTTGTGTAGCCCACTCTGTGCAGGCGATATATTGCAGTTGCACGGTCTACATACTCCATCGTCAGTGGGTGTGCTTGCTGAGAGATTTGATATTTCCATAAAGTCACCGGGCACTGGCATATGACTTACAGATTTGATTGATTGATTTGATTTGATTCAGTTTTTACATCGACACCCACCTCAGGTGATATGGCCGACGGGGATAACCATCCCAGGGAAGTGGGGGAAAGGGGGACTTATCTAATCCTAGACTCA
>JAPXFY010000012.1:44328343-44340843 GCA_030674185.1 Monoplex corrugatus | reverse complement strand
CTGTTTGACTATGTGTGCTTGTCTGTCTGTTTGACTATGTGTGCTTGTCTGTCTGTTTGAGTATGTGTGCTTGTCTGTCTGTTTGACTATGTGTGCTTGTCTGTCTGTTTGCATACACAGATGGAATCATATACACGCACTTGCGTCATTCTTTCAACAACATTATAAAATATAGACTAGGTAAAACATAGGCTAGGCAAGGCCTCAGGACCTGGCCAGCTCATGGGTTTACATGTATGTGCAGGCTTAAGGCTTGTGCCATGATCACCATAGTCATGGCACCTGTGACGTTAGTGCATATGGAATTCGTTCCGAGAGAGGAGACATCGTCTTGAGAAACCGAAACTGAAAAAGAAACTGTCAACATGCTTGTCTCGTTGCTTCTGCGTTATACCGGGAACTATGACACGAATTGATTGTGTACACAACGCAGAGACCATCTGCTCAATTTTTTAACACTTCAAGATCATCATCATCATCAGGTGCCCTGCCGCATTGCGTTGGCGATCATGACTCCCATATGTATCTATCCCTTGTTGCTGTAAGCACATCTTCCACCCTCTCTGTCCTCAGCCACCCTGCAAGTCCGTCCAATATTTTTTCCCTGGGTCTACCTGGTGCTCTCTTTCCCTCCAGCCTTCCTGTTGTGACCAGGCGCTCGAATTCCTCTTTCCTCATAAAATGGCTTATAAATGTTGCCTATCTTTTCCTAATCTTCTTAATCTTCCTTATGAATGATCTTCTTGTGTCTGCCTCCATCAAGACTTTCTCGTTTGTTTTCTTTGCTGCCCATGGAACTCTCAACATTCTTCTTAGAAACCACATCTCGGCTGCCTCAATCTTGTTCTGGCTTTGCTTGTTGACTGTCCACGCCTCAAGATGGCAAGTGCATTTGAATGAGGGGATGGGTAGACATGCTGACATACCTACCCGATTTGAATGGTGCCACAGAAGCCAGACATCAACAGGAGTCGTCGAGACCCAAAGACTGGTAAGTTCAAAAAGTCTGTGATCCAGACTGATCAGACTTCCAATCAGTCAGTGTGCCAAACTTCTTCAACGGCTGTGTTCAGTAGAAGAAAAACAACAATGTAAATAATCAATAAGGAAAATAAAATGAAATTACCATCGTCCAGCAGGCATGGCAATTGAAAATTTTAGTTTGAAAAAAAAAAAAATTGTTGGCTGCTCGAGATTAGGCCATTGTGAATGAAGAAAGATAAATAAAACAAAACAAAAACAAAGCAAAACAAAATAACATGAAAAAAATAGATCAAATGAAATAAATTAAAATAAAATGAACTGAAATAAAACAACATAAAATACACTAAAATAAAATTTAAAATTAATAGCATATAAGGTGAAATACACTAAGATAAAATGTAATGCAATAAAATAAAATAAAATACATTGTAATGCAATAAAATAAAATAAAATAAAATAAAGTGAAATAAAATAAGATAAAATAAAACAAAATATAATAAAATAAAACAAAACAAGATCAAATAAATAAAATAAAATAAAATAAAATAAAATAAAATAAAATACAATAAAGAAAGTCCAGCAAGAATGGCGATTGAAGACCTTAGCTTGAAAAAATAAGATTTAATGGTGCCGAGATTAGATCACTGTGAATGACCGTGTGTGCAATAAGGCGTTTTATTTCCATCTGTCTGACTGCTTTTTAACCTTCAACACAATAGCTGGAAATGTCTGACCTGGTTACCAGAGCTCAAAAGGCAAAAACAAAACAATACAAAAACAAAACAAGACAAGTCAAGACAAGACAAGACAAAACAAAACAAACAAAACAAACAAGACAGACAAGACAAACAAAACAGACAAGACAAGACAAGATAAACCAAAACAAAAGAAGACAAGACAAAACAAGACAAAACAAAACAGACAAGACAAGACAAAACAAAACAAGACAAAACAAAACAGACAAACAAAACAAAACAAAACAAAAGCAAAACAAAACAAAAACAAAAGAAAACAGACAAAACAAGCATATAAACAAAAAAAGTTTCAAGACAAGCAATCAAACAGAATAATGTCTCGTGAAACATTTCGTATAATTTGTCTCGCGTCCAGAGTTTGTTATTCTGGTTGTTGATGTTTTGTGTTTACTTGAAGTAGTCAGAAAGAAAGAGAAAGAGAAATATTTCGCATGACTAGCTCAATTTTTCCTCCTCAAACTTGTTTCATTTTTATTTGATTATTTGTCTGTTTGCTTGTTGCTGAAAAAGAATAATTTCAAAAAGCTATGTACTTTAGGATTCTCTAGCTGATGAGTTTCCAACACAGCGTTTATCTGGCACCGTTTTTATTTTATCACATCTTTGTCTGTGAAAAAAAAAAAAAGCTGGAATGGCTGGAGCAATCTGATAGCTGTCTGAAACCAGCGTTTCCAATGACTCTTTGGACTGGTGATCCATGGAATGTGTCAAGCTGGCTCACTGCCTGACCCTTCCTTCCCATTCCTTCCTTTCTTTGCCTTTTGACTTGTCTGACATTCCGCCTCAAGGTTTTTACTGTACGAGTGTGCTGTTGTCCTTTGTTGGTGGCTTAATATGTTACATGGGAGCTCTTTGTCATTGTCAGGTTGCACACATAGAGCCCCCCCCCCCCCCCTCGTGTCATTGTTAAGCACAATGTTTCATCGAAAAAGAATCAAACTCTGAAGCAGATGTTGCCATAAATTATGAACGATAATATTGTTCACAAGAATGTTTGCATCAGATCTCATTGCACTTTGCTGAAGTTTTAGGAAGACGGCTAACTGAAATGACAGGTAGATGTTGCAAAACGTGTGACAGTTTTGCTGTTAAACTGCACAGACAGATGCACCAAACAGAAGGTTCGTTCTAATGAACAGATACAAAAGAGTCAATAAACATTCTCTGCTTCGGTTTCTTGTAAGAAAATCGATTCATGACTTCACTGTTTTTGGGGTGGGGGTGGAGGTTGGGGTTGGGATGGGGGTGGGGGTGATTGTGGGGGTGGGGGGTCGGGGTTATTGACGACATATGGCATTGGCAGAATTTGAATAGAGTGTTGACTAGTTAACAAGAAACATCACGAGGATGCGGATAGGACCCGGAGCACCGATGCCTCCCCAATCTCCGGATAATCACTCCCGAAGCTCCCTGACGCTACTCGATAGTCATTTCACCAAGCTGAAAAAAAAAAAAAAAAAAAAAAAAGGGGGGGGGGTAGGACTGTTCATGCGTTGCATGACCCACCCGGACCCAGTAATCAGTTACCTGAATTTGAATGGAATGATGACTACAACATTTAACTCCATGGATTCCAACAGTGCACATGCTTGCAGTCATGAACCTAATTGTTACTCTATTGACGTGCTTTTTTATGTTGATCTGCATTCTGCTCAATATACGCGACAGTGAACATTTCATAAACAAAGAACTTCATTCTTAAAGAGTATAAAGGACAACAAAGCACGTCATTCTTTTCTTAAAATCAATTTCTTAAAGCACAGCTTCTGTCCAAAGCAGAAGATGCTCAAAACATTTTTGTCGTAATGTGGTGATATTCTTTTCCCTGTTGACGCCAAACCGTTGCATATCAATAGACAAATATTGAGGGAAAAAAATTAACTCTAACTGTTGAAGACAGGTTTTATTCTTCATCTTACAAAGAAATCCGCTTCTTTTGTGTCTTAACACTTTTTATTTCAGACTGTGTAATCACGTAGAGACAGATGATCTAGAATTTCACCCATTGTTCTCATGGAAAAGCATTATCTCAAAGAAATACAAAAACAGATTTTGACGATTGTTATAAATTTCTGAGAGTGTGCTGTTCATACACACACACCTTCCTTGAGAAGTGGTCAGTTTAGGCACTTTCCTGGCTCTGTGACTTTGAAATTGGTTCCTCACCTTTCAAACTTGCGTGACTCCCGGTCCGCATCACTGACCTCGATTTGGTAAACATTCACACATAACAAGGTGACAAAAATTGTGTCCACATATTTTTTTCACAGACAGACAGACAGACATACATACAGACACACACACACACACAGACACACACACACACACAGACACACACACACACACACACACACACAGAGACACACACGCACAAACAGACACACGCACATCATTCTCTCGTCGAAAAGAAATCTCCACCTTCTTCGAAAAAGGAGACAATAAATACACAGATAGTCAGATAGATAGATAGATAGATAGATAAACAGATAGATAGACATATAGATAGATAGATAGATAGATAGATAGATAGATAGGTAGGTAGATAGATAACAAACAAATAAACAAATAGATAAATAAATAGATACATAGATAAATAAATAAACAAACAAATAATAAACCAATAGATAAATGAATAAAAAGATAAATAAATAATAAATGAATAAATAAATAAACAAATGAATAATAATGGGGAAAAATTAGATGTATGTGACGAATATCGTAGCTGACAGTTTTTAGAAGGTAATTCAGTCGTCATGACCTAGCCATGGGTTACAACACAAAGTTCCGTTTTAACATAGATGTGTTGCAACAATGGAAACACAACAGGCATTCCGGGAAAATCGAGGATTTGATTTCTGATACAAATATAAGGAACTATATCCATACTTTACATCGCGGTTTATTCGTGTCAGCTTGACAGACAGAGAGAGAGAGAGAGAGAGAGAGAGAGAGAGAGAGAGAGAGAGAGAGAGAGAGAGAGAGAGAGAGAGAGAGAAAGAGACAGACAGACAGACAGACATACAGACATACAGACAGACAGACAGACAGAGACAGAGAGAGACAGAGAGAGAGAGAGAGAGAGAGAGAGAGAGAGAGATGTCTCAAGTCTAAACCTATTAGAGCTGCATGAAAACACCAAAAGCTTCTCACAAAGGAAGAAATCGTTAACAGGACACTGATACCATATAACAAAACGCGTATCTTTTCTTTTTCTTTTGTAGAACATTTTATGAGTAATAATATGACACCATGACTGTAAACTTAAATGTTTGCTTATTTTCTAATCAATATGTTTAAAGATCATCCGTTCTGTTTTCCTGTTCACCTGAGTTACCAAAAACTTGTGACTGCAAACAGTCTTAATTATTTGGTGGAAGCCTGAGACACACAACTGAACTTGCGATGATTTAACCAGCTAAAAAGCGAAATAGTGTCGGTCTGAACTGCAGTATTCTGCGCTTTTATTATGGGAAATGTTCCAGCTCTTCTTAACCCTGTAAGTTTAGATCTCGATCTAAGCTCACAAACTACCGCCAAACAGTGGAGACATTGGTCCTTCACTTTCATGTTTTGTTGAGGAATGTAGGCCACAAGCTCCTGCCAGACTCAAAATGCTTGTCAATAATATTATGTTTCCTCAGAAGTATCTGAGTATACAGAAGGATGTGGAGACTTTGACTCTGCTACTAAGACATTGGAAGTACTCTACATAAAAACACCAGATGGATTTGTTGCTCGTAATATCTGGCTACACGGAAACAACACTTTTGTAAATCTTAAGATGAAGTTTTGAAACAAAATCTACAGAAACTACTTCAGATCAGTCTCAGCCGAACAGTATCGTGAAAAATTGATACTTGATATCTTTTTCAATGGTCTCTCATCCACCCATCATCAAACAAGGACTGCTGGAGAACTTGATCTGAAAACTGCTTTTCATCAAGCCAGTTTGCTGGATCTGTTTAAGCGGAATTCTGACGCCAGTTCAGCAACACAAACTCCTATGTCTCGCCATAAAACGCATTCTATAACTGCAGCCACCACCCCTAACACTATTAGCAATCCAGCATGTTCAGGTGATGATACGATGAAAAACTTACCCCTTACTCCTGCTCACGTTTCATCAAGTGCTGCTTTTGTATTTCACGTCTCACGGTAGGAAAATAGTCCCACCTGTGATACAACATGCAATAAGAAGGGGCGTGTTTCAAACGTTTTGTCTGTCTCAGACAAATATGGAACATCGCAGCCTGTGCCATGTTCAATACTGAAGAGCCCACCTGCTGGACTAATAGGTGCAACTATTACTGCAAAAAACAGATAACCACTCTTTGATGGCTCTCATTAGCAGAGGTAGTTCTGACAACTTCATCAGAGAACAGGTTGCAAATGAGAGTCATCTGATGATAACAGCCTCAAAGAGCACTTATGTGGCACAATCTACATTGAAAACTGATATTTCTGGACTGTGTGTTGTGAATATTAAAGTGAAAAACCACGCTTACCCTAATACACATACGCATTTTATGAGAAACATGTGCACACATGTTATTCTTGGTCACGATTTTCAGGCACAACACAAATTGACCATTGAATATAGAGAACTAAAACATAATTTGAAGAAATACAAGGATGGATCTGTAAGTGAACAGTCTTCAGAAACCACCAAAGAGCTCTCTAGCTTCATCCGCATTTGGCCAAAGTACAAGCTTACCGCATCGAAACCATACTGTTTCAGCAGAGAAGATAAGAAGGTCTCTATTGCTTTTGAAGTCAACTAATACTGGATGAAGGCATCACAGAGCCTAGTTCATTTCCATTGCAGACAAAATTGCTATTCAAAACATGAACATAATCGTCACCATAGAAATGTGTGTGTAGACTATTCTCAAGCAATCAATCTGAATACAAGGCTGGATATGTATCCATTTCCTCGGATTGACAATGTGGTCATTGTCCTGACTCAGTATTCTCTACTTTTGGCTTGAAGCGTGTTTGTCACCGGATTAAAATAAAAGAATCAGATAAAAAGTACACTGCTTTTGAAGCCAATGCTGAATAGTTTGCATCAGTTCTACAGAATCCATTTTGGTGTTAAATGGTGTATCATTTCTTTTAGAGAGCAATTGGTAGCTGGTAGAAGAAGATGGCCTTGAGGACACATTTCTTCGGAATGACAGTATCACAATTACTGGTCATTCTAAAAAATAACTTGTCCGTTTGCTGCCCACCTTAATGTTCCATTCATTTTGATGATCTGGCAGTGTTTCGAAGGTCCTCGTTCCTGCTCCCCTCTATATTTTAAGACCTTGCCAGTGCATACAGTTTTGTGCAGACTGAAGGACTCTGCCGGATAATTACTTTGCAGATCTGGACAGAGAGCATATAAAAGTGTCAGATTGCGTTGAGTCCTTTTTGAACACACTCCAGACACTAGACGCCAGGCTTTTGTAGCATGTGGGCTGGACATTTGGGTATAGGTGATTCAAAGGTGGTCCATTAACTCACGTGGTAAGTGCACCATGCTCCTAGGGCAGGGGCTTTGTGTTTAACTCTCGGGCAAACTACAGCTCTCAGACTTTGTCGGCATATAGTTTTCTGCAAGCCTAAGGAATCTGCCAGCTAACAGATGGCAGACAGGATGGAGCGTATTGTCCGAGTGTGATGAATCCCTATTGAATAAGTGTCAAAGTAAATTTCAAAGTTTGGATGAACGAATGTAGATATTTCCCATGTCTGACAAATGAATCCCATACTTCACATGTCTACAGTTTCAGTTTCAGTTTCTCAGATTGACGTCTCCGCGCTCGGAACGAATTCCATGTGCACTAATGTCACAGGTGCCACGTGTATGGTGATCGTGGCACAGGCCTTAAACCTGCACATAAACCCATAGCTGGTCAGGTCCTGAGTCCTACCTAGACTATATTTTACCTAGTCTATATTTTATACTGGTATTTTATCAGCCTACCACTGGAATAATCTTGGTTACATGTAGATGACATGTGCATGTCTACAGGCATTATGTCTTGGTGGACGTACGCAGAAGGCAATCATCGGCGATGTCAGTGAACCCATTTGACAAATAGGTAGACACAAGGACCACTGTCTGTTGCGGTATGTATGTCATTCGACTAGCTGTTGAATCGTCATGATACTCCTCATATATCAGTCTAGACTTCTGTTATGTTTTGACAGGTTGGAGGATGGATATACGAGTACTGGTGAATTGTTCTACGTATACTTTTCTGCTCTGCCATTCATCGATCTCATAGTGAAGAGGTAAGGCCTGGGTGACGAGGGAGTGGGGGTGTTGTTGTTAAAAACAAGATATGTTGTTGTTTGGTTGTTTAAGCTGTTTCATAATATGTGACGAGATGTAGACAGAAAACTTTCAGTCTAACAATACAATTTTAACATCACCTGACATGACCTGATGTCTAACGAGTGTTGGTCGTACACGTGGGGTAATATACGTACAGCAAGCATAGTGAGATTGAAACCAAATCTATTACATTTCCATCTTAATTCATTTGCTGCTTTTGTTGTTGTTGTTGTTGTTGTTAGCATCATCATCAGTGTTCTCGTTATTTTTGTTGTTATTATTGTTGCTGTTGTTTTATTTTATTTTTCGTTTTCTTTTCCAAAATAGTTGCCAAGCCATTTAGTGCTTTATTTCACTGTTTCCATTTGTTGTTTATAAATGTGTGTACCTATGTATTACGTGGTGTTGTAGACTCTGATATTTCTGATTACAGGAACAGTACCAATCTCCTCGTGTGTGAAGACATGTGTGGTTATTGTGTCAATTTTTGATTTGATCACAGTATGATAACGAATACTTGTAAAATGAAAGAAAAAGAAACGTTAGTTGATAGCAAATAGTTGCCATGAAGCTTTGTGTTTAATATCATTCTTCAATGGTTTTGATCACTACAGACATATGCATAAACACACGTACACATACTTACGCACTTGAATAACTTGTGTCTATACGCTTTTATGGATTCATGATGAAATGTCTTACCTTAGCTCTTTTTTACGTGCGTTATGTTGTCTTTGTTTCGTTTAGATTTTAATCCTTTTGCGATATCAAACTTTGTTTTGCATCAGTACAAGTAGATTAACTACTGCAGGTATGTAAACTGGCTTGTGTGCTAATGGCTGCACTATTTTGAAAATAAAATAGTTTCAGTTATTTTGCTCCTCTTCTTCGTCTTCTCTTTTTGTGTGTATGTGTTCTTTATATTTTCGTTTTCATCTCCCTCTTCTTCTACCTTTGCATTAAGGAATCATTTGTTTGAACTAACATCATCATCATCATCATCAGGTGCCCTGCCGCATGGCGTTGGCGATCATGGACTTCCAACCATCTCTATCTCTCGTTGCCCCCAGCATCTCCCCCACCCTCCTCATCCCCAGCCACTCTGCAAGTCCGTCCAGCGTTCTCTCCCTGGGTCTACCTGGTGCTCTCTTTCCCTCCAGCTTTCCCGTTGTGACCAGGTGCTCCAAATCCCCCTTCCTCATAAAATGGCCTATAAATGTTGCCTGTCTTTTCCTAATCTTCCTTAGGAGTGATCTACTTGTGTCTGCCTCCATCAAGACTGTCTCGTTTGTTTTCTTTGCTGTCCATGGAACTCTCAACATTCTTCTGAGAAACCACATCTCGGCTGCCTCAATCTTGCTCTGGCTTTGCTTGCTGGCTGTCCACGCCTCGCATCCGTACAACAGTATTGGTTCTATATAACATTCAAGGACTCTCTTTCTGAACTAACATAGCTTTACAAAATGCTGGCATTTATTTAACCCTTTGACTCCCGCAGCCTGTCCACCAACTGCAAAAAAATTAATCCTTTGATTCCCTCACCCTATCCTCCAGCTTCCTGTAGGATAGGGTGAGGGAATCAAAGGATTAAAGGTTTGCTTCGTTTGCATGATTAGCAGTGCAAGATGCTGATGTACAGGGTGTGGTAGTCAAAAGTTTAACAACACTAGAATAGTATCAGGCAAAATGTTTGAACTTATATGCATTTATCGACAACATTACAATACCAACGTCAAATACATCCAAATACTCACAAAACGATACATGTGAATAACATTTCAAGTAGCGTTATAAATGTACATAACATTTTTTTTCTAACTTGTTTCCTACTCCCACCTCCCCTCCCCACTTGCCTCACGCACACTCTGCTTTCCTTCTTTTTTCTGTCAATTTTTGTCCTCGTCATGTATTCATTCATTCTTCTCCAACAAGTGTCATCACTAAATGTTTTACATACACCTTTCCTCCAAATAGCATAGGAGTGTATGAATTCCTCTCTCTGGTTCTCACCGACATCGGAGAAGCTCTGTTTGTCCTCATGAAATTGTCGCATATGCGTGACTGAAAAAGGCGCCAGGTTTAGTATCTTATTATGTGTAGATTCGAAATCTGCATTACAATCCCTAAAAAGTTGCAAGTATAAAGTAAATAGTACGTTAATATTTGAGATAAACTTTCTAATTCATTGTTTAATAACAAATAATACACAAGTTACTTTTTGTTGGATCCCATCATACTGTGGTATCATACTAATGATCGGGTCGACAGAATAGCTAAAAGTGCAGCATTGAATAGGGCTGGCAGTACTAAACTTGAAGTACCACTCTCTGAACATGAAATGAAGGCTAAATTAGAAAACACAGTAAAAGCTCAACATGACCTTCGCCCTTCATCGTAAATTACAGGGTTTTACGAGATTAGAGATAACTTTAGCTTACAGATTATCTCTCAACTCTTTTTGAACTAAATTCAGTAAAACCATCAAATGTATCTGTAATGATTATATAACAATTAAACACCTTTTTGTGTTGTCAGCAAATGCTACCTTATTTCCATGTATCATTTACAAATTTAAAACAGAAACATACTGATTTTACTTTGTATTACACATTGCTAGGCATTTACTGCACAGTCCCATAAGTCGTTTTCTTTGATCCAGCCCGATTGTTTTATACCTGTAAGTCCCACCTACAATTTGTTGTTGTTGTTGTTGTTGTTGTCTAAAAGCACTTATGTGAATAGACGTTAAAAGAAATAACGAAGAACAAAACGCCAGTGTACCATTGTGCAGTGTTTTTCCTTCCGTCAACATCGAGCTGGCCTGTCAGCCCGTGACAATCATTCCATTTAAGCTGTCTTGATAGGCGTGACAATTTTCATTCACCGGTTTAAAAATGATGAGGACTGTTGAGTTGAAGCTTGTGCGAATTCAAAATACCTGGTGGAATTTTAAAATATGCACTAAGAACGTTTGATATACTGATTGTGCATGTATATGTCTGTTTGTGCCTGCGTCTCCTTACTTCTGCTTGTTCTGTCTGCCTATTTATCTGTCTGTCTGTGTGCCTGTCTGTCTCACATACACACGGCTCTTTCATTCTGAGATGTAGCTGCCTCTTCGCTCCTGTTTGACGTAAACATTGGCTAGAACACTATTTCATTTATAGCTAAGAATTCATCTAAACTATCAATCATAACACCATTTCAGTTTACATCTAATACATTGGCTAGAACACTATTTCAATTTGCAGCTAAGAATTCATTAAACTATCAATCATAACACCATTTCAGCTTACATCTGTTACATTGGCTAGAACACTATTTCAATTTGCAGCTAAGAATTATCTAAACTATCAATCATAAATCCATTTCAGTTTACATCTAATAAATCATATTGTTTGCTCAACGGGCCATCGACTGGAAAGTTGAGGGTTCGAATCCAATCAGTCCTATCAAAATCGTTGTAGGATTTTTCGTCTTCTACTGATTCCTACCCAGAGTTGAGTGTGCTATGACCTCAAATGAAAGACCGCAACTACACAATCGATTCTTATCCACTTCATGGATGGGTCAATGAGAGTGTTGCTCAAATCTTCTGACCAAAATAGCAGGTGTCTGTATGTATATCTCGGGCCTGGTTGACGTCAGGATATGTTATGATAGTAAGGCTGATGAAACGCGTCTATTGTGTCTATCTGGTGTGCTTGTCACTCTCTCTTTCAAATTGCGCCACTGGTTAATACTGTTGCTTGCAGCTCTGCGAAAAACAACAGAGTGCGTAAGTCTCTCTCTGTCAGTACATAGCATCTCCATCAGCAAACCCTACATAGTGCCTCCTTGTGGCAACACACGGTAACTGAGCATCTCATGGACTCAGGCTGAACTTGCGAGGGAATCAGAATAAGTATGATCCTCAGATGTTCGTCAAGCTGGCTCAGGTATCCACGAACCAGACCCCACCTATGGGTAAATAACACTACGGCCATATGGTTGTCTTAGGAGAGATCAATACTACGGGAGTAAACCTTGACAGAAAATCACCACTACCTTGTGGTTGTCTCGGAAAAGACCAAGTCTAAGGGAGTAAACCCTGAGAAAATCAGCCCCCACTGTCTTGTGGGTAGTCGTGGTAAATGACAAAGGCTAGTAGAGAGTCCGTACAAAAACCGATGAAAGGCAACGGGAAACCATCGTCATACTCTCTCAGAAACATGGGCTCGACATATCAACAAAAAACCAAAGTGAATGCCGTGAATAGAATAGGGGTCCACGGGAGCACCTACGTCCAGTAGGGGATGTCATGTTAAGCAGGTGACATCAGGCCGTAATTAAGCTACTCTCAAAGGAGGGATTAGCCATGGATGTATTCTCTGTCACCAGATGATATATTTTCACTAGAAACCAAGAAGAAGGCCCTGGTGTAAATCAGAATTGCC
>JAPXFY010000012.1:44313343-44320843 GCA_030674185.1 Monoplex corrugatus | reverse complement strand
GGATACTCAACCCCACACACGCAGACAACCATCACTCCCGGGTAATATAATATTTAACATGAAATACCTGGCTTGGCTTTATGTCATTTGATCCCCAAAGACTCTTCTTTATGCACACCTGCAGAGACAACCCCACTCAAACAGAGATGACAAGTAAAGCTGTCACACGTTAGTATTGCTGTGGTACTTCTTCTGCTGCTGTTGTTGTTGCGTGTGTGTTGTGTGGCAGCTCTGTATTTTCTTCCTTTTCTATTGTATTTTTCTCCATTCCTTGTTATCGATTTGTTGTTGTTGTTTTTTTTCTGATCACCCATCTCTGTCTGTCCATCTATCTGCCAACTGTGTGTGTTTCCTCTTCTCTCCTCTCTCTCTCTCTCTCTCTCTCTCTCTCTCTCTCTCTCTCTCTCTCTTTCTCTCTCTCTCTCTCTCTCTCTTTCTCTTTGTGTCTCTCTCTGTCTCTGTGGGTGTGTCTCTCCCTCTGTCTTTCTGTGCGTCTCCCTCTGTCTCTGTCTGTCTGTCTCTCTTTCTCTGTCTCTGTTTGTCTGTCTGTCTCTCTCTCTCTCCCTCTCTCTCTCTCTCTCTGTGCGTGTGTGTGTGTGTGTTCTTAAACTTGATGTTCCCCCACTTCATATAATACAGAAGTCTATAGAGTCCACTGTTCGTTTGTCACCTATTACAATGACGGAAAAGCTTTGTTTGTCCTCGTGACTTTATAGTAAATGCCTGGCTGAACAAGGCGCCAGTGTAGCGTTGTGTTGTTTTTCCTTCCGTCAACGTCCAGCTGGCCTGTCAGCCCATAACAATCAGACGCTTAAAACTGTCTCCATCTGCCTGCCACCGATTCAGAGCTTCAGATACCGATGTTCCGGGGCTTAAGTCGTCCAACAATGCGGTGACAGTTTTCATTCAGCATCTCGAGAACGCTGAAGACTGCGGAATCAAAGTCCGCGTGATTTCGAAACGCTTGGGATGTTTGACTGAGGAACCCTGGATGCACTGATGATTTGGGTTTGTTTGTTTGTTTGTTGTTTTGTTTGTTTGGTTTTTTTAGTTTATACTGAAAGAGCCCCCGGCATCCCCACGGGGGATACACGGTCATCTACGTCAGACGAGAATGGTGTTGGCACATTACAATAACCTGCATCTGTACTGTGGTCCTTCCCGGCATCCGGCAGGAACTGGTAAACAACGGCCACATTGATTGCCAGTGGTAAATCACATTCATTGCCAGATGTGGCATAACCACAAATATGGCGAACAAAAGATGAAGACAAAGAATCTCACTACAAAAGATGAAGAAACTGTCTGCAAGTGATCATTTCTGAAATGAGGTATGTATGCATCCCATTTCTCCGCTTTTGCTTTCATCTTAACAGCTGGAAATATATGGCTTGGCTACGAAATCTGAGAAGGTAATAGTCATTATCGTATAAACAATCAAGCAACCAGACTTATTCATCTCGTGAAATGTTATGCACAGCGTGTCTTGCATCGAGAATTTGTTTATTGTTGTTGTTTTTGTTAGTTTAATTTGTTTGTTTATTCAGAGAACGGAAATCGTTTATGTTGCCTTTATCTTCTTTTCTCTTTCTCGTCTCTTCTCGTTTCTTTCTTTAGTTGTTTGTTACTGGAAAAGCAAACAAAAACACACGTTAATTCAAAAAAGCAGCACTCGTCACAATTCACTATCTGATGAGTTTCCAACAAAACGTTTGTCTGGCACTGTTTCAGTATCGCGTCTTTGTCCATGAAAAACTGGAATAGCTGAAATGATCTGATACGAGTAGCTGTCTGAAGCCAGCGTTTCCAATGGATCTTTGGACTGGTGATCCATGGAATCTGTCAACCGGCTCACTGCTTGCTCCATCGTTCCATTCCTTCTTTGTCTGCCTTTTGTCTGTCGGACGTTCTGCTTCAGAGTTTTTACTGTACGAGTGTGCTTTCATCCTTTGTTGCAAACTTACCGTTTTACAGAAGAGTTCCTGGCATTGTTCCATTGAACAGAGAGTCCTCGTGCACAATGTTGCGTCTTAGATTCTGGAAGGCTTGATGCAAGCATTGTCTTGAACAATGACATTGTTCACGTTAATGTTGACATCAGATATTTCTGTATTTGGGTAAATTGTTTTCTAAAAGACAGATAATCGAACCAAATTGCCGTTTTCTAAATGTATAGAATTGTTTTGCTGTGTTTTGGGCAAACAGACAGTTATTCTTTGTTGTATACATGACATAAAAGATCAATAAATATCTGCGTTCTGTATGAGCCCAGAAATATGATCCTGGTTTGAAAGTATTTTTCCTAGCCAAATGGACAAATAAACATTCTGTAAGACAGATCATTATGTCTTCATACATTGAATGGAATAATGTTTGTATGTGTATTCTTTTTCCGTCCAGTATTGCGTCTTTTTACTGCTGTCAGCATGATATCGTTTATGGCTAGTTCGTTTAACAATAGATATGAAAACTCAAAAGACAGCGTTTTCTTTTAACCTCTTATCAAGAATGTTATTTCCTGATGACTGAAGAACTTCGGCAATTATTTTCTACTTTCGTCTTCTCTATATTATTTTCTTCATTTGCCATATGTGTGCATTTTATTGCAACAAAACATCTTCTGTTCTTTTATCATCAAATAGCGTAAAACAAAGAAACAAATCTTAAGGAGTTTTGACACCACAAGATACAAACATTTACTATCCCACAGGCCCTTCTTCAGAAGCGGAGTGTCTCAGACACACACACTCAAAGCATTGGAATAGTAACAGTTTATGAGCATTGTCCATGTCATTTTCACTTAGAATTGAAACTTTCAACGTTGTTTACTTTAATCAGCATATTTTGATTCTGATGGCGGAATTAACGGGTGGCTGTTTTGAAATGAGATATGCAAAAGCAATTTTGGTCATTTAGGCCTTATTTTATATGGTTTAGCGTCCTTAGTTATGTGTAAATGTGTATTTTAGTGTCCTTAGTTATGTGTAAATGTGTATTTTAGTGTCCTTAGTTATGTGTAAATGTGTATTAATGTCCTTAGTTATGTTAAATGTGTTTATGTCCTTAGTTATGTGTAAAGTGTATTAATGTCCTAAGTATGTGTAAATGGTATTTTAGTGTCCTTAGTTATGTGTAAATGTGTATTTTAGTGTCCTTAGTTATGTGTAAATGTGTTTTTAATGTCCTTTGTTATGTTAAATGTGTGTTTTATGTCCTTAGTTATGTGTAAATGTGTGTTTTAGTGTCCTTAGTTATGTGTAAATGTGTATTTTAATGTCCTTAGTTATGTGTAAATGTGTATTTTAATGTCCTAAGTTATGTGTAAATGTGTATTTTAGTGTCCTTAGTTATGTGTAAATGTGTATTTTAATGTCCTTAGTTATGTGTAAATGTGTGTTTTAATGTCCTTAGTTATGTGTAAATGTGTGTTTTAATGTCCTTAGTTATGTGTAAATGTGTGTTTTAATGTCCTTAGTTATGTGTAAATGTGTGTTTTAATGTCCTTAGTTATGTGTAAATGTGTGTTTTAGTGTCCTTAGTTATGTGTAAATGTGTATTTTAGTGTCCTTAGTTATGTGTAAATGTGTATTTTAATGTCCTTAGTTATGTGTAAATGTGTATTTTAGTGTCCTTAGTTATGTGTAAATGTGTATTTTAGTGTCCTTAGTTATGTGTAAATGTGTATTTTAATGTCCTTAGTTATGTGTAAATGTGTATTTTAATGTCCTTAGTTATGTGTAAATGTGTATTTTAATGTCCTTAGTTATGTGTAAATGTGTATTTTAGTGTCCTTAGTTATGTGTAAATGTGTATTTTAATGTCCTTAGTTATGTGTAAATGTGTATTTTAATGTCCTTAGTTATGTTTACATTTGTATTCAGGTATGTTTTTTTAAATCCCCTGTGCGATAAATCGGACAGAGTGGTCAACGCCAGGCACATCACAGATATGTGCCCAAATGCATTGATATGAGTACCTAATTTTGTTTTCCTTTTTATCCTTTTGAAGTATTGTGTATGTTTTAAAACGATGATAGCCTTGATATGGCTCTACAGAGACGGCTGGGCTTTAAACAAAAATAACAAACAACAAACGAGTTAACGGGTCAGGACAATTTTTTCCCAGCTTGGATAACCAAAAGTTGTGTGTTATACAGTTCAGAGTTTCCAACATAACAAAAACGTGTGTTAACACTGCATTGTAAATTCACTGCCATAATGCTTATAATCTAATAAAGAAAAAAATAATCTTAATTTCCTCAGTTCACATTTTATTCTCTCTGTTAATTTAATATCGCAGAAACTCTTCATGTAGCATTAGGCTTACTGATAACGAGTAGAGGTGTCAGCAAAGTGGATTCAGTATACACTCAGTTTCCTTCTGCCGTAGTAAGCATCCTAAGCATTGTAATACTTAAAGCGTATTGCTGTGCAGACTACAGAAACAGTCTTACTGTTGGCATTTACGGTAGCTGCATGGACAACCCACCTCAAATAAATCTTTTTAATGACATTTGTATTCTGATTTTCAACAAGATATAAAGCCAGCTCATTACAGCAAAGTAGAATCCTTTATATCAAAGACTAAGATTTCAAAACACATGCACGACCATTCACGTTTTCAACAAAGATTCTATCTGCATGAAAAAGTACAATCACTGTCAGCAATGTATAATATCAATATGTAAACATACAAAGGTCTCCTCAGATAAATCCAGTTGTGTATAGAATCCTTGGTTCCAACCTGCAGCATTCATGTGGTTTGATTGTCAGTAGAATAAGTGTGGGTCACATTGTCTTGTGCATTATGCATAAAAGAAATGTATTTTCACATGTACTTGACGAATTAAGCTAACCGTCATTGACCTGCTTCTGTGGTAAAGAAGATCAGATAACAAAGCACAGTATTATTATTCTCCTGCAGTATTTCACAGTGAAACCTCACAATGACTAAAGAATTATGATTCACGTGAAACCCCAGGCGTGTCGTGAGGCTTTCTTAAGCAAACTGATGGAGAGATAGAAATTAGCACAGTGTGCATTTGACATTTGGTTAAAGTAACGGACAACCATGCAACAAACTAACTAATTAACTGAGTGAACAATACACTTAACTGATTGACTGACTCATTAACTTACATCTGTCTAAACAACAACAGCAGCAACAACAACAACAACAACAAAAACAAGAAAACCTTCATAACTATACATAAAAATTGTTTAAAGTACAATGGTAGAAAGCAGAATGTTTTAACTAATCTGTATCATCATCTACACTGCATCAGCCAACGAGCTGCGTCATGCCCTATCCATGTGATCATCAGCGGAAGTTAGACATACTGAACTCATTCCCGTGCTGATCCGTTTTCTCTGAGGCACCGGACGAACCTGTTTCCGGTTTTATTGGCCGCCATCTTGCGATCTATCTGACCGTCCATCTCTCCCTGTAAAAAGAGCTGCAGCTAAAGCCAGCGAGGCGGGAGTGACGGGCCCTGGGCCGTGGACAGCCAAATGATGATGGACCGTCTCGGAATAAGGGGAAGTCTGGCTGCGACTATAATGACACTGCCTGCACCCCACCTATCTCCGCCAGCATCTATTGACGCCGCCCTGCCGACTAAATTGAGTTTTGATTATGAGGAGTATCATCCCCCAAGCCACTGCTTATCAGATATTACGGGTCAATTGTCAGCGACGACGACACTAAATTTCTATCTCGCTTCCCCAGCGCTGACCTGCCCTTGCCATACTTTGCCGCGCTAACTAATTGGATTCCATGCCCCTTGCGAGTTCCGCCGCTGCGTTTCGGCTCGCGTCCGATCCAAAATTTTGATGTTGGCACCGATAGCCAGGAACAAATTGGGGTAAGATGGGGTCTATTTTCCCTCTTTGACTGTCACTTGCTTCCAATATATTGCTGCAGTCGCGAGGAGACGCGATCAATCTTCGTTTTTTGTCGCCCCTAGGTCCCTGCCGGGAGAATAGAATGGGCCCTCTGAGTGTGATAGAGGTTTTGTTGGTGTCAGATATTTCACCTTCCTCATGATTGTTTTCCGCGCTTTCCGACTCCCCTGCCCATGCCCTAAGCGCAGCCATTCCAAATCTCTGGCGTTTTCATTGAGAGAATTACAAACGATTTTTTTCGTGGTCCCGACCTTCTGAGAATTGGAAATAAAGCTGTGTGTCTGCTTGTGACTAGGAGACAAAAGACTTCTGTTAAAATTGACTGGTTATTTTTAACACTTCCGCTCGGTCCCGTGAGAACGAGATAGAAACGAGATCTCTGTCGAACATGTCTGTGACCAACAAATCTAACGAAAACACTTTGGTTGAAATTGACTGGTTATTTTTAATGGAACGTTCGGTCTTGTGAGAATACGATGGAAAGGAGATCCCAGACGAGGCTGTCTGTTCTTGGTGCAGAACAAATGTGTTTAAGCTGAACTCTGTCTGGGGGTGTTATGATGAAGCAATCTGACTTTGAAATTTATTTATGCTGCAACATTTACTGTTACATATTCAGGAATGTGCTGAGGATTGATGTATTATGTGTTTTACTTTCTTTTGCACAGAAACGCCCTGTTATGTACATCATTATAATTTTTGTTCTTTACTTTTGGATGCAGTTTACGTGAATTTGATGTAGTATTGGTGCATAGCATAAAACTTATTATTTATGACAAACAGATACATAGCTGTTTGGTTTTTCGTCGGTAGTTTGATGGCTTTTTCAGTAGTTGAAGAAAATGATGACTTAAATCAGTTGGAGAGGAAGATGTCAGTGCATTTTATATGATCCTAAAGACAGACAGAGAGAGAGAGAGAGAGAGAAGAGAGAGAGAGAGAGAGAGAGAGAGAGAGAGAGAGAAGAGAGAGAGAGAGAGTCAAAGAGACAGAGAGAGAGACAGAGAGAGAGACAGACAGAGAGAGAGAGATACAGACAGACAGACAGACAGACAGAGAAAGACAGAAACATAGAGACAGAGACACAGAGAGACAGAGACATAGAGACAGAGACAGACACAGAGAGAGTGAGTGTGTGTGCATATGTTTGTGTGTACGTGTGTGTGTGCGTACGTGCATGCACGTGTGTGTGCGTGCGTGTGTGTGTGCGTGTGTGTGTATGTGTGTGTGTACGTGTGTGTGTGTGTGTGTGTGGCGTGCGTGCGTGTGTGTATGTGTGTGTGTGTGTGTGTGTAAGCGTGCGCGTGTGAGCGCGCGCGGTGTATGTGTATGTTTGTGCTAAACTGGCATGCATTTCTTTGTGATCCACGAATTCATGAAATAGTTCTACATGTAGCTAGAATTTAGGCGGCAGATTAAATAAATCCAAGAGACGGTGGCAGTATTATCCACTTGAAAGACATTGTCATTTCGGGATCAAATCGGCCAAAATGTAGAAACCACATCATTGTTGATTAGTTTTTGGCATGTATTTTACCACACATTAGACCTTGGGGGAAGACAGGAATACACATGTTCCGGTTTTGTATATATATAT
>JAPXFY010000012.1:44300843-44308343 GCA_030674185.1 Monoplex corrugatus | reverse complement strand
CAGAAACTGAAACAGCTTTTCATCTTACTACTTTATACTTGAAATATAACTAAATAACTGAATAACTAGTCAGCGACATAACTGATGACATAGCGTGTTGGTGACATTGCGAGGCGGCGACAGAGCGGGCCGGTGACATAGTGAGGTGGTGACACAGCGTGGCATATAGCCAAGCTGCGACATAGCAAACTGGGGCGACATAATTTTAGTTTCAGTTTCAGTTTCAGTTTCTCATGAACACGTCTCCGCGCTCGGAACGAATTCCATATGCACTAAACGTCACAGGTGCCATTCGTATGGTGATCATGGCACAAGCCTTAATAACCCTTTGACTCCCGCATCCTGTCCACCAGCATCCTGCATTGCCAACCACGCTAGCAAACAAAAAAATTAACCCTTTGACTCCCTCACCCTATCCACCAGTTTCCTGCAACTGATGGATATGGTTCGGGAACATCGGGCTAAGCCTGCACATAAACCCGTGAGGTGGCCAGGTCTGGAGGCCCACTAGACTATGTTTTACTGGCCTATATTTATACTGGTATTGTATGGGCGACATAGCAGGCGGTCAGCGACCCAGATAGCCAATGATAGCGATGACATAGCGAGGCGGCGACACAGTGGACCGGTGACGGCGATATAACAGGCGGGCCAGCAAATATCCGGCTGGTGAGGTGACCCATAGCGATGATACAGAAAGATGGCGACATAGCAAGGCGGCGACACAGCGAGTCAGTGACATAGCGATGACAAAGCGAGACGGCGGCACAGGAAGTCGGCGACATATCGAAATGGTGACATAGCGAGACGGCAACATAGGAAGGCGGCGACATATCGAAATGGTGACATAGCGAGACGGTGACATAGGAAGTCGGCGACATATCGAAATGGCGACAAAGCAAGACGGCGACATACAAAGGTGGCGACATGTCGAAATGGTGACACAGCGAGACGGTGACATAGAAAGGTGGCGACATAGCGAAATGGGCGACAAAGCGAGACGGCGACACAGGAAGGCGGCGATATAGCCAAATGGCGACACAGCGACAGGAAGGCGGCGACATAGCAAATGACGATACAACCAGACGACGACATAGGAAGGCGGCGACATAGCGAAATGGGACTAGCCAGACGGCGACATAGCGAATGGCGACACAGCGAGGAGAGGGCGACATAGCGAAATGGCGACACAGTCAGACGGCGACATAGAGAAATGGCGACACAGCCAGACGGCGACATAGGAAGCGCGACATATCGAAATGGCGACACAGTCAGACGCGACATAGAGAAATGGCGACACAGCCAGACGGCGACATAGGAAGGCGGCGACATATCGAAATGGCGACACATCAGACAGCGACATAGAGAAATGGGTGACACAGCAGACGGCGACATAGGAAGGCGGCGACATATCGAAATGGCGACACAGCCAGACGGCGACATAGAGAAATGGCGATATACGAAATGGCGACACAGCGAGACGGCGACATGGGAAGGCGGGAACATAACGAGACGGCGCACAGCGAGACGGCGACGGAAAGGGCTAGCGACATAGGGCAAGCCAGCCAGAGGAAAAAAAACAAACAAACAACAAAAGTGGGCAGGTGATATAGCGACGCTTTCCTATATTCGATATCCAGGTACAGAAAGTGTTATAGAATAAAGAAGCACTAAATTTTATATGAGAAAGGTAGTTGTATTTTTTTCTTTCAAGAAGGGTTCATCCGTTCATATCTATATAGTTTTCGTGCCTTACCCCTATCTGTCAGAAATGACATAAAACATATGGGCGATATTGAAGTGGATTGAGTTGGAACATATATGCTATATATTCAGTAAGTCGACACTATCAGAATCATCGACACATTAGGTTGCACAGTAAAGGAGCCAGAATTTACGCTAAATGTTCGCATTGACTTCAAAGATAAGAAAGCTGGAACCCGCTGTCTGATCAACTGAACCAGCTAACCCACTTGGGGGTGTTGGCAGGGGGTGGGAGAAGGGGGGGGGGGAGAAATCAAAGAACGAACGAACACACACACACACACACACACACTCACACACAAACACACACACACACTCACACATACACACACACACACACTCACACACACAACACACACACACACAACACACACACACACACACACACACACACACACACACACACACACACACACACACGCATGTTTACACACAAACGTTTCGTGTAATTTAAACCCCTGTCCATTTTGTAAGAAAATATTAGGGGTGAGGGAATGAGGAAGGGGCATGGCCGAGAAACATCGGGACTATATTTCAACCCTTTGACTCCCTCACCATATCCACCAACTGCAAAATAAACTTTAACCTTTTTGACTCCCTCGCCCTATCCACCAGTTTCCTGCAGGAAGCTGGTGGATAAGGTGAGGGAGTCAAAAGGCTTAAGTTTATGCTCTGCTAGCATGGTTGACAATGCAGGATGCTGGGTGGGCAGGGTGAGGAAGTTAAAGGGTTAAAGAGAAACCCAAGCCTCCTGCAGGGACACTCAGTCTTTTTAGATCACAGGTCATAAAGAAAAAACAGAACAACGGTCTCACCATCGAGAAGAGGACAAAAAAAAATCCAGAGAACTTCTGCCTGCTTTGTCTCAGTGTTTTTCACGTGGTTTCACAGAATGGATCTCCGAGTTCCTTTTGTGCCGTTGCGAGAAAACAACAGATGTTTTAATGAAAGAGAAAGAGAGGGGAAAGAGAAAGAGGGAGAGAAAGAAAACAAAGGGGGCAGGGAGAAGAGCGAACGAGCGGGGAGAGAGAGAAAGAGAGAGAGAGAGAAAGAGAGAGAGAGAGAGAATGAAAGAAAAAGAGAGAGCGAAAGAGAGAGAAAGAGAGAGAGAGAGAGAAAGAGAAAGAGAGAGAGAGAGCGAGAGAGAGAGAGAGAGAGAAAGAGAGAAAGAGAGAGAGATGTAGAGAGACAGAGACAGAGACAGGGAGACAAAGAGAGACAGAAACAGAGACAGAGACAGAGAGAGACAGAGACAGAGAGAGACAGAGAGAGACAGAGACATAGAAACAGAGAGACAGACAGAGAAACAGAGAGACATAGAGAGAGAGAGACAGACAGAGACAGAGACAGAGAGACAGAGAGACAGAGACAAAGACAAAGACAAAGACAGAGACAAAGATAAAAAAGACAAAGACAAAGACAGAGACAAAGACAAAGACAAAGACAGAGACAGAGACAGAAAGTTAAAGACTCCAAACTCAAAACACTTTCAAAAAAAAAAAAGACACTTCACTGAGAGTTACTTTAAGAAAAAAATTGTAGACTGTCAACACAAACCCAGTTAACTTTTTCTCGGTCGTCTTCCTTCAAGTTTCTCCATAGCGTCCTTCTTCTCCTCCTGTCACTACTATTACTACTGCCTCAACCATTAAGAAATCTACGACGACTGATGCTACTGCTACAGTACTTCAATCGTTGCCGCTGCTACTAATACCATCAAAGAGACTGTACCTACCGTAGGCTTAGTCTCTTTGATACCAGTTACCAAAGAGGCTGGGAGAGAGTCTCTTTGTCTTTACTCCCGCTGCTAGTAAGTAAAAGCACAGCTTTGTCTTCCATTGTTTCTCTGCATGCTATCTTTTACAAAGATAGACATACAGTCCATTCCCTTAAAACTTCAAGGGAGAGAAAGAGAGAGAGAAAGAAAGACAGACAGACAGAAGAAGAGAGAAAAGGAGAGAGAGAGAGAGAGACAGAGAGAGAGACAGAGACAGAGACAAAGACAAAGACAAAGACAAAAACCGAGACAGAGACAGAGACAGAAAGTTAAAGACTCGAAACTCAAAACACTTTCAAAAAAAAAAAAAAAAAAAAAAAAAAAGACACTTTTGGCTTACCCCATGATCATTTTGGATTTTGTCCATCACATGGTATCTGTGGCGTTCAGCATAATATATGGAATTCGTTCCGAGCTGGGAGACGTCATTTTGAAAAACTGAAACTGAAACTGAAATTTTGGCGTCTATACATATTGAATGTATTCCGAGCGTAGAGATATCATCTTGAGAAACTGAAACTAGAACTACTATTCTTACCATCAACAACATGAATAAGAAGAATTCTTATTGTCTATCTATATGTGTGCCTGTCTGTTAGCCTTTCTTTCTGCCCGTACATGTCCCGGGAACTGTTACAGTATATTTATTTGTGTATCTGTTTGTTTGTCTTTCTTTCTGTCCGTACATTTCCCGGGAGCTGTTACATTCTATTTTATTTGTGTATATATATTATGTCTGCTTGCCTTTCTTTCTGTCCGTACATTTCCCGGGAACTATTACGTTCTATTTACTTGTGTGTCTGTGTGTTTGCCTTTTGTTTTTTCTTTCTGTCTGTCTGTACGTTTGTGTATTTGTCTGTCTGTTTGTCTGTTTACGAGCTCCGTGTCTATCGACACCTGTTCAAAGCAAAACCTTCTAATCTTTTTCCTTTTGGGTTTGTTAACATTTAAGCGGTCGTTACATCTTCCTGAATAAACATGCGTGGAGGGAAACCCGTAAACGAATATAACTGGTCATCTTACTCTTAAGCATTGTCTGTCTCTGTTTCTCAGTGTCTGTCTATCTGTCTGTCTGTCGGTCGTTCTTTGTCTAATTCTCTTGCAGTATCCTAATTCTTTGTCATTTTTTGTGCAAGTAGATTTGCAAAGTGCAGATTTGTAACTTGGCCTATGCACTAATGTCTCTACCGTTGGAAAGTAAAGATTGATTTCATTTTGTTTCGTCACTTTTTCTCCCCTCCCCCACTCTCTGTCTGTCTGTCTGTCTGTCTGTCTGTCTCTTTCTCTCTCTCCCCTTCTCTGTCTGTCTAGTCTGTCTGTTTGTCTGCCTGCTTGTCTCTGTCTCTGTCTGTCTCTCTGACTGTCTCTCTGTCTGCCTCTGTCTATGTCTGTCTGTCTGTCTCTGTCTCTGTCTCTGTCCCCTTTCTGTCTCTCTGTGCCTGTCTTGGTGAAAAATCTCTCTCTCTCTCTCTCTCTCTTCTTCGTGTTGTGTGTGTGTGTGTGTGTGTGTGTGTGTGTGTGTGTGTGTATGTGTGTGTGTGTGTGTGTGTGTGTGTGTGTGTGTGTCTGTATGTGTCTCTGTGTCTGTCTGTTTCTTTCTTTCTTTTTAGATTTATTATTTTATTCCTCAGTTTGCTGACAAAAGAACAACAACAACAAAACCCACACAAAAAAAACACAACAGAAACACAAACAAAACAAAAAAAAAACAAAAAAGAAAGAAAGAAAGAAATAGAAAAAGACAAGACAAGCTCAATAAAGACTGAGAAAATGGCTTAGCGTCTGGCACCGCTATCGCTTTAAGGAGGGGATTTTCTATCACTTCAAAAGACGCCATCCATCGCGGCCACTCTCCAAAGAAAAACTGCACTCAAACCCAAGGTTTAAAGTTCCCTTCAAACCCCAGATAGCTGTCGTCTTAAAATGGAGATAAAGCTTTATTGAGGGAGAAAAACAGGGACAGTCATTGGGCAAGGTGACGCGAGACCAATCTTTGATAGAGCCCGAAGGCAAAGGCACTGCAATGTTTAAACGTCTGTAAACTGTCAGATCTCTCCCACTCAGAGCCGCTGTTTTTCTGCAGAGTGGCCTCTTAAAGTTGTTGTTTATGTTGAATAGGGGGAAGAAAGAGGAGAGATGGGAAGGGAAGTAAAAGGATACGGTTAACCACACACAGCAATGAACACACACAGATACTAGGCATATGGACAGACAAACAGAGAAAGAGAGAGAGAGAGAGAGAGAGAGAAGAGAGAGAGAGAGAGAGAGAGAGGTGACAGAGAGAGAGAGAGAGAGAGCGAAAGAGAGACAGAGAGGGAGAGAGAGGGAGGAGAGAGAGAGGGAGAGAGAGAGAGAGAGAGAGAGAGAGAGAGAGAAGTGACACAGAGAGAGAGAGAGCGAAAGAGCGAGAGACAGACAGAGAGGGAGAGAGAGGAGGGAGAGAGGAAAGGGAGAAAAGAGGAGAAATGAAATGAAATGGAACGATTCTGTATTTCCCAAAGGTACATAATAATACGTAGGCCAACTTACATATCTGCCCTTGCTAATCTACTTATATCAAAACAAAAGAAAGCAGCATATTCAAAACAATTCAGACGTAAACAGTAAGCGACTAAAAACGACAGTTAAAGAAAAACAAAGAGAAAAACAAAGAAACAAACAACAAATGAACAAATACGCTCCCTCCCCCCCCCCCTCACCTACACACACACACACACACACACACACACACACACACAAAACAGACATTTTAACATGATTGTGTAAGATATTTGCATATTCAATGTCTGCGTGCGCGTGTGCATGCCTACTTGTGTGTGTATGTGCGTGTCTATCGAGTACGTGCATGTGCATGTGTGTAGAATTAAAAAAAATATCTGAGAAGGGGGTGGAGGGAGAGAGAGAGAGAGAGAGAGAGAGAGAGAGAGAGAGAGAGAGAGACAGACAGACAGACAGACAGACAAACAGAAAGAGAGAGAGAGAAGAAGAATAAGAAGGAGAGAAAGAGAGAGAGAGAGAGAGAGAGAGAGAGAGAGAGAGAGAGGCAGAGACAGAGACAGAGACAGAGAACAGAGATAGAGAAAGTGGGATTGGAGGGAGTGGGTTGTTTCGTGTTTACCTTTTTAGTTTTAACATGATCCACTTACTTTCTCCACACCCAGCCCTGGCTGCAGACTTCGTATTTGACTTGCTTTCTGAAGCCTTTTCAGATATATTTCGGTTCTTTCTTTTGACAAAATAAAGATATAGAAAGCGTTTCACGATATCAATCAAAAGTAAGCTGTTTGTGTTTTAGTCCATCGTCTGAGTTCGGTCACAAAATCGTCTTCAAGTGTCTGGCTTTTATCGACACAACCCCTTTCCCACTCCCACCTACACAGTCTTAGTAATTTCTATCAGTAAGACAAACATCTCTCCTTCCATTTCATCGAGATTTGTCCTACATTTCAATACTACAGCACACCATCAGCGCCGTGCATACATATGCAAGCTTTTTACCCATCCCACAAGATATACATACAACCCCTCACATCATATCGAGAGAGACACAGGGGGAAAAAAAAAAAAAAGAAAGAAGTAAAAACAAGAGAGAGGGGGAAAAAAATAAAAGATATTGCTAGCAGATGTTCCTTCTATCTCCTCCCAAACCTACCCCCTTGCACATGTTGGCTCCATCGTCGCTGCCGCCGCGAACACACACAATCCAAACACAATTGAGTGCTATTTTGACATTTCCCGCCTCTCCGTCCAGATAGCCGGCTCCCATACGCTTTACAGAAACAAATACTCTGGCCTTTTCTTTATCCTTGCAAGCGATCTCTATCAGATCGTATCTGGCCCGTGTTGGCAGAAAGAGCGCGCTAGGACAAAAGGTGAAGCGCTAAGGAAGCTGTTTTCCTCCCGTTATCAGCCGTTACATCGCATTCAATATGGCGCCGATGAAGCGACCAAACGGCCAT
>JAPXFY010000012.1:44285843-44288343 GCA_030674185.1 Monoplex corrugatus | reverse complement strand
TAACTAGGCACCATGATGGCCACCGCCAACAGCAGAAAACGACTTGCTTATCACGCGAACAGGACTGATCGTTTTGCCTGTGAATGGTATGAAGAAGAAGAAGAAGCGGAAGAAGAAGAAGAAGAAGAAGAAGAAGAAGAAGAAGAAGAAGAAGAAGAAGAAGAAGAAGAAGAAGAAGAAGAAGAAGAGAAGAAGAAGAAGAAGCGGAAGAAGAAGAGGAAGAGGAAGAAGAAGAGGAAGAAGAAGAAGAAGAGGAAGAAGAAGAAGAAGAAGAGGAAGAAGAAGAAGAAGAAGAAGAAGAAGAAGAAGAAGAAGAAGAAGAAGAAGAAGAAGAAAGAAAGAAGAAGAAGAACAACAACAACAACAAGAATAACAACAACAACAACAACGACGACGAGGACGACGACGATGACGACGACAAGAAAACGAAGAAGAAGAAGAAAAAGATTAAGACGACGACGACGAAGAAGAAGAAGAAGAAGAAGAACAACAACAACAACAACGGCAGCAGCAGTGTAATATCTTCTTACTGTTGATGCCTTTGGTAATTTAACTTCTTCTTCTACTAGTTCTAGTATCAAAGAGATAATCTGCGAAGTCTTTGTTGGTGTATGGTTGGATGTGGTGTGCGGTTGGGCTAGAAGGTCGCTTATTGGAATTTTCGTTTGGATTGCTTGGATTTTGCTGATGAATCACAAGCTACCTTTTTTGATATACAGGTGCAACGATAACCGACAGTTTTATATTGCACTTACAATAGTCACATAGTGCTATACACTCGTAGCACCTATCAGTTTTAACCAGAATCTCAAGACTTCTCTCGCGCGTGTAGGGTCCCTACACCAACTTTTGGTATTTGCCGTGCTTATTTTGAATCATTGTCCATCACTATCAGAGACAAGGGCAATCAGGAAAACTACGTTCTTAACGGAGGCTTCTCGAATTGATTCATAGGGGGGAAGCCGCGATGTGGAGAATACCAAAGAGAGATACAAAGCTGGAGCTGTGGAGCAGGACATTTGCAATGTGGACATGGCGTTAGTGACGTTAGTGCATGTGGAATACTCCGTGTGAGGCATTACCTTCTTGAGAAAACTGAAATGTGAAACTGGTATGCATACCCATGCGGAGCTTTCTGGTGACAAGTCCCCGTCAGATTATAGTTGAAGGTAAACATACCCTCAAACTGGGTGTGTGTGGGGGGGGGGGGGAGGGGAGATTCAGGTTCAGGTTCAGGTTCGTATTGCTTATAGCCCAGCGGACTACTACAGCCATTTCAGGGCTAACTCCACGTCAAAAGAAAAAAAAAAAGACAAAAAAAAAAGACACCCAGATTAAAATAAAAAGACAACAGTTAAAAACCATACTCAACGTTAAGGGGCGTGGGGATGTGGAGAGAAAAAGCTTAAGTACTTAAGTCTATGTAAACGTGGTTTCCCGATCTTTACCGGATGCTCTATCACTCATACGTCGGCTGGCTTAATCGCAGGCGTATAACTGCATGATCTTCGACGAAAATCAGAATCATACTTATTTTATCTTGAGGTCAAACTGTGTTCTTCAACTCTGCTTAGCCACGTCTTCACTGTTGAAGAAGAATTAGTGGCTTTCCACGAGTGGGGAAGATATGTACACACACACACACACACACACACACACACACACACACACACACACACACACACACACACCACACACACACACACACACAACATACACACACACACATATATATATACATATATACATACACACACAGATATATATATATATACATATATATATACATATACATATATATATATATATATATATATATATGTGTGTATGTATATACACACATATATCTACACGGTGGTATGTGACAAGTACACATGGATTTTGTTTACATTATATATGTCTTTTTGTGATGAAACATGTTTACTGCTATGGTATATGTAATTGTGATTGCAAAATAATTCAAAAGAAATGTAACTAAGCAACAACAAGAATAAAGATTAACGAATAAAATGAAATCTAAACTGACTTCACTACCATCAACATGGGTAACTGTGACATCGGCCACAATTATCACAAGAAATCAAAGAATGCGGTGGGTTATGTAGAACACCACAGATAACCACATTCTGGCACATACATGAACATCCAGTAATTACATATTCAAGGTTACAGCATTTTCTGAAGTATCTCACTATAGATAACCACATTCTGGCACATACATGAACATCCAGTAATAACATATTCAAGGTTACAGCATTTTCTGAAGTATCTCAGATTAGTTATCGGCAAGAATTTCCTACCTCTTGATGAACCTATTCCTTTCGAACAGAGCATGAAAATACCTATCTGACAAACCTAGCAAAGAAAAAAAACCCAAAAAAAAACAAACAAACACACCAAAACAACAACAACAAAGAAAAGAACAATAAACAACTAAACAGACAAACAAACAACCGCCCTAAAAAAAAAAACCCAAAAAAAATAACCACCTTGGTTGAAC
>JAPXFY010000012.1:44278343-44280843 GCA_030674185.1 Monoplex corrugatus | reverse complement strand
GTCCACCAGTATCCTGCAGTGTCAACTTTAACCCTTTGACTCCTACAGCCTGTCCACCAGCATCCTGCAATGCCAACTTTAATCCTTTGACACCTGCATCCTGTCCACCAGCATCCTGCAATGTCAACTTTAACCCTTTGACTCCTACAGCCTGTCCACCAGTATCCTGCAGTGTCAACTTTAACCCTTTGACTCCTGCATCCTGTCCACCAACATTCTTAAGTGTCAACTTTAACCCTTTGACCCCAGCATCCTGTCCACCAGCATCCTGCTATGTCAACTTTAACCCTTTGACTCCTACAGCCTGTCCACCAGCATCCTGCAGTGTCAACTTTAACCCTTTGACTCCTGCATCCTGTCCACCAACATTCTTAAGTGTCAACTTTAACCCTTTGACTCCTGCATCCTGTCCACCAGCATCCTGAAGTGTCAACTTTAACCCTTTGACTCCTACAGCCTGTCCACCAGCATCCTGAAATGTCAACTTCTAACCCTTTGACTCCTGCATCCTGTCCACCAGCATCCTGAAGTGTCAACTTTAACCCTTTGACTCCTGCATCCTGTCTACCAGCATCCTGAAGTGTCAACTTTAACCCTTTGACTCCTGCATCCTGTCTGCCAGCATCCTGCATCGTCAACCACGCTAGCAAAGTAGAATCTTAACCCTTTGACTCCCTTACTCTATCCACCAGCTTCCTGCAGAAACCTGGTGGATAGGGTGAGAGAATCAAAAGGTTAAGTTTTTGCAGTTGGTGGATGGGATGCGGGAGTCAAAGGGTTAAATCCTGCCCTTCATTCAGCATCTGTGGCATCAGTACATATGGAATATATTCTAAGCTCGGGGATATTTGTCTTAACCCTTTGACTCTCGCACCCTATCCACCAATTGCAAAAATTTAAGCTTTTGATTCCCTCGCCCTATCCACCAGGTTTCTGCAGGAAGCAGGTGAATAGGGTGAGGGAATCAAAGTGTTAATTTTTTTCTTTGCTTGCATGGTTGACAATGCAGGATGCTGGTGGACAGGGTGCTCGAGTCAAAGGGTTAAGAAACTGAAAGTGAAAGAGGAACTGAACATGTACAATCTGCTTTTCGTTTTCTTTCGTTTTTCCGGCCACCCTCCCTTTTCCCCCTTTCTTTCTTCTTTTTTCTTTCTTTCTTTTTTTTCTATTTTTCTTCTTCTTCAGCGTTCATATTTTTATCAGATGTGTGTATGCACATTCTTTTGCCCACGGTGTGCACGTGGTATGTTGCTGCACGATTTGCATACTCCGTCTTTAGCGGACACGCAATGCTGGCTGTTTTCATGTTTGTATAATCCAGCCCATTGATTCCATGGACATGGACAGCAAAGAAAACAAACGAGACAGTCTTGATGGAGGCAGACACAAGTAGATCACTCATAAGGAAGATTAGGAAAAGACAGGCAACATTGATAGGCCATTTTATGAGGAAGGGGGATTTGGAGCACCTGGTCACAACGGGAAAGCTGGAGGAAAAGAGAGCACCAGGTGGACCCAGGGAGAGAATGCTGGACGGACTTGCAGAGTGGCTAGGGACGAGGAGGGTGGGGGAGATGCTAGGGGCAACGAGAGATAGAGATAGATGGAAGTCCATGGTCGCCAACGCCATGCGGCAGGGCACCTGATGATGATGATGATGATAATCCAGCCACTGGCCGTGGCTTACAAGATCTTTAACAAGTGTGACTGCCCGCGTTCAAGCAAACAGGAACCAGAAAAACACGAAAATAGAATCAGAACGCGTACTTAATACAACAAGACAAGACAGGCGCAAATTTTCGGCCAACTGGCCTTTGTCACAGCGTGAAAGTAAGATCACAAACAAACATCAAATACAAAACTAGGAGAAAAAGACTGAAACTTCCCTGCTGCTTCGTCCAGTGGGAGAAGAGGACTAAGATCTTTAACGGTACATGTTTGATATTTTGCGTGCATGTTCACTCGAAGGAGGTTTAGACACAGGCACAAACAGAACAGTGCATATCGAAGGTACCATTCTCTTTGATACACCGATCTGCACTCATTTTAACTTGGGAGATTGGAGAATCTCTCTTTGTCTGCTCGGAAAATCTCACCCTATTCATCCACCAGGCGGAGGTAAGGCGAAAGATTTTCTCGATAATTGAAGAAAAACGAGAGTTATGTTGAGATTCAGACCTTTAATTATTTATTTATTTACTTTATATGTATGTTCTTTTTTTTTTTGAAGATTATTCCAACGGTAAGGCTGATGAAATACCAATATAAGATATAGATAAGGTAAAGCATAGTCTAGGTAGGGCCTCAGGACCTGGCCAGCTCATGGGGTTTATGTGCAGGCTTAAGGCGTTGTGCCATGATCACCATACATATGGCACCTGTGACGTTGGAGCGTATGGAATTCGTTCCGAGCTCGGAAACGTCATCTTGAGAAACTGAAACTGAAACTGAAACTGAAACAGGCAGAGGTGTCCGGGCGGATCGACTCCAGGCGCTTCCG
>JAPXFY010000012.1:44258343-44260843 GCA_030674185.1 Monoplex corrugatus | reverse complement strand
TTTATATATTATGTGTTTGTAGCTTCTGTCTTTTATATATTATGTTTGTAGCTTCTGTTTTTAGCATTCGTTTTCATTTCATGTGCTTAGTTTGAAGTGAAAATGCATTTCACTTTTATGTCTCTGTGCTTATTCTATATGTGTAGAGTATAAAGGACTAGTTGTAAGATAGGAACGGTGGGACTTGACGTTGCTATCTTTGAGTAATAATTCGATTTCCAGTTTTTGAAGTCTCTCCGTCGACGGGTCAGACGGTCTATTGTTTCACTTTGCTGTGTGCATGCCTGGTATATCTATGCATATATGTAGGAAAGAAAGAAAGAAAGAAACAAACAAACAAGAAACAAACCTACACATACATACATACATACATACATATCATACATACATACATACATACATACATACATTTCATATTATCTACATATATACATACATCCATACATACATACATACACACACAAATACATACATACAGACAGACAGACAGACCAGACAGGCATACAGATAGAGACATACGTATATACATGAAATAAAACAAAATAAAATAAAACAAAATAAAATAAACAAAATAAAACAAAATGAAGTAAAATTTGATAAAAAATAAAAATTAAAAATAAACAATAAAATAACAAAATAAAATAAAATAAAATAAAATAAACAAAATAAAACAAAATAAAATGAAATGAAATAAAATAATATAAGATAAAATAAAATAGAATGAAATATAAAAACAACAAATGCAAAACTTACAGTATATCACTCGATTTAGTTTTCACAGGGTGTCGCCTATGTGACTACGCCAGGCTTCCCGCCTTGCTACATGTAGACAGTCGGCTTCATCTCCTCACAATGCCTCAGTCCTGGCACAAACGAATGGAAAACGTCAAGTAGAGAAGAAGGGCGACTGTGAGATAAAAACTGGTGCATCATGAACACACACAGACATAGGCGAACAGAAACCCCACCACCACCCCTTCCTCTAGCTCACACACACACACACACGGACGCGCACACGCACACACACGGACGCGCACACACACACATACGGAAGCGCACACGCACACACGGACGCGCATGCGCACGCGCACGCGCGCGCACACACACACACACATACACACATCAACACACACACAAACACACACACAGAAGAACGCGCACACGCACACACACACATACACACATCTACACGCACACACGCACACACATGTCTACACAAACACGCGCGCGCGACGCGCGGACGCGCACATATACACACACACGCACACACGAACACACGAACACAGGAACACACGAACACACACACATGACCACACACACACACACACACACACACACACACACACACACACACACACACACACACACGAACACACACATATACACACACACGCACACACACACACACACACACACACACACACACACACACACACACACACACACATCTACATGTACACACACACGCGCGCGCGCGAGCGCGAACGCGCAGACGCGCACACATACACACACACGCACACACGAACACACGAACACGCACACATGACCACACACACACACACATGAACACACACATAAACACACACGCACATACACACACACACACACACACGAGAACATCAAAACACACACACACACATCACCACACACAAACACTCACACACACACACACACACACACACACACATCACCACACACAGACACAGACACACCCACACACCCACCCACACACCCACACACACACACACACACACATCCCCCACCCACACACACAAAAACTCTTTAAGAACAATTCATTCCCCGTTTCCAACATTCACCCACCCACCCTTATCCCCGGCGCCGAAACCGTGGTGGAAAACACATAAGCGAGCAAGAGAAGAGGCCGTCACGGAAGTGACCCTTGACCTGGAAGCAATCCTGGCAAGCAGCGCCTAGCGGAGACAGACAAGCATTAGCGTGACGAAGCAATGGCGTTGCAAGTCACTGCACACAGCCGAAATTCTCATCAAGACGGCGAAATGGTCGCCGTGCGGCGAGTTGAAGGGGTACAGAGAGACAGGAGATGAGGTGGTTAATGAGAGAACTCTGCAGGGGGGGTGTGGGGGTGTGGATGGGGGTGTGGGTGTGGGGGGATGGGGGGTGAGGGTGTGGGCCTTCCTCCAACAACCAGGGGTTGTTGCTCGCTTTCTTCCTCTAACTTAGTCGGTGGCGTCATCTTCATCATCGTCGTCGTCTTCGGCGTCGGTGTAGTTTGTTACGGTTTGATTGCTCATAAAGTTAGTCTGAGTGCTCTCGTCAGCGTGACTGACTGAGCGTTTGCTCGCGAGCCCCCCCCCCCCCCCCATCCCCCGCACGAAGTGAGTATCAACATCAACATCGTCGTCAGTAGCTATCATCATTGCGGTTACTGTGGTAGTGGTGGTGGTGGTAGTGGTGGTGGTGGTGGTGGTGTTGGTGGTGGCAGAGTTGTTGTTGGTGGTGGTGGTGGTAGTGGTGGTAG
>JAPXFY010000012.1:44248343-44253343 GCA_030674185.1 Monoplex corrugatus | reverse complement strand
TAGCCCTAAACTTCTGGGAAGGCGAAGACCAGAGCCCTAAAGACAAAGGCAAAAGCAGCTGAAAAGAGTTCCAGCTGGGTATGGTCAAGGACGTACAAAGAGTGTCCAGCTGGATATGGACAAGGACGTACAAAGAGTGTCCAGCTGGGTATGGTCAAGGACGTACAAAGAGTGTCCAGCTGGATATGGTCAAGGACGTACAAAGAGTGTCCAGCTGGATATGGTCAAGGACGTACAAAGAGTGTCCAGCTGGGTATGGTCAAGGACGTACAAAGAGTGTCCAGCTGGGTATGGTCAAGGACGTACAAAGAGTGTCCAGCTGGGTATGGTCAAGGACGTACAAAGAGTGTCCAGCTGGATATGGACAAGGACGTACAAAGAGTGTCCAGCTGGATATGGTCAAGGACGTACAAAGAGTGTCCAGCTTGATATGGTCAAGGACGTACAAAGAGTGTCCAGCTGGATATGGTCAAGGACGTACAAAGAGTGTACAGCTTGATATGGTCAAGGACGTACAAAGAGTGTACAGCTTGATATGGTCAAGGACGTACAAAGAGTGTCCAGCTGGGTATGGTCAAGGACGTACAAAGAGTGTTCAGCTGGATATGGTCAAGGACGTACAAAGAGTGTTCAGCTGGATATGGTCAAGGACGTACAAAGAGTGTCCAGCTGGGTATGGTCAAGGACGTACAAAGAGTGTCCAGCTGGGTATGGTCAAGGACGTACAAAGAGTGTACAGCTGGATATGGTCAAGGACGTACAAAGAGTGAACCAGTGAAACAAACAGGTTTCAGTCACCATAGATGAAATGGGAGAAGTCGCCAATATCTTGTTTTGTAACGACATTGCTGTACTAAATGGCACGTACTTCTGTGTTGTATTGCACCAACAAGCCAGAACCAAACAGCAAAACTTTGGAATATTTCGTCTGAGCTCATATCTATCCAGGTCTTCTGAACTGCTATCCAGCCACCAACAGTCTTTTTTTTTTTTTTTTTTTTTTTTTTTTGCGCTGTCTTCCTCAAATGTTTCTGCTTTGTTTCATTTTGTATTTTGGACTTGATTTTTTTTATTCTGTCACGCAACAAGGTCTATGTCTTTTTGTCTTCTCACCTTTGCAGGAGATATAACTCTTTTTTTCATCCACATTTGCCGTAGTAAAACATGAATTATGCGTACTTGCAACTGATTGAAACATTGCCAGGTTGTATATTAACTGGACGAGACAGATTAACAGCGGGTTCACGTCCTTGTGTCTCACAGGGTCAGGACACGACGACACGTGCCGATACTGACCTATGCAAAAGAGACTGAGGATGACTTCGTAGAAAAACAATGGCATCTATGTGGACAGGACATTACCCTGTTTCTTCTTGCCTGCTACTCCGACAGTGCTGTGTGGACATGCAAACATTAACAAGTCTCCATGGCTATATCAAATGAAAAGACATCTCCTCCAATATAGATCAAGAAAAAAGACGCTTACATCAAAATCAATGAAGACTAAGTATCATTCAAGACTGATAACGAATAGGATGGTTCCGTTTGATACTTATTCAAAAATAAGTCTCCATCAACATGGATAAAAGAGAAGAGATCACCTGTCACTTATCTCCCTTTCCCGACAGGATGCTGACAAAATCTCCATCACCTTTGATGAAAAATTCCCACGAGTTGTCTTGCTGAGGGAGAGTTCTACACCAACGTAGCAGGATCGTAAGACTTCAAAAAAATCTTAGTCTTCCAACAGCATTACATCTACGTGACAATAGTTGTTCTTTTTCTTTTCTTTTTTTCTATGTTAGATTGAGCCAACAGGAGAGGACCAGAGACAAAAAGCCTGAGTTTTGCAATCGGGCTCACTGTGAACATTGACAGGTTGTGTCTTTACTGGGTAAATCAGCTTTGACAGCTGGGTCACACCCTTGTGTCTCTGTGAGCCAAGGCAAGACGAGGGACGTGACGACCACGACGTGTGCAGTGAAGACTGAGGAGGATGACTCGTTAACAATTAATGCAGCAAGAAAACGATGGTATCTGCGTGGGCAGGAAATTACCCTATCTCTTGCCTGCATCATGAGCGGCGGAGCTGGCCTCGTTTTTAAGAACAGAGAGAGAGGTGGGGGGGAGAGGGGGGCGGTTGAGAGAGGGTTGGGGCTGGGGGTGGGGTGGATAACATGAAGGTACGCACGCGCTAACGTGACACTGGGGGAGTGAGGGACAGGGGGTGATTTATCAGTGTCTGTTGTATCTAGTGACAACACTGCAACCTGAGACGATACGCTTCGTGTCCTAGCCTGTGCGCGCTTTTGTGCTCGCCCGTCCCCGCTGCGGCGATTGCCAGCAAGATGGCGGCGCTGATAGCAGGTCCGCAACAAATGGGGTCAGAGGTCGCTCGGGGAAAACAGTGACAGGAGGACAAAAAGTTGATTATCCTCATCCCCAGGCTGGTGGCACTCTTCTTCGCTGTCTGGCCCTAACCACGTCACCCTCTCGCTCTCCATCCGTCACATTTTTATTTATGTCCGTTTTATTTTCTCTCCCGTCTCCTGCTGTTTTGTCATTGCTTCATGAAATAAAAAAGAAGTGTTAGTTATAGATTAGTTGGCTTGATGAAAAATAAATGGGTAAATAATTGCTTGGTTCATACTTGCTTTCATGGAAAACAATGTGTAATTTATTTGTTTCTTCGCTTACTGAAGTATAGCTATAGATACAGAAAGAAGGCAGTGTATGGTCATTTCTTTATGTCCATTCTTGGTACTACAGGTGCATGAATCTTTCTGTTTTTCTCATCACAAGATGGGGATTTCATAAAAGGAACGAATTTGCTTTTCACACTGTAAAGAATCAAAGTATTTTTAACAGTAGGACTGCTAATGAGCACACAGTCTGAACTGAGACACTTTTTGATATCAACAACATCGACGTCGTCGTCAACATCGCCATCATCATCATCATCATCATCACATCATCATCATCATCGTCATCATTTCGATTTCTCTACTCTCCACCAAATGCAAGTTCGTTCCACCCCAGTCCTAGTGCCAGACAGTCGGCAGCAGCCATTGATGTACAGCTGCCATATGGTCACCCACCTGATGAGACTCTGCACTGCCGTCAGATCACTTTGGTGGAGTTCAGCCGTGCCTGATGTAAGCCAGCTTACTAAAGACACTACCCAATAAAGCCTCTACTAATGACAGTAATTGCTCAGTCGCAAAGCCTGACGGAGCAAGCGATCTCCATGTCATCATTTTTTCTTATGGCAAGATTCATTATAATCTATTCCATTCCAATCCACCCCGACCCAGTCCAGTCCACTACATACATTCATCATCATCATCATTATCAGGTGCCCTGCCGCATGGCGTTGGCGACCTTGGACTTCCAACCATCTCTATCTCTCGTTGCCCCCAGCATCTCCCCCACCCACCCTCTTCATCCCCAGCCACTCTGCAAGTCCGTCCAGCATTCTCTCCCTAGGTCTACCTGGTGCTCTCTTTCCCTCCAGCTTTCCCGTTGTGACCAGGTGCTCCAAATCACCCTTCCTCATAATATGGCCTTTACATGTTGCCTGTATTTTCCTTATCTTGTGTCTGCCTCCATCAAGACTGTCTCGTTTGTTTTCTTTGCTGTCCATGGAACTCTCAACATTCTTCTTAGAAACCACATCTCGGCTGCCTGGATCCTGCTCTGGCTTTGCTTGCTGACTGTCCAATACATTACGATACAAAACACAGTTTCAGTTTCAGTTTCTCAAGATGAGGTATCCGCGCTCGGAATGAATTTCATATGCACTAACGTTACAGGCGCCATGCGTATGGTGATCATGGCACAAGCCTTAAGCCTGCACATTGACCAATGAGCTGGCCAGGTCCTGAGGCCCTACCTAAACTACGTTTTATTCAGCCTACATTTTTTTTTTACTACAAAATACAATACGACACTAAATATAATATGATAAATACCACACAGTACCGAATACAGTATGATATAATACGATACGTTAACAATACAATACAATACAATACGATACAAAATACAATACGACACAGTACATACAATGTGATACAATACGACACAAAAGGATACAATGCGATGCACAACACAATACGACACAACACAATACAATATAAAGCGAGACAATACTATACAATGCAATACCATGGCATACAATGCAGTAAGTACAGCATAATTCAGTTACATTTACACGCTTGATACAGCGTCCATTATCTATTTATCTTTATTCTGTCTGTCTGTCTGTCTGTCTGTATGTATGTATGTATGTGTGTATGTATGTATGTATGTGTGTGTATGTATGAATGAATGTATGTATGTATGTATGTATGTATGTATGTATGAGTGTATGTATGTATGTATGTATGTATGTATGAATGTATGAATGAATGTATGTATGTATGTCGGTCTGTCTGTCTGTCTGTCTGTCTGTCTGTATGTATGTATGTATGTATGTATGAATGTATGTATGCATGTATGTATGTATGTATGTATGTATGTATGTATGAGGTAGAATGTATGTATGAATGTATGTATGTATGTATGTATGTGTGTTATGTATGTATGAATGTATGTATGTTGTATGTATGTATGTGGTGTATGTATGTATGTATGTATATGTAGATGTATGCATGTCTATCTCTCTGCCTCGTAGAACCCCCCCCCCAAAAAAAAAAAAAAAAAAAAAAAAAAAAAACGGAAAAAAATAGAGAAAAGCCATTGTAAGATTCAGATTACGTGCAAACGATCCGAAACTAAATAAACAATGTGCTGAAAATCCTTCTGTCAACATTTTATGTTCGATTTTGTGAGCATAGAGAAAATGGGCTCACTTCATATTCCACTTTAACTGTTGTTGACAGATTAAAGGAAAACATATCGAAAGACATCTGCTAGAGAGTAACTGTTCACATGATACAATATGTGAACATATATTGTGTAAACAAACAACTAGAATTACAAGGGGGAAAAAAAAAAAG
>JAPXFY010000012.1:44235843-44240843 GCA_030674185.1 Monoplex corrugatus | reverse complement strand
TGAGCATCGCTTCAGTATTATCTCCATTCAACGGTAACTTATTCGTATTATTCTAGATTTATGTCAGTACGAGAAATGGTAAATGTGAAACGAATATTATTTCCTTCTACCTTGCGAGGAAGGCCTTTAATTTTTCCTTTCCAGAATTATATGCATACATTTCTTGTTGTTGATGAAACGTTGTTAGTTTATATTTGATAGAAATCAAAGTTGCACGCTATTTCATGGATGCTAGATTCCATGTCGTATGTTTCTTGGTTTTCAGAACTAAAAAGTCGTTTTACGTGTGATCGAGAAGAGATATTTAAACAATAAGAAAATGCCAACAATCCAGAATAGGAACACATAAGAATCAGAACGAAATAAAGCAAACAACCCTGACCCCTCCCTCGCAAAAAAAGAAAAAAAGAAAAAAGAAAGAAAAGCCAAATGAATAAATGATCAAAGAGGAAGAAGAACGGAATAGCGATAACGAAGTCATTGCCAGCTATGATGGAGATACTGTTGATGATGGTGAACTAAGAATCTAAGAGACAGACAGACACACACACACAGAAATTGAGACAGAGACACAGAAAGAGAGAAAGAGACAGACAGACCGACAGAGAGACAGATAGAGATACAGAGAGAGAGAGACAGACAGACAGAGACAGACAGAGACAGACAGAGAGATAGACAGACAGAGAGTGAGAGAGACAGACAGAGAGACAGACAGACAAAGAGAGACATAGAGAGCATAAGACAAAGAGTGTGTGCGTGAAAGAGAGAGAGAGAGAGAGGGAGAGAGAGAGGGGAGAGAGAGAGAGACAGAGACAGAGACAGAGAGCCAGAGAGACAGAGAGAGAAAGACAGAGAGACAGACACAGAGAGAGAAATAGAGAGAACAGAAGACAAAGATTGTGTGTGTGTGTTGTGTGTGTGTGTGTGTGTGTGTGTGTGTGTGTGTGTGTGTGTGTGTGTATGTGTGTGTGTGTGTGTGTGTGTGCGTGCGTGCGTGAGTGCGTGCGTGTGTATGCGCGTGCGCATGCACGAGTACTTACTTGCTGAGACGCGTGAGTTTAGTGTAGGAATGACTACGTGTGTTCCGACCTGGAAATGTCGGCAGTAGAATAAAGAGCGTGACAGACGCCTAGGCCTTTAATGACAGTCCGTCCCCTGCCTACCTACCTGTGAAATCCCCCGGGACATCACCTCGCAAGTATAAACACAGAGTTCCCGAACAGGCAGATGTGGCCTGGCCCTTGATCCACCCTTTACTCCTTCTCCCTCTCTCCACCCCCCTCCCCCCTTCGTTTCCAATGTCCCAAAGTGAACAGATGTCCTTCAGAAGAAATACGTCGGTCTTTGTCTTTATTCCAAATACGAAGCGAAAAATAAGTGTTTAAAACAAATTTTTAACAAACTAGCATAGTAATCGAGTTACGTGACCTAGATTTACAATGCTGACGTTGATTATGCTCAGTGTTATTATTATCTTAAAGTATAACGTATCATCATCTCCGTCACTTTCATCTTCGTCATAATGATAAAGATGATGATGATGATGATGAAGAAGAAGAAAAAGAAGATGATGATGATGATGATGATGAAGATGAAGAAGAAGAAGAAGAAGATGATGATGATGATAATGATGATTATAAAAAAAATGATGATGATGAAGGTGGTGGTGGTGATGGTGGTGATTATGATGACAACAGCAACAGCAACTACAATAATGATAATGATAATAACAATAATAATAATAATAATAATGATAATGAAAAGAAGAAGAAGAAGAAGAAGAATGATAACAATGAGAAGAAGAAGAAAAAGAAGGATAACAATAATAACAACAATAATAATAGAAATGATGATGATGATGATGATGATGATGATGATGATGATGATGATGATGATGATGACACCTTAAAGGCACCAAATCTTAATAAACAAATTAAATCACAGCGCACACTCTCATTATTCACGAAAGCATCTATTCACAATGGCAAAAAGTTAAGGGTGCAAAACACATACATGCTGGGAGTGCAGGACAGAATGGGAATAGGACGGAGGGGTGGGTACGTAGAGGTCCTAGGAAATCACGGCATTGATTTTTGTCTCGATTGTTAATGTCGAATTTAATTGTCACAAGTTGTTCCAGAAAGCAAAGGTAATGGGTTGGAACTAAACAGCAGGAAGACTGAAGTCATGGTGATCAGTAAAAAACATGAAATCCCCTCATGCAAAATAACAGCAAATGGTACAACCTTGACACAGGTTAATAAGTTCAAATACCTGGGAACGGTCATTTCATCAGACGGCAGATGCACATCGGAAATAGATGGCAGAATCGGCCAAGCCAAAACAGCATTCAAGAAGATGACAAGCATTCTTACCAACAAATGCCTATCAATTAACATCAGAAAGAGAGTCCTTGAATGTTATATAGAACCAATACTGTTGTACGGATGCGAGGCGTGGACAGTCAGCAAGCAAAGCCAGAGCAGGTTCGAGGCAGCCGAGATGTGGTTTCTCAGAAGAATGTTGAGAGTTCCATGGACAGCAAAGAAAACAAATGAGACAGTCTTGATGGAGGCAGACACAAGTAGATCACTCATAAGGAAGATTAGGAAAAGACAAGCAACATTTATAGGCCATTTTATGAGGAAGGGGGATTTGGAGCACCGGTTCACAACGGGAAAGCTGGAGGGAAAGAGAGCACCAGGTAGACCCAGGGAGACGGACTTGCAGAGTGGCTGGGGATGAGGAGGGTGGGGAAGATGCTGGGGGCAACGAGAGATAGAGATGGTTGGAAGTCCATGGTCGCCAACGCCATGCGGCAGGGCACCTGATGATGATGATGATGATGAAGTTGTTCCAGTATACACACTCATGGGCACTGCTTGCAGATGCACACTACACACCTTCGTGTAGCACATAACACGACAGACACACCACACTACCATTAGTCAAAGTTTCGTTCCTTCGTTTCTTTCTTTGTTTATTGTTTGTTTGTTTGTTTTTACCTATGTGAAACAAGCATCTGCCATATGATGAGGATGAAAGTAAGAGTGATGAAGATTTCAGTTCGGTTTTTCAAGATAATGTCTCTACGCTCGGAAAGAATTCCATATGCACTAACGTCACAAGTGCCATGTAGTGGTGATCATGGCACAAGCCTTAAGCCTGTACATAAACCCGTGAGCTGGCCAGGTCCTGAGGTCCTATCCAGCCTTTGTGTTAATGGTTAGCACTCTGGACTTTGATGAAGGAGACAAGGTAACGAATAAATCTTAGATTATTTTCCATTTGAATATAATACTGAACTGTGTATTTGTCTCTGCGTATTTGGCTTTTCGCATGTCAGAGCAGTTTTCTCTGTTTTCCAGTTAGTGGTCCCTGGGTCTAAATACAACTTGTTCCCCTTTGTGAAATGCAAGAGATTGGGAGCGGAGTAAATTAGAGACTGGACTTAAAGTTGAATGCTTGCTGCACATCGAATTCAAATCGAGTCAAATCTTTTCTTGTCACTTCAAATATTTTTCCCTCAAAGAAAATTTGACTTTTGCTGGTGGATATGATGTTGATCACATGGAACTGGAGAAGAGGAGTGCGATAGATTAGCCTTCTTCAGTACTTGAAGATCATGAAGTTATACCATTTAGTAGATGTTTTCAGGGCACAGCAAGTCTGGGCACAGTGATATGGAGAATCTGCTGTTGTCCATGCAGCAGGCTTCTCCGTTCTGCGACTCCGGTGAGGCCAAGGCAAAGGCTAAAGCCAATACAAACTTGGAACCAGTAGGAGGACAACCTTCCTTCAACTCTCAAACGACTAAGTACATATACATAGTAACATTTTTGTCCACGTAAGGACAAGTAACTCAGGGACATAGCCAGCCCTATTTCCACCACTCCATCCAATCCACCCTTAACCCCATCCCTCCTGATTTTCTACCGCTATCCAACACTGCCCTTCCCACCTCCACGACCTCCCCCATACTCCGTCGACAAGACACAAGGTCCATTTCGCAGTCAAACACAGGAATGGAACGAAGAAGGCAGTTGATGGTTTGGAAGCCTTTGGAGTGAGCGAGATGATCTCCAGACAATGGGTAGATAGCCAGGATCGCAGACAGGTCAGTGTTGCCGGCAAGGGGAGCCATCCTTTAATTGCCGGTTGTCAACACCCATTGGGGACGACCACTACAGTCCTATACGTCCTTGCTACATTTGGCAGACAGCAAGGTATTAAAAGAAGCCAACAGTTTTAGGAGAAGCCAACAGTCGTCAAAGAAGAAGTTTACAATTTCGTGGACAATATAAAAAAGTGACCGCAGAAACTGTAATTTTCCAACCACAAAACTCGTTCTCTCCTTCATAATGTCTCGCATTGACTATTGCAATTCACTCCTGTCTGGTCTTCCTGCCTCCACCATTCACATCCTACAGCGCATTCAAAACAATGCTGCACGCCTTGTACTCAAAAAGAAAAAAGCTGACCACATATCTCCTCTCCTGGCACAACTTCACTGGCTCCCTGTATCAAAGCGCATACAGTACAAACTAGACACCATGTGCTACAAAAGCCTCAATAACGCAGCCCCCGATTACCTGTCAAGCCTACTTGAGATCTATGTTCCCTCACGTACCCTCCGCTCTGCCTCTGATCCTCTGACTCTTCGCTTTCCACGCACTAAGCTCAATACCTATGGTCCACGAGCCTTCTCTGTTTCTGGTCCACTCTCCTGGAACAAACTTCCTCTCTCAGTCCATCAGCAACCTACTTTTGTCTCCTTCAAGTCCGCTCTCAAAACTCACCTTTTCTCTCCTGCATAAAATCCTAACCTCACTCAACCCTCCCCTCTGCAGCCTGTCTCCGCTCGGAGGGAATCACATGGTTATAATATATAATTGTATGCTATGCTCTCTATAATTTTCCATTGCTTTTATTCTTGCTTTTATTGCTTTTATTCTTTCTCCCCATTTATAGCCATGCGTGTGTGTGGGTGTGTGTGTGTG
>JAPXFY010000012.1:44223343-44225843 GCA_030674185.1 Monoplex corrugatus | reverse complement strand
GCAGTCACTTCCCACCGAGACCAAAAAAAAAAATGTGAACAACTGAAGGGGATGGGGGTGAGGTAGTGGGGTGGTGGGGTGGTGGAGGGGGTGTTTACAAGAGGAGCGACAGTGGGCTCCGTTAGCTCAGTTGGCCCTGATATGGCTCTAGTAGTCGGTTGGGCGGAGATATCTCGTTTCGCCTTGTCCCGTTTCGTCTTTTTTCCATTTCACCTGCTCTCACTTCGCCTTCTCCCATGTCGTCATTTTCCCCATTTCGCCTTTTTCCCATTTCGCGTTTTTCCTGTTTCGCCCTTTCGCCATTTCGCCTTTTTCCCGTTTCCCCCCCTTTTTTTTTTATATACACTCTCTCTCTCTTTCTCTCTCTCTCTCTCTCTCTCTCTCTCTTTATCTCTCTCTCTCTCTCTCTCTCTCTGTCTGTCTGTCTGTCTGTGTATGTGTGCGTGAGAGCGCGTTGTTTAGATGAAACGTACTATCGACGTGTTTATAAATGTGTCATTGCAGACACCGTCCACCTTGTCCCTTTTCATTGAAGGTTCTATTCTCTGAAATAAACAAACGCACTGCCGCCACAAAAAGCTAATACACATACGACAATAATGAATAATCATAAGCAGAAATCTACCCAGCAACACCAACAATTACTTAACTTGACAAGAAATATATTCATAACAGCGCGAAACAACACACAAGATTAACATTTCTTAGAAAAGAAAGCTGCAGATTGAACATGTCGTAGTAGAAAAAAAATGTCAGGTTTAGGTTGAGTTTCATTTTGATATTGTTATTGACATACATCGTAAACAGTCTTTCGCCACCTTGAAAATGAAATTGCCAGTATTCATTCCTCGGGTGTTTACTGTTTAGCTTTTAATTTACTTTACTTTTATTGTTGTTTAAAGCCCAGCCGACTGCGCACAGCCATATCAGGGCTATAACCGCTTCAAAAGACAAAACTTCAACAGGAAAAAAAAAAAAAGAAAAGAAAATTAAGTACACATATCAATGCATTCGCCCACATAATCTAAGGACATGCCCCCGGCGTAGGACCATTCCGTCCGATTTATCGCACAGGAGAGATTTAAAAAACACACCTGAATACAAATATAAGCATACATAAGGACACCAAAACAGGCATAAATTACCTAAAATTGCTTCCGCATATCTCACCTCTTTAGAGCCAAATTTGCACTTAATACAGGTACCCAATTATCAATCCGAAGAAAAAGTACGTAAGACTTTATCGAAAAAATACAGGTGAATGGACTATTAAGGCAGAAAATAAGTAGAAATGACAGAAAGCAAGGCAACAAGGCAGAAACAAAGAGAGTGACAGAAAAGAGGAAATTTCTGGCACAGAATTTCCAGAAGGTGGGGATACTATTTATACTGAAAGAGTCCCCGGCAACCCAACGGGGGATGCTGTTTAGCTAATCATTCGTCAAATCCATAATAAACTGAAGAGCTCGTGAAACAATTTTGTGATAACGTATAGTCTGTTTCTGGATGGATTACAATCGAACATAATCTTTTCTGACCAGCATTTCAGAAAACGTGAGAAGATAAAGTTTATCATTTCTGTTTATGCCCAATCCGCTCTTAAGAAGACCAAGATGGATCAGGTTCTGGGTCATGGCAAACGACAAAATAAACAGGTTTCTGTTTGAGAGTGCGATCTCTCGAAATGGCATCAACGTAGGCCTTGAAGGCAGAACATTAGCCTGGCTTAAACCAATCAGTTTGGGTCTAAGTACTCCGCTCAATTCAGTCCATCAGAATAGGAAACGAAACCTCCCCCCCCCCACCCCACCCCTCCCCACCTCACCTTCCTCCACTTAGGCATCAACGTAGGCCTAAAAGGGAGAACACCAGCATGGCTTAACCAATCAATTTGGGTCTCAATACTCGGCTCAATTCGTCCAAGCAGAATAGTAGAGAACCCACCTTCCCCAACCCCCCACCATCCCCCAACCCGCCCCCATCCTCACCTCCCTCTACTTAACTCAGTAACTCGTCGGTTTCGCCCCATTAAAAAAAAAGAAAAAAAGAAAAAAAAAGAAAAAGACAAAAACCCCGCTGGGTGGAGCTATATTGTACTTGTGGTAGCCCCCCGTAAATGTGATTTTTATCAACGATCTCAATCTTGACCAGATTAATCCTGCGCTCAAGAGATATGAAGTGGAAGAGATGTGGCGCTGAATGGAGCGCGGGGCGAGAGAGCGTTGACGTTTGGCTGTGGAGAGACGGCAGGCATTGTGTGGGGGGACCCCCTTAAATACTGGCTGTTGTGGCGTATCAGTTTTCAGGCCTGTGTGTGCCACTTATTGATTCCATAAGCGTACTACTCGCGTCAATGCCAACATTTTATGCTTGAGATGAGAAAATGCTTTTTTTTTTTTTTTTTTGGACAAAAAAAATTCTATGTGTGTGTGCTTGCGTTTTTGTGTTTGTGTTTGTGTGTGTTGTTTGTTTGTGTGTGTTTATTTGTTTGTTGTTTGTT
>JAPXFY010000012.1:44203343-44213343 GCA_030674185.1 Monoplex corrugatus | reverse complement strand
AAAACTGAAACTTAAACTGAAAGGTACTTCACGGGAGGGGATCCGGAGACTTGGTTGTTCTTCTGCCAGTCTGTCTTTTATTGAACACCAGTCTGTTTAATGTTGAACAGCTACTGTTCTGTGCTGTTCAAACGTGACTGTGTTCTGCAATGATGTCGATGCCAAAGCTCTTGAGTTTGGCCTTCAGAACATCGAAGTATCACTGAAATGGTCTTCCCGGGTCTCGTTATCCTTCTTTCAATTCTCCATACAGAATCCTCTTTTGAGATGTGATTGTCTTCCATATGGACAATATGTCCTCTCCAACCAAGCTGTCATTTAATGAATAAAAACTCTTTACTTGACAAACCACAATTCTTCAGAACTTAACAGCTGAGCCACGTGATATTGCAGATTATGTGCAGCCATCTTTGAAGGACCATTCCAGCTGTTGAATGTGCAATCACTAGACAGTCCAGGTCTGGCAAAAAAAACATTGTTCTGTACACAACAATCTTACTGGTGAGCTTGATCAACTTTCCAAAGACACAGCTAGCTTTGGAGATGCGCAACACCACCACAGCAGCAAGGGATCCATTACTGCTCCACGCACTGCACAGGTTTGTCATGTCTAGGTTGTAGCAGCGATGCGAGCTAACTGCATGGTGACATACGAATGTTATTCTTCAACTAGCGACTTGTTTAGAAGCCAGAACAGAACGCCAAGAACCTACAAGAGAATCTACAAAAGCTTACACTCTAACACTAAGCAAGCAAAATCAGAAACACCAAACCAAGAAACCAACCAGAAGAAACAACCAAGAACACTCCAACAACAAGAACCACACCAAGAAACACAACAACCAAGAAACCAACAACCAACCAACCAAGAAACCAACCAACCAACCAAGAAACCAACCAACCAACCAACCAAGAACCAACCAACCAACCAACCAAGAAACCACAACCAACCAAGAAACCAACCAACCAACCAAGAACCAACCAAGAACCAACCACAAGAACCAACCAACCAAACCAACCAACCAGAACCAAAGAACCAACCAACAACCAACCAAGAAACCAACCAACCAACAAACCAACCAAGAAACCAACCAAGAACCAACCAAAACCAACCAAGAAACCAACCAACCAACCAAGAAACCAACCAACCAACCAACCAAGAACCAACCAAAACCAACCAAGAAACCAAACCAAGAAAACCAACCAACACCAAACCAACCAAAGAAACCAACCAACAAACCAAGAAACCAAGAACCAACCAACCAACCAAGAAACCAACCAAAACCAACCAAGAAACCAACCAACCAAAAACCAACCCAAGAAACCAACCAACACCCAACCAAGAACAACCAACCAGAAACCAACCAAACCAACCAAACAACCAACCAAACCCAACCAACCAAGAAACCAACCACCAACAACCAACCAACCAACCAAAAAAACCAACCAAACCAAACCAACCAAAGAAACCACAACCAACCAAAACCAACAACCAAGACCAACCAACCAAACCAACCCAACCAACCAAACCAACCAACAAACCAACCAAGAAACCAAACCAACAACCAACAAACCAACCAACCAAACAAAAACCAACCACCAACACAAGAAACCAACCAACCAACCAACCAAGAAACCAACCAAGAAACCAACCAACCAACCAAGAAACCAACCAAGAAACCAACCAACCAACCAACCAAGAAACCAACCAACCAACCAAGAAACCAACCAAGAAACCAACCAAGAAACCAACCAAGAAACCAACCAAGTAACCAACCAAACAACCAACCAAGAACCCAACCAACCAAGAAACCAACCAACCAACCAAGAAACCAACCAACCAACCAAGAAACCAACCAAGTAACCAACCAACCAACCAACCAAACAACCAAACAACCAAACAACCAAACAACCAACCAGCCAACCATCCCACCAACCCACCAACAACCAACAACAACAAACAAACAAACAAACAAAAAACAAACAAACAAACAAACAAATAAACAAAAATTCTGTTTCTGTTTTTGCCTTTACATTCCTTCTCCTTATCATAATAAACAATACTTTTCCCATCTCTCACAGGACCTCCTATTGTCTACCTTAGTAGCTGACCAGCATTGATTTCTGATATCTGCTACAGAAGAAAAGAACAGCCAGAAAAGCCATGAGATGGTGGTACCAGCAAAGTTTTGGGAGCCAAGTGGAAAGATCATATTTCACTTAGTTCCTACTTCACCAACATCAGCCTCGGTCTCGAAAGATTGTGTAACTCAATCCTTTTTAAGGGGATGAAAACTAATCTGTATCTGATTCTCTCCAGAACAGAGACAAAAATGAGGGGGGGGGGGGGGGAATCACAGAATACTGTATAGATCAAACCAAACATATACCACTGTTGTTGATGTGTATGTTGTTGAGAGTGTGAGCATGTTCAGGGAAAAACAGAAATAACTATTTTAATTGAACTTTATCCAGACAAACGAAAACAAACGCTCCCATTCTAGCGTATGTCTAAACCTGTTTTGGGTGTTTTTTGATTATTTGTTTGTTCTGTTTTTGTGTACGTCTTTGTTTCAGCGTTGTTGTTTTTTTCTCTCGATGCAAGTGCGCATATTGTTCTGTTTTGTTGTATTTTAGCTTTCCGTTTTTTTTCTGATGCAAGTACACTTATTGTTTTGTCCACACTGCGCAGATGATATGTTGCTGCGAAAGTCTGCACAATCCATTTTCAGTCAGTGTGCATACCAGGTTATTTCATGTTTCCGTAAGCTAACCACCGGTATCATTTATAGGATCATTAACATGCATGTTGATATTCTACTTGTGCATGCATACCAAGAGGGTATGGGCATTGGCAGGTCTGCACACACACACACACACACACACACACACACACACACACACACACGCACACACACACACGCACACACACACATAACACACACACACACACACACAAACACACCCACACACACACACACGCAAACACACCCACACACACACCCACGCAAACACACGCAGACACACAGACACACACACACACACACACACACACACACACACACACACACACACAACACACACACACACACACACACACACACACACACATACATACACACACACACACACACACACACACACACACACACACACACACACACACACACACACACACACCGACTGGTATATCTACCCTTCACCCACTGGGCAGAGATGTTTAAGCGGATCAAACCCAGCATCTTCTGTTTGGAAATTTGACGCTTAGTCTCTGGACTACTGCACCTGTCGAGCATTTTATGTATTTTGTTTGTTAGCTGTTTTTTCGTTCTTGTGAATTTAATTCCTTGTTTGTGTTTCTGTTTTGTTGCTCTCGTCTCTCTCTCTCTCTCTCTCCTCTCTCTCTCTCCTCTCTCTTCTCTCTCTCTCTCTCTCTCCCCCTCTTTTTGTGTGTGTGTTTATGTGTGTTTGGTGTTGGTTGTGTGTGTGTGTGCGCGTGTGCGTGTGCGTGTGCGTGTGCGTTTGCGTGTGTGTGTGTATGTGTGTGGTGTGTGTGTGTGTGAGTGACTGGTTTTAGCATTTTGTTTAGTTGTCATTGTTGGTATACATATATACATCTTTTTTATATTCACATTTTGTCTTTCAGATAATATCTTTGCATGAATCGGATTTTCACACAGACACTCCTATTCTCTTGTCCATACACACTCAAAAAGTCATGTTCTCAAATTCAACACAAAAATCAACATTTATAAAACTGAAGAAATCATTTCAAGTTAGTTCACCTTTGCTTTCTTTCTTATTGTCATAAAAAAATGAATTAAAAAAAATTCCCCTCCCTCCTAGGATCTCTTAGCATCTGCCTCAGTAGCTGACTGGCATTGATTTCTGATACCTGCCACAGTAGACAAGGACAGACGAAAGAGCCGTAAGATGGCAGTACTAGCAAGGTGCTGGAAACCAGGTGGATATATCATATTTCACTTAGTTCCTACTTAACGAAAATGCCAGGGCCTGGGAAGATCGGTGCAATTCAATCCCTTTTTAAGGAGGAGAAAGACAACTTGTGCCCGATGTTCTCCAGAGCGGAGAGAAATACAGATGGGGGGAAAATCTCAAAGCTCTCTGAATATCAAAGAAACAGGTGTAGATGTGTGTACAGGTGGGTGTATGAAGTGTTGAATCTGAAAATGTCTAGAAATAACTGGCTACAAATTTGGAATGGAAAAATAAACAACTTATATTTGTCCTTTGTTTATTTGTTTTTAATTGAACATATTTACATGTTTCAAAAAAAAATTATCATTGTGTGCCAGTTGTCCCTCCATGTGAACAAGTTTTTTGTTTCCTTGTATTGTTTTTCTTCTCTTCCTCCTCCTCTTATTCTTTCCACTTCTTTTTCTCGTAAATTTTTTTTTAATTGCTTGATCTGATTCAGTTGCTCATCAACATCCATCTCAAATCAAATGAAACGGCTGATGGGGACAACCATCCCACGGAAGAGGGGGCAAGGGGGCTTATCTAATCCTGCACTGACACCTCGAAAAGAACAATTTTGCAAAGATGTACAGAAAGAAGACCTGTATGATATAACGCACCCCGGGTGTAAATCCACAACCACTGGCACAAGAATCCAACACTCAACCAACTGAGCTTCAGTCCTGCTTTTCTTGACACGCTGAATATTTTTTGATTTGTTGAAGACAAGCCCCACTATATGTTGATCATACAAAAAAACAACCAACCAAACAAACAAATCAACAAACCAGCCAGCAGCCAGCAAGCAAGCAAGCAAGCAAGCAAGCAACCAATCAACCAACCAACTAACCAACCAACCAATAATTATCAAATTCAAGATGCAGAGAATGATAAGAAATGTGATCAAAATAAGCTCATGATTAGATCTCCAAAAGCGACCCTGACCCTAACCACCGTGTATGAAAAAAAAATGTTTTCAGTTTCCAGTTGTTGAATATCTGGCTCGTTTATCAGTAGATCGGAAGCAAGTACTTTTGCTACTCACAGCACTACTCGGAATTCTACTCTAGAATCAATCGACCAGTAATTCTCACAGACATTCGATCCTCCCTGCAGTGTCAATATTCGGAAGAGAGAGAGGGAGAGAGAGAGAGAGAAAGAGAGAGAGACAGAGACACAGAGAGACAGACATATACAGACAGAGACAGAGAGAGACAGAGAGACAGACAGACAGAGAAAGACACAGAGACACAGAAAAACAGACAGATACAGACAGAGACAGACAGAGACAGAGAGACAGACAGACAGAGAAAGACAGAGACAGACAGACAGAAAGAGAGAGAGAGAGAGAGAGAGAGAGAAGAAACAGACAGACAGAGGGACAGACAGAGGCAAAGATGGAGACAAACAGACAGACAGCGACAGAGACAGACTAAGAGAAAAAAAACAGAGAAAGAGACACAAGACGACAGAGACAGAGACAGAGAAACAGACACACAGAGACAGAGACAGAGAAACAGAGACAAAGAGACAGAGAAACAGAGACAGACTGACAGACCAACTGACAAACTGACAGAGAGACAAAGAGAAGGTGTTTGACGCTTTGGCATTACTACCTTCAACGAAAATTCACCAAAAATCTCAGAAAAGCAAGGACTTTTCAATCGAATTCAACTCGTGTAGTTCATAGCCCCACGAACTGCTACAGGCCATATTAGAGCTGTCATCATACCACCACCACCACCACCACCATCATCATCATCATCAGGTGCCCTGCCGCATGACGTTGACGATCATGGACTTCCATCTGTCTCTTATCTCTCACTGCCCCCAGCACTACCCCACCCTCCTCGTCCCCAGCCACTCTGCAAGTCCGTCCAGCATTTTCTCCCTGGGTCTACCTGGTGCTCTCTTTCCCTCCAGCTTTCCCGTTGCGACCAAGTGCTCCAAATCCCCCTTCCTCATAAAATGGCCTATAAATGTTGCTTGTCTTTTTCTAATCTTCCTTATGAGTGATCTACTTGTCTGCCCCCATCAATACTGTCTCGTTTGTTTTCTTTGCTGTCCATGGAACTCTCAACATTCTTCTTAGAAACCACATCTCGGCTGCCTCAATCTTGCTCTGGCTTTGCCTGTTGACTGTCCACACCTCACATCCGTACATCATACCACCAACAGATGTTAAAGATTAAAAAGTATCACCATTTTCAATCCAGTTTGTATTGTTTCAAAATCCTGTAGACCATTGGTTACAGCCTTAAAGAGTGGACTTCTCATTTTTCCCACTAGCAAGACGGTAGCTAAAGAGCGCGGCCCGAGGTATCTCAAAATCACCGAATGCTTATGTACTTAAAACGCGAATGGCTGATGTTAGCGGAGGTATTGATAACAAGGATTTTGCCGTATATGTTTCAGTTTCAGTTTCAGTTTCTCAAGATGACGTCTCCGCGCTCGGAACGAATTCGATATGTACCAACGTCACAGATGCCATGTGTATGGTGGCCGTGGCACATGCCTTAAGCCTGCACATAAACACATCTAGTGACTATAGCTATGTTTACCTAGTCTATATTTCATACTGGTATTTTAACAGCCTTCCGCTGGAATAATCTTGGTTATACGTAAATGACATGTGTATGTGTGCATCTTATCTTCAAAAAAAGGAGCATACATATAAAGTAAATAAATGAATAATTGTAGGTCTGAATCAACACAACTAGCTTTTCTGTATAAACTCGTCTCACATGACAGAACCACCCCCCCCCCCACCCACCCACCCCAGTCAGTGCCCAAATACTCGGCTATCAACAAGGTGAAGACATATTTTCTTAATCATAGATAGGCATGTAAGTAAGTAAGTGAGTAAGTAAGTAAGTAAGTAAGTGAGTGAGTACCGTATGGTATACCGTGTACATGTATTCTATAAGTAAGTGAGTAAGTGAGTGAGTGAGTGAGTGCCGTATGGTATACCGTGTACATGTATTCTGTAAGTAAGTGAGTGAGTGAGTGCCGTATGGTATACCGTGTACATGTATTCTGTAAGTAAGTGAGTGAGTGAGTGAGTATCGTATGGTATACCGTGTACATGTATTCTGTAAGTAAGTGAGTGAGTGAGTGAGTGAGTACCGTATGGTATACCGTGTACATGTATTCTGTAAGTGAGTGAGTGAGTGAGTACCGTATGGTATACCGTGTACATGTATTCTGTAAGTGAGTGAGTGAGTGAGTACCGTATGGTATACCGTGTACATGTATTCTGTAAGTGAGTGAGTGAGTGAGTACCGTATGGTATACCGTGTACATGTATTCTGTAAGTGAGTGAGTAAGTGAGTGAGTACCGTATGGTATACCGTGTACATGTATTCTGTAAGTGAGTGAGTGAGTGAGTACCGTATGGTATACTGTATACATGTGTTCTGTAAGTGAGTGAGTGAGTGAGTACCGTATGGTATACCGTGTACATGTATTCTGTAAGTAAGTGAGTGAGTGAATGAGTGAGTACCGTATGGTATACTGTGTACATGTATTCTTTATGTCTGTACATAACAGACCGGCTGTCCATGCAGACAGCAATCTATAACTAAGAGTCATGTACTGTAAGTTCTATGAAGAAACAAACCCAATTGTTTAAAGGACAGTAGTCCTTATAGAAGGGGTGTAATCAGATGAACAGGACCCAGCAGTTTCACAGCATGCGACTACATCTCAGACCGAACTGGCCAGCGGTTGGTGGATATTTTGGTTGACGCAGCAGCCATCTTGCTTATGCATACGTATGAACCGTGACCTGAAGGAACAGAGTCGCATGATCGAAAGAGGCATGTTGAACACTTCTTTACCGTCACTCTGGACAAAACTGCGGAGGAAATAGTGCGAAAAAATGCGGGGTAGGTCTAGTCGTCGGAACAACAGGACTCAATCACGCGGGAAAGATGCGCTTCCAGACTTTCCGAGAGATAAGACAGAACATGCATACATTCGAGATACGATACCATGCATGCGGTGGATATTAGTTTTAAGTTTTCGATCATGTGACTCCGTTCTCTCAGGTCATAGTTCATCCATATGCATATGCAAGATGTCTGCCGACTAATCGAAAATATGACCAATCGTTGGCCTGTTCGGTTTGAGATGTAGTCCGTGTGTTTCACGCTTTTCGAAAAAAAGAAGCACTGCCAGCTGCTTTCTCACCCACATGAATTGAGGTTTCTTCACATTCAACGTTAGGTTTGTGGCAGTGGCCTGTACCACAAACTTCAATCCACTCTTCAAGAATGGCAACATCTTCAGCATACTGTGGAAGCAAAGATAACTCAGTGTTGTGAACCTTAAGGAGAAGCTGTGGAGATCAGCAGGATCATGGCTGGGGTCAGATCGGCAGTTGAAACACATTCTCCCGTTTTAAGATCTCGCCAGCGCATATGGTTCAGACACACATTCAAGAATGTTTTGTATTCCCATTCCAGAACTAAGTTCAAATAATAAGTTAAAAAACCTGGGAACGGTCATTTCATCAGACGGCAGATGCACATCGGAAATAGCTGGCAGAATCGGCCAAGCCAAAACAGCATTCAAGAAGATGACAAGCATTCTTACCAACAAATGCCTATCAATTAACATCAAAAAGAGACTCCTTGAATGTTATACATGTATAGAACCAATACTGTTGCACGGATGCGAGGCGTGGACAGTCAGCAAGCAAAGCCAGAGCATGATCGAGGCAGCCGAGATGTGGTTTCTCAGAAGAATGTTGAGAGTTCCATGGACAGCAAAGAAAACAAACGAGACAGTCTTGATGGAGGCAGACACAAGTAGATCACTCACAAGGAAGATTAGGAAAAGACAAGTAACATTTACAGGCCATTTTATGAGGAAGGGGGATTTGGAACACCTGGTCACAACGGGAAAGCTGGAGGGAAAGAGAGCACCAGGTAGACCTATGGACAGAATGCTGGACGGACTTGCAGAGTGGCTGGGGATGAGGAGGGTGGGGGAGATGCTGGGGGCAACGAGAGATAGAGATGGTTGGAAGTCCATGGTCGCCAACGCGATGCAGCAGGGCACCTGATGATGATGATGATGATTCCAGAACTGCACATGTGACTGGATCGCATCGTGTCGTTCATATATCGGCATATCGTCAGCCCACTAATAAAGCAACCAGTCAGTCAGTTAATCAACCAACATGTCCATCCATCTACCCACCCTCCCATCCACCCAACCGATCAACGAACAAACCAACTGTCCAATCAACCTAACGACCAATCAAAACCCAAACAACAACCCATCTACCAGCCCAACCAACCCGCGTATATTGGTTCTTTTTCACTGTCCCAAAAAGACAAATTGTCTAGGAGAAGAAGTCCTGCATGTTCGTTCAACAAATCCCACACATCGATCCAACCAACTAACCAATAAATCTACCAGTCAACCGACCGAACGAACGATCAACCATCCAACCAACCAACCAATCAGCCAACCGACCGACCGACCGACCGACCGACCGACCGACCGACCGACCAACCAACCAACCAACCAACCAACCAACGTCAAACCAACCCATCCTACCAACTCATCCACACTCATCCACACTCATCCTTGTCTTTCATATCCATCAGAGACATAAATAGAAAGATCGGCAACCGCACGACTTCGTAGACGATCCCGATCTCGCTTTACCGACAGTAGTAGTCAGTGTTACGTAAGCGTGCACACAGACTGTGTCAGTGTTAGAGCACAGACTGTGTCAGTGTTAGAGCACAGACTGTGTCAGTGTTAGAGCACAGACTCTGTTCAAGAGGAATTCATCGCACTGGAACAATTCCATATACGTTCTGCTCCCAAATCTGCCAGTTAATATATGGCAGAGTCATTGAGCCCGAGCAAAATCCGATATGCTGGGAAGTTCTTCAAATTGAGAGGAGAGAGAGAGAGGGGGGTGACTGTGAAGGAATAACTGGACACACACACACACACAACACACACACACCACACACACACACACACACACACACACACATAC
>JAPXFY010000012.1:44163343-44193343 GCA_030674185.1 Monoplex corrugatus | reverse complement strand
GCACAGCACAGAAGGGCATGACAGGATATAACTGAGCACAGAACAGAAAGGCATGACAGGATATAATTGAGCACAGCATAAAAAGCATGACAGGATATAATTGAGCACAACATAAAAAGCATGACAGGATATAATTGAGCACAGCACAGAAAGGCATGACAGGATATAACTGAGCACAGCACGGAAAGGCATGACAGGATATAATTGAGCACAGCACAGAAAGGCATGACAGGATATAACTGAGCACAGCACAGAAGGGCATGACAGAATATAACTGAGACAGCACAGAAAGGCAATGACAGATATAATCGAACACAGATAGAAAGCATGACAGGATATAACTGAGCACAGGATAGAAGGGCATGACAGGATTAACTCAGCACAGCATAGAAGGGTATGATAGGATATATTGACCACAGCACAGAAAGGCCATGACAGGATTTAACTCAGCACAGCACAGAAAGGCATGACAGGATATAATTGACCACAGCATAGAAAGCATGACAGGATATAACTGAGCACAGCACAGAAAGGCATGACAGGATATAACTGAGCACAGGATGGAAGGGCATGACAGGATATAACTGAGCACAGCATAGAAGGGTATGATAGGATATAATTGAGCACAGTATAGAAGGGCATGACAGGATATAACTGAGCACAGGATGGAAGGGCATGATCGAGCATAGCATAGAAAGCATGACATGGCATGATTGAGCACAGCATAGAAGACATGACAGGGCATGACTGAGCACAGCACAGAAGGGCATGGCAGGGCATGACAGCGCCCCTCATTTCAGCTTTGATCTAATCGACCTGGCAGATTTGATTCTGCGAGGCGGGCGCCGCCAGGGGACCTGGGTCCACAGTGGTAATCGATGCCAGAGATTGGCGAGAGTTCCCTGCCAATTACAGCGGATCATCGGGAACCTCCTTCCGGAACCTCCCCCACTCGCTCTCACGCAGTCTTTTGCTCCCTTTCCAGCACCTCACCTCACCTCACCTCACCCACCCACCAACCCCCACCACACACACACTTCCCCAAACTCTTGTCCCTCCACCAAGTGCACACACTCATCCCATTTTGTTTCGTTAAGGATACTGATTCAGATCGACATGAGGTTGATCTGTGAGTCGGTGGGTCTGTCTGATGACCAAAATAGATTATTATGTCTCAAATGATTTCTTGACCCTATTCTTCCCCATCTTAAAGTCCCAGGCCTTTTTCAGTATGTAGTCATGGAAGTTTCAGAGATAAACGTTTTTCTGTTCGTCCGTTCGTTCTTTGATTTAACGTCTTTTCACTATGAGTGATATTAGACGGGGTAACAATGGAGGATGGGAGTTGCGCGGGTTGGATTGGGTGCAGAGGGGAGACAGAGTAAGAGACATAAGTAAGTGGGTAAATAGAAAAATGGAATAAGATCTTAACACTAACAATTAACATTAACAGCGTGAAGGGAAAATTTAACGCTAAAGTACAAACTTCATAAACTTAAAGCAACACATTAACAGGACTGTGAACCAAGGATTCTGAAATTTTAACTGACAAAGATTGATCTGAAGTTACTTCTTTAAAATGAGTTTAGAATACTTTTCTTGTGTAAACATTTTTTGTAAAAAAGAACGAAGCATTTTGCAGTATTTTGCATTTTGCATTTTGCATGCCTTTATCTGTTGTTTTCTTCCAGGTGGGGTAGGTGGTGGGTGGGTGGGTAGGTGGGTAGGTGGGTGGGTATACAGGAGACTTATAATGTAAAAAAAAAAAGTAACTGCGACGGTTTTTTTAATTGGGGGAAGGGAGGGTGTCGAAGAGAAAAAAAAGGATGTTTCTGGAGAAATTGAAGTCATTTTGGGGGCATAAAAACACACACACATGCATGAATTTGAATGAATATGCATAGCATATTTATAACAGACTGAGAAACAGAAGACCCAATGATAGTGTGATGTTGATTTCTTTTTAAAAAAAAAGTGTTTCTGAATCGTTTGTATTGTTTCAGATCAGGAAGTTACTTCTGGTAAAGTAAACGTTTTGTTTGTGTGTGTGTGTGTGTATGTATGTGTGTGTGTGTGTGTGTGTGTGTGTGTGTGTGTGTGTGTGTGTGTGTGTATGTGTGTGTATGTGTGTGTGTGTGTGTATGTGTGTGTGTGTGTATGTGTGTGTTTGTGTGCGTGTGTGTGTGTGTTTGTTATTTTCCTAATTCTGTTTGTTTATGTCTACCATTGCAAGAAAGACAATTCTACTGTCCTGCTCTTGAGTCTGAGGACACCTACAGTACCTGCATTTACTCCCGTTTTTTTCTAGATGATTATTGATTACTCGGCAAACGTTCACGATCAAGTAACATTGTCATAAATGCCGAGAGAGAGAGAGAGAGAGACAGAGAGAGAGAGAGACAGAGACAGAAACAGAGAGAGACAGAGAGAATAAATGGGTATTGTAATGGTTTGTCCATGTGTTTTTTCGTCTTCACTCATCCTCCTCCACACGATGACTCCCCTCTTCTGTAGCTTTACCAGTTCCTCATCGCCCCCCCCCCCCCTTCCCTGTATATCTGTCTCTCTGTTTGTCTGTCTGAGTTGTCTGTCTTTCACCAATCTTCAAACTTTATTTCCCCTATTTCCGTCCAGTCAAACTTATCCTTTTCTCTGCTTCTGTCTGTCGATCTGTCTGCCTGTCTGCCTCTCTCTCTCTCTCTGTCTGTCTCACCCTCTCTCTCGGTTTCCCTGTCTCTCTCTCTCTGTCTTTCTGTCTCTGTTTGTCTGTCCGTCTCTTTGTCTTTGTCAGCCTGTCTCTGTCTGTCTGTCTGCCTGTTTCTGCCTCTGTTTCTCTCTGTCTCTCAGTCTGTGTCTCTGTGTGTCTGTGTCTTCTGTCGGTCTGACTGTCTGTCTGTCTGTCTGTTTCTGTCAGCCCCCGTCCTCTCTCCATCTCTCTCTCGCTGACTATCCCCTGCCCCAACTCTCATCCTCCCTGGTTCAGACCCTAGGCCCAGACCTGTTCTCAAATTTCGCCGTTTGTTTTTCTTGCTTTTTTGCAGTCAACGGGCGATCATTGGGCCCCATGTGCCTTGGGCAGCACCAGGAACAGCGTGCGGGTAGGAGCTTGGTTGGAGAAAGTTGGTGAGGGGATGAGGGTGGATGTGTGTGTGTGTGTGTGTGTGTGTGTGTGTGTGTGTGTGTGTGTGGTGTGTGTGTGTGTGTGTGTGTGTGTGTGTGTGTGTGTGTGTGTGCGAAAAGGCCAGAAAGAGGAACATCAAATATGAAAGTCTGTGTGGACTTGAACTGTGCAGAACTCAAAATTTCACTTGAAAAATCTAAATGTTCTTCGATTAAACCATGGTTTTCAGAAATACTCACTTTTAGCGAAATGCAGTGCAATCACAATTAAAATATTTTCAAGCCTGAACCTCGACTTTTAACAATATCCTATTCCTTGGTATTATTCCTGGGAAAGATTCAAGGGGGTGGACTCATAAAAGTTCTAAAACCGTCCGAATTATTGACTCCTGCGAGAGTAGCGATTGTGAATTATATAGGTACTTATGGTTGACATACTAACTATGACAAAGGGACACAATTTGATGATTGCCTTGCTGTAATCTTTTGTAATAAAGTTGTCATTGGGATTTCGATTGTGTTCGAGAGGGTTTCATCGCACTCCGACAACTCCATATGCGCTCAACACAATTCTGTGAGTAGTTATTTGTCAGACTCCTTTAGCCTGCATTGGCAAATTTTGAAATTGGGAAAGAAACAGGATCAACGAAACACTGATATCACCAACATGAATATGAAACACTGACAACAACCAGAATGATGGAAACATTAAGATACATTTATAGGCCATTTTATGAGGAAAGGGGAATTGGAGCACCTGGTCACAACTAGAAAGCTGGAGGGAAAGAGAGCAACAGGTAGACCCAGGGAGATGTTGGACGGACTTGCAGAGTGGCTGAAGACAAAGAGGGTGGAGGAGGTGCTTGAGGCAACAAGGGATAGAAACAGATGGAAGGCCATGATCGCCAACGCCATGTGGCAAGGTACCTGATGATGATGATAATAATGATATATACATGTACATACATACATACATACATACACACACACACACATATATACATGCATATGTGTCTATATATATATATATATATATATATATATATAATTATATATATTGTCATTGATTTTTTGTTAATTTCAAGGGTGAAGAACAATCAACGGAAGGCATAGATGGTCGGTAACCTTCGTCTTTCGACGCTACTAGACCGCCATTCACTTGCTTGTTGTTTAATTCAGTTTTCTTTTCTTTTGCTTGCTTGTATGAGCTTTTTCCCCATCCGGCCGGCTTGTTCTTTTAAAAGAGTGGTGGAATCAAGACCTGATGTCTGGAGTTCAATCCCAGCTCACATATTAAATAAAATCATTTCGCTGCCATCTTAACGCTCCTATCATTCTGGTGGTGCCGGCTTAGCGTTTCAAAAATCCTGTACACTCCTCCAATTAACTTAAAGACTTTGCCTGCGCATACGGTTTTGCTCAGGCTTAAGGAATCTGATAGGTAGCAGATGCAGCGTTTATGGGATTGTCCGATGGCAAAAGAATCCTTCATGAATAAACTCTAAACTGCAAAATCTTTCTCCTGTTTGCAGGAGCAGGAAAAAAGTTGTCCTTGTATTTTCAAGGGGCTTCCCCGATGAAAATTCATTTTTGTCCGCAGTAACTCTGTCATAGAACTTTGAATGAATCAACCTACAGAGGATTTAGCAGCGCTGGTCTCTGCCTTGAACAAAAAAGAAGCATGCCCCTGTACATAGCTACTGTTTTATTTTTCTGGCTGGTGTCGGAAAGAGGCCAGCTGGCCAGATGCACAGAACGTTTGAGACATAAAGATAGAGGACGACAGAGAAAAGAGGAATATAAGGACAAGAAAACGGAAAGGAAAGAAAGAAAGAAAGAAAGAAAGACAAACAGAAAACAAGAAAGAGAGAAAGAGTTAGAGCCAGAGAGAGGGAGGGAGAGAGAGAGAGGAGAGAGAAGAAGAAGAAGAGAGAAAAGAGAGAGAGAGAAGAGAGGAGAGAGAAGAGAGAAGAGAGAGAGAGAGAGAGAGAGAGAGAGAGAGAGAGAGAGGAGGAGAGAGAAGAGAGAGAGAGAGAGGAGAAGAGAGAGAGAGAGAGAGAGAGAAGGAGAGATGAAGAGAGGAGAGAGAGAGAGAGAGAGAGAGAGAGAAGAGAGAGAGAGAGAGAGAGAAGAAGAGAGAGAGAGAGAGAAACTGCGTGTAAATCTCTAGATCCCAATTTTCTTTTACGTGGGCTGCTGGCTCAAGATCTTACGGTATGTCTCGAGTTCTGTCCCACCCCACAACATTAAAGTTGGTTTGTTCGCTGCCCATTTCAATGCTTCGATCATTCTGATGGGTGTCAGTGTTTTTATAGTCTCTTGTCCCTCCCCATTTCAAGCCTTTGAGAATACATAGGGTTTTGCGCAGACTCAAGGATTGTGTAAAGACAACTGCTGGCAGATCTGGGTGAAGTGCATCAAGAATTGTCCGAGTTCGGTGAATCCCTGTTAATCCTTTGACTCCCGCACCTATCCACCAACTGCAAAAACTTAACCCTTTGACTCCCTCACCCTTTCCACCAGCTTCCTGCAGGAAGCTGGTGGAAAGTGTGAGGGAATCAAAGGGTTAAGTTTTTGTCTTTGATAACATAGTTGACAATGCAGGATGCTGTGGACAAGCTGCAGAAGTCAAATGGTTAAACATTTTCCATACTCCGAACCGCAGACCTGTTTAGTCAGATGGAAATGATTTCAGGAAATACGAATCAATGTGATGCCTGCGTTCAAACCACGATAGTAAAGTTCTCTATCGTTTTTTTTTTTTTTTCTGCCAAGTGCTGTGCATTTATTCTGTTTTGTCTTTTGTATACGCTGGAGAATCGGCCAAGCCAAAACGGAAATAGCTGGCAGAATCGCCAAGCCAAAACAGCATTCAAGAAGATGACAAGCATTCTTACCAACAAAATGCCTATCAATGAACATCAGAAAGAGAGTCCTTGAATGTTATATAGAACCAATACTGTTGTACGGATGCGAGGCGTGGACAGTCAGCAAGCAAAGCCAGAAGCAAGATTGAGGCAGCCGAGATGTGGTTTCTAGAAGAATGTTGAGAGTTCCATGGACAGCAAAGAAAACAAACGAGACAGACTTGATGGAGGCAGACACAAGTAGATCACTCATAAGGAAGATTAGGAAAAGACAAGCAACATTTATAGGCCATTTTATGAGGAAGGGGAATTTGGAGCACCTGGTCACAACGGGAAAGCTGGAGAGAAAGAGAGCACCAGGTAGACCCAGGGAGAGAATGCTGGGCGGACTTGCAGAGTGGTGGGGATGAGGAGGGTGGGGGATATGCTGGGTGCAACGAGAGATAGAGATGGTTGGAAGTCCATGGTCGCCAACGCCATGCGGCAGGGCACCTGATGATGATGATAATACGCTGGAATGCATGCGAAAAGTTGCACCTGTTTTGTTTCGTTGTATCAAGTGCGCATCCTGAATCTACTTTTGTTATATTTTTCTGGTTTATGATGCTTAAAGGTCCAACAGCTAGCAAACGTTTACATTCTTCTGGATTTTTCTGTATCAATTTTTGAAAGAAAAGGGTGATAATTAAAATGGCTTAACCATCTTATACTTTTTATACTTCTGGACTTTTCTGTAATATTTTCTTCTGAAAGAAATGGGAGATGTTCGAATGGCTTGACCATCTCATACTTTTTGGTCTTGTTTTCAGATACCAGCATCTGCTACTATCCCTTGTTGGTTCCAATCTCGTCATTTCATTGTACTCCTTATCTATCAAGAAGTCTAGCAGAGTGACCGAAACACAAAAGACGCCGTAAACATACCTCGATTAGTTCAGTTTTCCGATACTTTTTCGTTTACTTGCCTGTCTGTCTGTCTGTTGTGCTACCTGTCTTTGTCTTTCTATCTCTCTATCAGCAAAGGCTGGATGAAAAAAAAGTACGTACAATACTAATCTATGACACTTGGACATGAAGAGTTTCTCTTCTCTCCTCTTTTCTTTTCTCTGTTTTGTTCTCTTCTGTTTTCTCTCTGTACTTTTCTCTCTCTCTTGTCTTTTAGTGTTCTGCCTTTTCTCGTTGGTCCGTTTGTTGTCTCTCTTCTGCTCTTTTTCTCGCTGTGTCTCTCTGTCTGTTCTTTGTAAAAGTGGTTCACAATATTTTCAAAGTTAAACGAGGTTTAGAGTCTCACTAGACTTTTTTTTGTGCTGTTGTGTGTGTTTGGTGTTTCAGTAAAGAGTGTTTGAGTCCTGGTTTATTTTTGTGGTGTGTGTGTGTGTGTGTGTGTGTGTGTGTGTGTGTGTGTGTGTGTGTGTGTGTGTGTGTGTGTGTGTGTGTGTGTGTGTGTGGTGTGTGTGTGTGTGTGTGTGTGTGTGTGTGTGTGTGTGTGTGTGTGTGTGTTCTTTTGGTTCAGAAAAATGCTACGAGTTGAAGACTTCATTTCGATAAAACTTTAGCTATCATCAACACGAAAACACGTTAAAGAGACACTTGCCATCCGGTGTCGGTTCTGGCACCTTTTCTTCCTAACTTGTTTAAAAGCTATAATCCTCTGGAATGACTAGTCAGTATGTCTGTTTACCTTTTCCTGAAGCAAAATCAGGTTTTCAGCTCTTCTGGGTTATGTTTTTTTTCGGTGCAAATGTAACGCTTTTGTTCACATTTATACGGAGATTAAGTGGAACGAAAAGAGATCTGAGAAACGTCTGGCTAGTTGTTCTTTTTTGTGTTAAACTGCAAGAGTAATAAGGGGAATTGTCTGACAAACTGCAAGTTAAAGTTGCATAAAAACTCACTATGAAAGATTATGCCGGATAATCTATTTTTTGTTTGCTTTTGTTTTATTTTCTTTTCTTCTTGTTTGCTTTTTTGTTTCTTGTTCTTTTCTTTTTCTTCTTCTTTCTTTCTTCTTCTTCTTTTCTTTCTTTTCTTTTCTTTTCTTTTCTTCTTCTTCTTCTTCTTCTTCTTCTTCTTCTTCTTCTTCTTCTTCTTCTTCTTCTTCTTCTTTTCTTCTTCTTTTTCTTCTTCTTCTTCTTCTTCTTCTTCTTCTTTTCTTCTTCTTCTTCTTCTTCTTCTTCTTCCACCATCATCTTCTCCTCTTCTCCTTTTTTGTTGCTGTTATTCATTGATTATCATTATCATTATTGTTTTCCGTCCGAGCATAGCTTCGTTCAAGCGGTCATTCCGGTGGTCTGAAGTGGATTTGTTTTCGTGAAGCCCTCTTTGTTTATTCAAATCTGTTCTTCCAGAGTTGCTCCATGTGGCCACTATTTTGTTTTCCAGAATTGCCCATTTTGGCCACTGTTTGTTTTCCAGAGTTGCCCCATATGACCACTGTTTGTTTTCCAGAGTTGCCCCATATGACCACTGTTTGTTTTCCAGAGTTGCCCCATGTGACCACTGTTTGTTTTCCACAGTTGCCCCATGTGACCACTGTTTGTTTTCCAGAGTTGCCCCATGTGACCACGTTTGTTTTCCAGAGTTGCCCCATATGACCACTGTTTTCCAGAGTTGCCCCATGTGACCACTGTTGTTTTCCAGAGTTGCCCATATGACCACTGTTTATTTTCCACAGTTGCCCCATATGACCACTGCTTGTTGTCCAGAGTAGCCCCATGTGACCACTGTTTGTTTTCCAGAGTTGCCCCATATGACCACTGCTTGTTTTCCACAGTTGCCCCATGTGACCACTGTTTGTTTTCCAGAGTTGCCCCATATGACCACTGTTTGTTTTCCAGAGTTGCCCCATGTGACCACTGTTTGTTTTCCACAGTTGCCCCATGTGACCACTGTTTTCCAGAGTTGCCCCATGTGACCACTGTTTGTTTTCCACAGTTGCCCCATATGACACGTTTGTTTCCACAGTGCCCATATGACACTGTTTGTTTTCCACAGTTGCCCCATGTGACCACTGCTTGTTTTCCACAGTTGCCCCATGTGACCACTGTTTGTTTTCCAGAGTTGCCCCATATGACCACTGTTTGTTTTCCACAGTTGCCCCATATGACCACTGCTTGTTTTCCAGAGTTGCCCCATGTGACCACTGCTTGTTTTCCAGAGTTGCCCCATATGGACCACTGTTTGTTTTCCAAGTTGCCCATGTGACCATGTTTGTTTTCCAGAGTTGCCATTGACCACTGCTTGTCCAAGTACCCATGTGACCACTGTTTGTTTTCCACAGTTGCCCCATATGACCACTGCTTGTTTTCGAGTTGCCCATTGACCACTGTTTGTTTCAGAGTTGCCCCATATAACCACTGTTTGTTTTCCAAGTGCCCCATGTGACCACTTTGTTTTCCAGAGTTGCCCCATGTGACCACTGTTTGTTTTCCAGAGTTGCCCCATGTGACCACTGTTTGTTTTCCAGAGTTGCCCCATGTGACCACTGTTTGTTTTCCAGAGTTGCCCCATGTGACCACTGCTTTGTTTTCCAGAGTTGCCCCATGTGACCATGCTTGTTTTCCAGAGTTGCCCCATGTGACCACTGCTTGTTTTCCAGAGTTGCCCCATGTGACCACTGCTTGTTTTCCAGAGTTGCCCCATGTGACCACTGCTTGTTTTCCAGAGTTGCCCCATGTGACCACTGCTTGTTTTCCAGAGTTGCCCCATATGACCACTACTTGTTTTCCAGAGTTGCTTCATTTGGTTACTGTTTCTTTCTTTTATTTCGGAATAGAGGGCAGAACTGAGACGTGCCCTGGAGACTGTGGTCCTGTCCGGTATGGACTGTACCGAAGGACCTGGCATGCCCTCACATGGTCCAAGAGGGCGATGACGCTACATTCAAACGCTCATCTGAGGCACATAGCCGTGTTATCTTTAATGCGTGTACACACGTTGATCTGGTCACATTGTGCAGACAGCATGCGTTGTTGCATGGTTTGTACACCCGTTTTCTGTCCGTGGATTTACTGTTTGTCTGGACTCTATCCTTTGAAATGCCTGGCTTTGGTAATCTTACATGGAACACAAAGCTCTTGCCAGTATAGCTCTCTGGGTCAGATCGATCTCTACATAAAATATCAGTCATAACAGGGCTGACTGCTATGCAGTATAGTAGGCATATGTTTTATGAATCAGCATCCGCAGAAAAAAACAGTGCCGAAAAAAAGTGAATTAGCAGCAAGGTTTTATGGTATGTGTTTATGTGTGTGTGTGTGTGTGTTTGTGTGTATGTGTTGTGTGTGTGTGTGTATGTGCGCGCGCGCATGTGTGTGTGTGTGTAATGCTTGCTGTGTGTGTGTGTGTGTGTGTGTGTGTGTAATATTATTATTATATTATTATATATATATGTGTGTGTGTGTGTGTGTGTGTGTGTGTGTGTGTGTGTGTGTGTGTGTGTGTGTGTTTCCTAATTCTGTTTGTTTATGTCTATGGGTGTATACATATACAAGCTACACAGTCGTGAAGCAAAACTGAAGAGACTGCACGCGCGCGTGTATATAATAGATTACACACACACACATACGTGTCCGAGTAGTAATTATGAGACGTGCTTGTGTATCGCGTTCAGGGGTTGCAACTCATTTTTAGCGTTGGCTTGCCCATTGTAACGAGTTACCTCCCTTAAGATCAGTGCCGCGTGTTGGTTTGGGGACAATGAAATGAAAGCTGATCACAATACGATCATAAGGAAATCATGCATAAAGTTTCTCACGTTTATATCTACACGCCTCCAATCTCCAACACACGCCCTAGAATACTGGACAGGCCAATTCAAACTCCAGTTGGACCACTCATCCAATTTGTTTAAAGGTCAGCCTATTAACAACAACAACAACACACACACACACACACACACACACACACACACCACACACACACACACACACGCCATGTTGCAATTTCATAAACGCTCATTAGAAAAAACAACACATTTGCATTAATAGCAAGAAACACGAGGGTAGGGGTATCTTATGGATAAAACTCGAAAGACAACACGCAGTCTGAATCACTCGACAAAATACTTTTATTACTACCGTCAATACATGTACACACAATTATCTTCCCCCAAACAATAATTCATCTCGACTTGGACAGCCCTCTCCCTCACACACTTATCGTTGTTTAAACCTCTGGCTCCCTTACCCTATCCACTAGCTGCAAAAACTGACTCCATCCAACCCTGCTTCTTGCAGGAAGCTAGTGGATAGGGTGAGAATCAAAGGGTTAAGTTTTTGTTTTGCTAGCATGGTTGGCAATGCACGATTCTGGCTGTACGTACAGGGTGTGGGAGTCAAAGGGTTAAAGTCCAGCTGACCCAGTAGAGCATATCAGAGCTATAACCGTTTCAAAACACACAATTCAACAGGAAATACAAACATTTAAGTACACATATCAATGCATTCGCGCACATAATCTAAGGACATGCCTCTGGTGTTGTTCATTCTGTCCAATTTATCACACAGTTTAAAAACACCTGAATACTAACATTGTTATTGTTTAAAGCCCAGCCGACTGCGTAGAGCCATATCAGGGCTATAACCACTTCAAAACTCCCAACAGGAAAAAGAAAAAAATAAGTACACATATCAATGCATTCGCGCACATAATCTAAGGACATGCCCCCGGCGTTGACCACTCCGTCCAATTTATCGTATAGGGGAGATTTAAAAAACACCTGAATACAAATATTAGCATACATAAGGGCACCAAAACAAAAACAGGCATAAATTACCTAAAATTGCTTCCACATATCTCACCTCCATAGAGCCAAAAATGCACTTTTTTTTTATTGTTTAAAGTCCAGCCGACTGCGCAGAGCCATGTCAGGGTATAACGGCTTCAAAACACACAAAACTTCAACAGGAAAAAACAAAACAAAATTAAGTACACATATCAATGCATTCGCGCACATAATCTTAAGTACATGCCCCCGGTGTAGGACCATTCCGTCCGATTTATCGCACAGGGGAGATTTAAAAAACACCTGAATACAAACATAAGCATACATAAGGACACCAAAACATATAAAAACAGGCGTAAATTACCTAAAATTTCTTCCACATACAATAATAATTACAATATTATTAATTATTACATGTGGAAGAAATTTTAGGTAATCTCACCTCCTTAGAGCCAAAAATGCACTTAATACATGTACCCAATCAGCATTCCGAAGATAAAGTACGTAAGACAATCGAAAAAATACAGGTGAATGGACCATTAAGGCAGAAAATAAGTAGAAATGACAAAGCAAGGCAACAAGGCAGAAACAAAGAGTGACAGAAAAGAGCAAATTTCTAGCGCAGAATTTCCAGAAGGTGGGGATACTGTTTATACTGAAAGAGCCCCCGGCAACCCAACGGGGAAGCAGAGGGATTAAAAAATATACCTGAACACAAATTTAAACTATAAGGGCACTAAAACCAAAAATAGACCTGTACTTGAAATTGCTATGGACCTGCAAGGCAGTAAATGATGGGAAGAAATGAAAGAAAGCAAAGGTGGAAGACAAAAACAGAGCGACAGAAAAGAGGGCATTTCTAGCACACAATTTCCAGAAGGTGGGTATACTATTTATACTGAAAGAAACCCCCGGCATCCTCAAAAGGACATTTTTGTTTATTTTTAACGAATGAATTTTAAACCAGTCTGTCCTTGCCAAGCAACCGTAAATCCACATTCACACACAATAGAGCCTTCATTAGAAAATGCACACACAGCGTACTCGCCGGCCCCAACTGACCTAAACATTCGCAATACCTCACCCATGAACTTAGAAAACAAAGACACAAACAAAACAAAACAAAAAAACCCGCAACGAAAACATGCATACACACAAATAACTTGGACACATTCGCCGTCCATACCTCATTAACCGTCCTCCATCCCCCCTCCACGCACACACACAAACTCCAAAAGCACACACCTTACACATGCTCTTCCACACACACTCGCTTGCTCGCGCACGCACGCACCCAACACACGCACGCACCCAACACACGTACGCACCCAAAACATGCGCGCTCGCGCACACACCAGACACAAAAACACAGGACAAACATACAAAACACAAAAACACTCAACAGACGGGACAATGTTTTCCGTAAGTTGTAAAAGGCAGGAAAATGCAGTTGAAATTCATATTGCTTATAGCACAGCCGACGTCTCCAACATTATCATGGCCAACATCACTGAAAACTACCCCACGTTTAATCAAATATTTCATTTCACTTCATATTGCTTATAGTCCAGCCGACTACTTGAGCCATATCATGGGTTTAATCAAAAAGAATTGAAAAAAAAAAACATACAACGATCTTTTCAAGTTTCAATTTATTTTAAGTAATTCCCATAATACTCCACGTTTTAACCCTTTGAATACCACCGCCTGTCAACCATGCCAGCAAAGCAAAAACTTAACCCTGTGACTCCCTCACCTTAACCTCCAGCTTCCTGCAGGAAACTGGTGGATAGGGTGAGGGAGTCAAAGGGATACGCTTTCGGAATTGGCGGATAGGGTAAGGGAGTCAAAGGGTTAAAAACTTTTAAAAAAATCCATACAAGTCTCTAAACATTTTCCCATACGCATGATCATACGAGCTGAAATTCCAGTATAACTTCTAAAAACGTCAAAAATTGGATGTCTTAAAAAGATTTAAAGAGCGTTACACACACACACTAGACACATAATATAAATACACACACACACACCACAATCACACGCACGCACCACACACATGCGCGTGCACACACACAACAACCGTCCCCGCACATGTCTTACACACACACACACACACACACACACTATACACACACAAATACACAATCACACTCCACAAAGGAGGGTAAAATGTTTTCCTTAAATAGCGAAAGGCAGGAAAATGCAGTTAGATTTTCATATTGCTTATAGAACAGCCTACATCTAGATAACATTACGGCCAAAAGCACGCACACTACAAATTAACTCATTTAATTAAAAATATGGGGAAAAAACATCCTTTCAAGTTTCATTTTAGTTTTTAAAAAAATTCCCACAACACTCCGTTTAGCCCGTTGACTACCACTGCCTGTCCACCTGAATCCTGCATTGTTAACCATGCTAGCAAAGCAAAAACTTGACCATGATTCCCTCACCCTAACCTTCAGCTTCCTGCAGGAAGATGGATACGGTGAGGAAGTCAGAGGGATACGTTTTTGCAATTGGTGATAGTGTGCAGGAGTCAAAAGGTTAAAAAGAATTGAAAAACACCAGGGGAAAAAAACACAAAGAACGGACCAAACCTTCCAAGTCTCAATTTAAACATTTTCCCATATGCATGGTCATACGACGTGAAATCCCATTATATCTGGTCAAAATGTAAAAATTGCACGCTATCTTGAAAACATTCTTTCAAGAGTGTTAGAAAATGCAGTACAAATTTCTCATTTGAAAGAAAGGAGCTTAATTACAACTTTCAGTAATAGTCATCAAAATAGCTTCATAAATAACCCATAATTGAAATACAGTCACACAATAAAATTATATTTTAACGAATAAACATCCATACACAGAAACCACAATTAGGACGGTAAACGCCGTCCGTATCCCACTATAACAGCCCCCACCCCCACCAAAAATTCAAAACAAAGCACGCACCTCGCACATGTCTTACACACACACACACACACACACACACCACACACACACACACACACACACACACACACGCATGCACCACACACATCACACTCCGCAAAAGAGGGTAAAATGTTTTCCTTCAATAGCAAAAGGCAGGAAAACGCAGTTAGATTTTCATATTCCTTACAGAACAAGCCGACATCTAGATAACATTATCATGGCCGACAGCACACACCACAAATTAACTCATTTAATTAAAAAAATGGAATAAAAATGTACAACCATCCTTTCAAGTTTCAATTTAGTTTTTAAAAAAATTCCCACAACACTGTTTAGCCCGTTGACTACCACCACCTGTCCACCAGAATCCTGCATTGTTAACAATGCTAGCAAAGCAAAAACTTGACCATGATTCCCTCACCCTAACTTTCAGCTTCCTGCACGAAGCTGATGGATACGGTGAGGGAGTCAAAGGGATACGTTTTTGCAATTGGTGGATAGTGTGCAGGAGTCAAAGGGTTAAAATGAAAAAACAAAAAAACAAAACGACCAATCCTTCCAAGTCTCAACTTAAGCATTTTCCCATACGCATGGTCATACGACGTAAAATCCTAGTATATCTTTTCAAAATGTAAAAATGTTTTCTTTAAATGGCAAAAGGCAGGAAAATGCAGTTAAGAGTTTCATATTGACTAAAGCATAGCCAACAGCACTCTACAAATTACCTCACTTTTATTCAAAAAGACAATTGGAAAAAAAACAACGTACAACCACCCTTTCAAGTTTCAACTTTTTTTAAATTCCCATAATGCTCCACGTTTAACCCTTTGAATACCACCGCCTGTCCACCAGCATCCTTCACTATCAGCCATGCCAGCAAAGCAAAACACTAAACCCTTTGACTTCCACACCATAACCTCCAGCTTCCTGCAGGAAGCTGGTGCATAGGTGAGGGAGTCAAAGGGATACGTTTTTGCAATTTGTGGATATGGTGCGGGGGTCAAAGGGTTAAAAATACAATTAAAAAAAAACGAAAAAAAAAACAAAACAGAACGATCTCAATTTAATTTTCCCATACGTATGGTCATACGTGAAATCCCATTTTATCTAGTCAAAACGTAAGAATTGCACGATATCTTGAAAAGGTTCTTGAAAGTGTTAGAAAATGCAGTATGAATTGTTCACGTGACAAAAGGACCATTACAACTTTCAGAAATACTATCATAAAAATAGCTTCATAAATAACCCATAATTGACGAAATACAGGCACATTAAAATAATCATTTTTTCGTATTTTAACGAATAAATTTTAAATCATCAGCAGTCTGTCTTTACCACACAGCCATACATCCACAAGCACACACAACAGTCTTCATTCCAAAACGCACACACAGCGTACTCACCCATCACCACCCCCACGGCCAAATGACCTAAACATCCGCTATACCCACCACACCCACGGGGAAAAAAACTGTCACGACGGAAACACGCATACACAGAAACCAACGCAGACACATAACCGCCGTCCATACCCCACTGTAACAACCACCCCACCCCCCTAAAAAAACAAAAATGAAAAAAAAGCACACACCTCGCGCATTGTCTTACACACACACCCCTGCCTTAACCTCCCCCCCCCCCAAAAAAAAAACAACAACAACAACAACAACAACAACACACACACTTTATACGTTACAGTAATCAAAATAAGACAAAAATGCTGTATTTCCCAAGTTAAATTTTCATCGGAAATTTAAGTATTGTTATAATCAATGCTACCATACAACGGAAATTAAAGTGTTGATATTAATCAATGCTACGATACAGTTGCCATCGAAAGGTTTAAGAAAAAATAGCCGTGGTAATCAGTGCCACTTTTCCTTTAATGTGAAACAAACTATGGTAATAAACACTACCATACAGCAATGTTCATGTAAAATTCAAAAAGAAAAACTGTCACCACCACCACCATTGGACAGTTTTCAGAGAAGAAAAAAACTAGGGTAATCACCACCGTTCATTTTTCACTATTTTTGTTTTAATGCCCAGCCTACTGCACGGAGCCTCTTTTTCCCTTTTATTGTTGTTTAAAGCCCAGCCGACTGCGTAGAGCCATATCAGGGCTATAATCGCTTCAAAACACACAAAACTTCAACAAGAAAAAAAAAGTAAATACACATAATGCATTCGCGCACATAATATAAGGACATGCCCCCGGCATAGGACCATTCTGTCCAATTTATCGCACAGGGTAGATTTAAAAAACACATCTGAATACAAATATCAGCATACATAAGGACACCAAAACATAAAAACAGGCATAAATTACCAAAAATTGCTTCCGCATATTTCTCATGCTTAGAGCGAAAAATGCACTTAATACATGTACCAATTATCAATCCGAAGAAAAAAAGTACGCAAGACTTTATCGAAAAAATACAGGTGAATAGACCATTAAGGCAGAAAATAAGTAGAAATGACATAAGAAGGCAACAGGGCAGAAAGAATGACAGAAAAGAGGAAATTCTAGCACAGAATTTCCAGAAGGTGGGGATATTTATACTGAATAAAAAACCCGGCAACCCAGCAGGGGGCTCAGGGTTATAATCGTCTCAAAACGTGCACAACTCAATGGAGGAAAAAAACTGGAAACAAATTACTCGTCAATGCATTCGCGCACATAATCTTAGGATATGCTCTCTGCACTTACCACTCCGAATTTATTCCAAGGGTTTAAAAAAATCTGATTACAAATTTATACAAACACTAAATCATAACGTGGGCCCAAAATTACCTATAATTATTTCGGCACATCGCATTTCCTTACAGCAAAAAATGCACTTAATACATGTAGCCTGCTTAATATTTTTTGTTTACAGCCCAGCCGACTGTGTGGAATCATATCAAGGTTACAACCATTTCCAAAAATAATGCTTCAACAGGGAAAAAACAGGTAAAAGAAATGTTAAGTACACATACCAATGCATTCACATACATAATCTAAGGAAATGTCTCTGGCGTTGACCAATCCTGTCCAATTCATCACACGTGGGCTTTAAAAAAAATACCTGAATACAAGTCAAATATAAGTAAGGACACTAAAACATACAACGGGCCTAAATTACTTAAAATTGCTTCCGCAACTCCCATATGCGTAATGCCAAAAATGCACTTAACACATGTACCCAATCGCTATTACTATGATTTTTGTTTCAAGCCCAGCCGACTGCGTACAGCCGTATCAGGGCTATAACCTTTTCTAAACATGCACAATACTTCAACATGAAAAAAAAAAGGAAAAGAAAAAACTTTGTCGTGAAGGTTGGAAAACATTTCAATCACACACACACACACACAATCCTGCAGGATGTCCAAAATGACCACTTGAAAAAAAAAATGTCCCGCTCCAAACTAAAGGAATGAAGAACAGAAAAGAAGAAATTTCTAGCACAGAATTTCCAAAAGGTGGGAGTACTATTTGTGACCTCCCAGCACGAAATTAGTCTTAACTAGCATTTTGGGTATTTTGAGATACATATCACTGGAAAGTGTACATTCTGCTGATTATTTTGGTACCTGAATAAAGCTTGTACTCAAAATAAATGTAGAGAAGTTATGTATGTTTAAAGTCATTAAGTTGTTTGACGGCCATTTTGAGAAAACGGCCTCTAAAGTTTTTATGTACTTTCCTACACATTTTACTTAAATTTATTTGGTGGCTTTGACCTGGTTTGTTTCTAATTTAAGCTGTCATTATCTGAAAGGTGCACCAAAGAGCTTTCTGTCAGTATATTACATGTAAGGTTCGGCGGTACAGGTTACAGTTCGCAATAAAGGACACTTTTGGTAAGAAATTGCATTCTTTCCGCTGCGATAAGTGCATTAAAATACCATTTTAAATTGATTGATATTTTTTCAAGAAAAAAATTATGTGGGGGACAGATTATAATCCACAGAAATCAATTTTGAGAAAAAGTCAAAACACCCTTGACAGACCCTCAGTCACCTTTTCAGCTCCTAGTGCTGTTCGACTGACCGAGTTCAGACTGATTTGGTGGTGGGATGTCGCATTTATACTGAAAAAGCCCCCGGCATCCCCATGGGGGTAATTTTCATTTTGACTACGAATCGCCAACGCACAAAAATAAGAACGCGTATTGAACCTACAAGATAGACGTTAACTTTCGGCTTACCTGCCTTTGCCAATCTCCAACACGCACACACACACGCGCGCACACACACATGGACAAAAAAAAAAAAGTTTCCCCAATATCTCGCCGAGCGGAAGAAAATGACCGATACTTAAGATATGTAACCCCCTTTTATTTTCATTGCCGCGATGGTATTGCTGTTGAAAATACTGACCGATTGGTCTTAGGTGCGCACTCCTTTTTCCTCAATCCGCCATTTTCCTGGCGTCGTCGTAGTCGCCATTTTCGTGGAGTCGTCTAGTCGCCATTTACCTGGAGTCGTCTAGTCGCCATTTTCCTGGAGTCTCCATTTTCGTGGAGTCTCCATTTTCCTCAATCCGCCATTTTCCTGGAGTCGTCGTAGTCGCCGTTAACCAGAGTCATAGTCACCTTAACCTGGAGTCGTGGTAGTCGCCATTTTCCTGGAGTCGTCATAGTCGCCTTTACCTAGAGTCGTAGTCGTCGTTCACCCACAGTCGCCGTAGCCGCCATTTCCCCAGAGTCGCCATTTCCCTGCAGTACATATACAAATAGTTTGTGGCTGCACCTTTCATTAGCACTTTAATGATTCAGGGGCCCTTTATGTGCACAGCTAATTTTAAACCTAACCATTAAGACTATCAGTTTTCGAGGTGTGAATTCTTAATGATTTACGTTTGCATAAGCATTATAATATATAAGCCACAATGGCCGACATAGTTAACAGAACATTACACTCGTTACCATTTACACCTGCAATATCATTTCACACAATACATACAGTTGTAGCGTCGTGTCCAAGTCTGCATACAGAGTCAGGCAACACTGCTGGTAGACACCGAGATGAGGCAGTGGGTTTTAGTCTGGACAGGATGATGAACATGGGATGGGACTGTACATGATCAGTGGGGCTGGATGTGAAAAGGAAGGGGGCGGGGGGAGCAAGTTAGGCGCAGACAGGATCAAGTGAGGGCGAGGTGGGTCAGGACGGAGGATGGACTGGGGAGTGGGGATCCAGCTTCAGATATTCCGCAAGTCCCAGTCTGTTTTTCCCCAAATGTTTTGCGTCCTGTACTGCTTCAGTCTTTGGAGACAGGGAAATGCTTGGTCTGCCGATCTTTTTGTTTGCTGTGGCGTTTTCGTCGTCTTTCTGGTGACTTGTCTTTTGGGAGGGGTCGGGAGGATTTAAGGGAGGGGCTGAGTGGGCTGGAAGGACAAGACTTCAGTAAAGAAACATGAATAGAAGGGATGAACGGAAAGAAAAAGAAAAGAAAAGACTCATTTTACTGTTCTGAATACTGGAGCGACTTACTAATCTAACACAAAAACATGAAAATGAATAGGAAATAAAACTCCGCATTACAACTATCAGGAAAACAGGGTCACCATCATGTCACCACCATGTCACCATCATGAAAAGACAAAGATGGACTGGGCACATCATTCCAAGAGAGCAGGCTACCATCCAGATTTGGTTCTTATACTGTTTCATATTGATTACAGCCCAGCCGACTGCTCGAGTATCACCCAAATTGCCTTTCTCTGAACACCAGTAGGAAAGAACACCTGGTGACCAACAACAGACCCTACCTTAAGGCCCTTAAACACGCACTGTGTAGCTGGTCCAGAACAGATATGAAGAAACTACCGCTGCCTCATATGCCAACGGGATAATAGTAAGGATGGTCCATCTGACGAATCGACGAAAGAAAAAGGGACATAATCTACATATAAAAACTGAAGATAATCTGATGTAAAACAGCACGAGAAAACGAAACGAAGACCATTAGAAGCACCGACCATCCACCTCAGAGAATGTAATACTTTCGAAACAAAGCAGTTACAGCTCAGTTTAAAAATCCCAGCCGACTGCGTTGAGACATACCAAGGCAAGGAATAGAATCAAAAGAAATAGCAGATGAACAGCGTCGATTTGTGGAAGGGAAAGGAACTATTAATGCCATATACACCCTAAGAACTATCAGAGAGGTCAATCGAGGTGAACAAGGATTTATATTTATGCTTTGTTGATTATACCAAAGCTTTCGATCGGGTAAGACATGAACAATTGACTAGAAAGACTCAATATTGATGGAAAAGATCTACGAATAATCAGAGATATGTACTGGGAACAAACAGCTGCAATGAGAATAAAAATAGATATAAGCTCTTTCCAAAACACCAAAAGAGTCAGACAGGGTTGTGTTTTGTCACCAGATCTGTTTTCACTTTACAGCAAAAACATAAGAAACCTAGAGGAAGACCCTGGATTAAAGGTTGGAGGAAAAAGTATAAACATTCGATACGCAGATGACACCGTGCAAATTGCAGAAAGTGAAAGGGGCCTACAAATCCTTGTGAATATACTAGAAATAGTGATCAGTAAAAAAACAAATACCCTCATGCAAAAAAACAGCAAACGGCACAACCTTGAGACAGGTCAAGTTTAAATACCTGGGAACGATCATTTCACCAGACGACAGATGCACATCAGAAATAGCCAGCAGAATCGGCAAAGCCAAAACAACATTCAAGATGGAACGCATTCTTGCCAACAAATGCTTATCAATTATTAGGAAGAGGGTTCTGGACCAATACTGTTGTACGGTTGCGAGGTGTGGACAGTCAACAAGCAAAGCCAGAACAAGATTGAGGCAGCCGAGATGTGGTTTCTAAGAAGGATGTTGAGAGTTCTATGGACAGCAAAGAAAACAAACGAGACAGTTTTGATGGAGGCAGACACAAGTAGATCATTCATAAGATTAGGAAAATGCAGGCAACATTCATAGGCCATTTCATGAGGAAAGGGGAATTGGAACACCTGGTTACAACGGGAAAGCTGGAGGGAAGTAGAGCACCGGGTAGACCCAGGGAGAAGATACTGGACGGACTTGCGGTGGCTGAAGACAGAGGGTGGAAGAGATGCTTGAGGCAACAAGAGATAGATGGAAGTCCATAATCGCCAACGCCATGCGGCAAGGCACCTGATGATGATCTAAAGATTTACCCCTGGCGCAGACCACTGTCTTATTTATCGCACAGGGGTTTTCAAAAAACACCTGAACACAAATTTATGCATAAGGACACCAGAACATACGCCAACCACCAATCCCAAGAAAAAACACGCCAAGACCCACCGAACACCCAAGTGAATGGACCAGCAAGCCAGAAAACAGGAAGAAATAGAAGCAAAGGAACAAGGCAGAAACGGACAGAAAAATGTAGAACTGAACTTCCAGAAGAATCTAAGCCAAAATGTCCAAGTACTCTGAACTAAAATGTAGATATTTTTTATGGAATGGCATGATAACCACAATATCAGTTGGGTTCCATGTTATTGTTTCTATATAAAACTGTCCTTGTTTAATCTTATCTATTTAAAAATATTACGTAAGCGGTAAGGCACACAGGTTTACGTTGTGTTCCGTTTTTTTCTTTTTTCTTGTTTCCTAGGGTTTTCCTTATTTTACGTTATGTTTTGAATTATTTTGTTTGAGGCTTTTTGCTTTCATTATTTTTTTAGTTACTTTTTTTTTTTTTCGTTTTCATTTAGTTTCAGTTAGAGTTTGGATTTGGATTTCAATTTGATGTTTCTTCCAACGCGTGATTTCTACACCGGGCATTTTTTTAAAGTGTGGTTGAGTTTTACTTTTCAATTGGTTTGGGTATTTGTTTTAAGGCATTTGTTGAATGTTCGCATTAGTTTAAGGTTTTTTTTGTTTATTTTCAGATTACGTTTGGTTTTATTGATTACAGGTTTTATTGTTGCTTCAGTTTTGTGTGGTTTTAAAATTTCGCTTCAATGTTTTCTTATTGTTTAAAATCTTTAGATTTCGTTTTATGTTTATAATGTGCAGATTTCGTTTATTGTTAAGAATCTTTAGACTGTTTTTTTGTTAATGTTTAGATTCGGTTTTAATGTTTAGCTCAGTTTAAGGATAGTTTATACTGGAGTTTAGTTTCAGTTTGGGTTATGTTCGGCTTAAGTTTTGTTTCGGTTTAAGTTTAGCTTTTGAGTTTAGCTTTGAGTTTCAAGTTTAGTTTTGAGTTTCAAGTTCAGGTTCGAGTTTCAAGTTCAGGTTCGAGTTTCAAGTTCAGGTTTAGGTTTCAAGTTCGGTTTGAGTTTCAAGTTCAGTTTGAGTTTTAAGTTCAGTTTGAGTTTCAAGTTTAGTTTGAGTTTCAAGTTCAGTTTGAGTTTCAAGTTCAGTTTGAGTTTCAAGTTCAGTTTGAGTTCTGTTTGTGTTCAAGATTACAAGTTTAGGTTTGGCTTTTTTAAGTTCATACCCTTAAGTTCATTTTTAGCTTCAATTTTATCTGTTTTGAATTTAGTTCTGGTTTACGGTTAGTTTTGTTTTATGTTTACCTCTGGTTTACGTTTGACTCTAGTTCAAGTTTAATTCTGGCTTAAGTTTAGTTCTGGCTTAAGGTCAGATTAGTTCTGGCTTAAGTTCAGTTTAGTTCTGGCTTAAATTCAGTTTAGTTCTGGATTAAGCTCAGTTTCATCATCATCATGTCGAGCTTGCTCGGCAATCCATGACGCGTTTCTTCCATCCTTCTGTCAGACATTGCAGTAGGTAGTTCATCATACTGACAGCTCGTATCATCCATCAGTTGGTCGATGGAGATCTTTGGACGTCCTGGTCTTTGCTATGGCTGGGTCTCCATAAAGGAACACCCCCCCCCCCCCACCAGTTCTTTGCTCCGCCAGCAGTGTCCCGCGAAGCGCAGTCTTTGTTGACGTATTGATTTACTGATTGGCTTATCGTTCAGTTCTGACTTAAGTTCAGTTTAGTTCTGGCTTAAGTTTCAGTTCTGTAAGTTTCAGTTCTGGCTTAAGTTTTAGTTCTAGTGTAGGACTGTTGATTAATCAAATACATGTGCCATCAGTACTAAGTTTATTCATGGAACCCAACTGATCCTGTTGCTGTTGTCAGTCTTGACATGAATTTACTGAAATTGTCTTTTTGAGTTCGTGACGAAGGCTGGTCAGAATCTGAGACCGATTTTTTCTACTCTCGACAGGTAATTTGGCCAACAACTGCGCATCTCTCCTTCATAATGTCTCGCATTGACTATTGCAATTCACTCCTGTCTGGTCTTCCTGCCTCCACCATTCACATCCTACAGCGCATTCAAAACAATGCTGTACGCCTTGTACTCAAAAAGAAAAAAGCCGACCACATATCTCCTCTCCTGGCACAACTTCACTGGCTCCCTGTATCAAAGCGCATACAGTACAAACTAGACACCATGTGCTACAAAAGCCTCAATAACGCAGCCCCCGATTACCTGTCAAGCCTACTTGAGATCTATCTTCCCTCACGTACCCTCCGCTCTGCCTCCGATCCTCTGACTTTTCGCTTTCCACGCACTAAGCTCAATACCTATGGTCCACGAGCCTTCTCTGTTTCTGGTCCACTCTCCTGGAACAAACTTCCTCTCTCAGTCCGTCAGCAACCTACTTTTGTCTCCTTCAAGTCCGCTCTCAAAACTCACCTTTTCTCCTCCGCATAAAATCCTAACCCCCCTCTGCAGCCTGTCTCCGCTCGGAGGGAATCACATGGTTATAATATATAATTGTATATGCTATGCTCTCTATAATTTTCCATTGCTTTTATTCTTGCTTTTATTCTTTCTCCCCATTTATAGCCATGCGTGTGTGTGTGTGTGTATGTGTGTGTGTGTGTGTGCGTGCGTGTGTGTGCGTGCGTGCGTGCTTGCGTGTGTGTCTGCTTCAGCGCTTAGATTTGATTTTATCAAGATTTTGCGCTATATAAATATTGTAATTATTATTATTATTATTATGTCTTGTTTCGTTTACGCGCCTATGTCATTTCTAACGGTATTTCACCGTTGGCAGTCGGATAAGCAACTAGTACTGAACATTACACGAGAGTGACTCAGTCAGGCCACCTGACGTGGATGTCAGTCAACCAGCAAGCCCTTCGAACTTGCGCTAGATCCTCCAGAGCCATGTGAAAGACCACAGCAGCGCCAGATGGAGTAGCAGAACACTATATCCACACTAAGACTACACTACTTTTCCCTCTAGCTGCAGAACGCCAGTTTAATTTCACCATGCCACAGTTACCGGTACAGGTGTAGGTTAAAAAAGTAGACCAAGCAACTACAGAAAATGCATCTGGCTCAAGAAGCTTATCGACCCTCCTTTGGCCTGGACAACGGCAGATAACCACTGAAGACACTGTAGAATTCCCGCTAAAAAAAACAACAACAAAAAACCCACCACCGCTACCACCACACACGCGCCTATGGCCTTTGGACCAACCCCAAACCAAAGAACAAATACCATTATGAACAAAAAATAGGCCCAGCCGGCTGCGTACAGCCATATCAGTGTTATAACCGCTTTAAAACACAAAACTTCAACAGGAAAAAAAAAGAAAAGAAAATTAAGTACACATATCAATGCATTCGCGCACAAAATCTAAGGACATGCCCCCGACGTAGGACCATTTCGTCCAATTTATCATCATCAGGTGCCTTGCCGCATGGCGTTGCGACCATGGACCTCCAGCCATCTGTATCTCTCGTTGCCCCAAGCATCTCCCCCACCCTCCTCGTCCCCAGCCACTCTGCAAGTCCGTCCAGCATTTTCTCCCTGGGTCTACCTGGTGCTCTTTCCCTCCAGCTTTCCCGTTGTGACCAGGTGCTCCAAATCCCCTTCCTCATAAAATGGCCTATAAATGTTGCCCGTCTTTTCCTAATCTTCCTTATGAATGATCTACTTGTGTCTGCCTCCATCAAGACTGTCTCGTTTGTTTTCTTTGCTGTCCATGGAACTCTCAACATTCTTCTTAGAAACTACATCTCGGCTGCCTCAATCTTTTCTGGCTTTGCTTGTTGACTGTCCACGCCTCGCAACCGTACAACATTGGTTCTATTTAACGTTCAAGAACTCTTCCTGATGTTAATTGATAGGCATTTGTTGGTAAGAATGCTTTTCATCCGATTCTGCTGGCTTTTTCCGATGTGCTTCCAATTTATCGCACAGGGGAAATTCATAAAACACACCTGAATACAAATATAGGCATACATAAGGACACCAAAACATAAAAACAGGCATAAATTACCTAAAATTGCTTCTGCATATCTCACCTCCTTAGAACCAAAAATGCACAAAAACAAATGTACCTAATTATCAATCCGAAGAAAAAGCAAGACTTTATCGAACAAATACAGGTGAATGGACCATTAAGGCAGAAAATGACAAGTAGAAATGACAAAGCAAAGCAACAAGGCAGAAACAAACAGTGAGAGAAAAGAGGAAATTTCTAGCACAGAATTTCCAGAAGGTGGGGATACTATTTATACTGAAAGAGGCCCTGGCAACCCAAAGGGGGAAAAATGCACGTAATACATGTACCGTTATCAATCCTAAGAGAAAGTATCCAAGATTTTATCAAATACGCACAGGTGAATAGACCATTAAGGCAAAAATGATAGGTAGAAATGACAAAGAGAAACAAGGCAGAAAAAAGTGACAGAAAAGGACGTTTCTAGCACAGAATGTCCAGGAAGGTGGGGATACTTTATATACTTATAGAGCCCCCGGCATCCCTACAGGGGGGGGGGGAGGGGGGGAGACCTCAGACGAGGCAACACCAAATGGAAAAAATAATGCCCACAACGACGTAAGCTGGTGATCGTACACGTAGAGAACACATTTCAACATACAACAGCTGCTATCCAACAGAAGCAAGATCAAAAGAAGCAAAACCAAAGCAGCGTTTGTAACCACAGTTGGTAGAGGGCGCCTGCAGGCCAGGTTCCTCATACGCCATCCATCGTTTTGAACTTAGGACAGTGATCTGATGAGTAACATAGTAAAATAGCGGCTGGCAGGACAGAATAATGGGAGAGGCAAGGAGAGGGAGGGGGTAAAGGGAGGGGAGGGGAGAGGAGAGAGAAAAGGGATATAGAAGTGCGACGTCGGGGAAGGAGGAGTGAGATGGAGGGAAAAAGAAAAGGGAGGTAAGTTTAAAATACCGGGCTACTGGCGATTTCACCTGCAAAAATAAAGTCAATTATTGAACAAAACCACATTGCAGGCACGCACTCGCATGCATACAGACATGCATATACACCATGCATGCATTCCATTATGAACACATACAAATTTCTAGGAATGGACAAAAGTGTACAAATCGGTCAACATGTAAGAATCACTTTGCAATGATAATGACTAAATTTAATCTCACTTTTACTGGAATGCTTTGTGATTCTGTACAAAAGGTTTTAAATATCTTTTGCAACTATTAGTCCTGGAAACCAAAATTTGTTTAAAATTCAAATGTCGGATAGGAGACAGCATAGTGACAGTGGTACCAATCTCTCAGCGTTACCTTCCCTGACCCCAGAGGGAACGATTTCCCATTTACAGCTGGGTGGTTCTAAAGTAGCCTAATTAAACATGGACTTTTCAACGCGGTGTTAATATTTGAGGTGTGTGTATACTGATCTCTGTACTGGACCGATATGGTTCTTGTGATCGGCCGAGCTACATGCAATATGAACTTAATTGAATTCCGGCGACGTCCAAAGTTCCCCTCGCCCATTTCAAACCCTGCCAACGCATAAACTTTTACACAAGATTAAGACGTCTGCCGGATATTTATCTGGCCGATATGGGTAGATCACCTACGGAGTCCGAGTGCGATTAATCCTTAAAAACCCTGTTATTTACATATGGCACACTACACATTTACTCTCCTCCGTGCATACACAAGTACACACATACATATGCATATATATGTAGCCAGAAAGAGTGAGAAAGAGGGCGGAGGGAAGTTTAGTTCAGTTCATATTGCTTACAGCCCAGCCGACTACGAGAGCCATATCAGGGCGAACAATATGTCAACAACCGCCCGTCAAAAGATAAGTAAAAAAAAACATGCTCATCTTGCAAGTCTAAATTGCAATTGATTAATCCTTATAAACCCCATTCTTCACATTTGGCGTACTACACATTACCTCCATGCGTACACAAATACACATGCATGCATAACCATAAAGAGGGTGGGAAAGGTGGAGGGAGGGAACACAAGAGTGGAGACGGACAATAATGGTACATTTACCAAGACTGCAGCAAGGCAAGAAGGCTAACTGGTCAAGGGGTGGGACCTGGGAAATCAACCTATCTCTCCAATGTTTTATACCAAGGCAGCCGGGCAATGCCCTGCTCTTCATGATTTTCAACTGACGTGGGATCTTCAGCATGCGCAGCCAGAAGTTTGATTTTCCAGTCAAACTGAAGATAAAAGTCGAGGAACAGACCTTGACAACAGATATAGCAGTGATACAAAACTTACCTCCATTGAATGTGACCACAGCTCTGGTGGTACCCGTCTGTAGAAGCAGGACTGGTACCTGATGCCAGCAGACGTCCTCCCGGAAACAGCGGAATCAGAAAATAGCACCTGAACCCGACTTTGGAACCTCCATTGTCTTCGTGCTGCTTTCATTTCTTTGAGTGGTCATCGTCACGTTTTATTTCTTGGCTGGAAAAAGAATTTGGATTTTTAACCTGCTCTGGACAATATATATTTTCATGAAAATTATTGTTATTGTTCAAAAGCTCAGCCGACTGCGAAGAGCCATATCAGGCGTATAACCGCTTCAAAACATACAAAACAGCGACGGGAAAAACGAAAAGTACACACATCAATGCATTCGCGCACATGATAATCCGAGGACATACCCCCGGCGTTGAACACTCCGCCCAATTTATCGCACAGGGGAGATTTAAAAAATACACCTGAATACAAATAATTGAAATTAAGCATACATGACCTTATAAAAACATGCATAAATTACCTAAAATTACTTTCGCATATCACCTCCCTAGAGCCAAAAAATGCACTTAATACATGTACCCAATAATCAATTCTAAGAAAAAGTATGCTAGACTTACACACAAGTGAATGGACCATTAAGATAAGAATGATAGGTAGAAAAGTCAAATCAAAGAAGAGGAATTTTCTAGCACAGAAGGTGGGGATACTATACTGAAAGAGCCCCCGGCATCCCCACGGCAGGAAGAAAATTCGCTTCTCAATATGGCGTCTAAGCGCTTTAAATAAATTCCATTTACGCTGACACAGATGTCACGTAATTGGTGAAATCCAGAATGACAAACCGTATACCTGCACACAAGCCCTGGAGAGGTCTTGGCGCTCTCGTTTTCTTTATATCAGTCACTGAAAATTTGCATTGTTGTGAAATGCATTTCTTCATCTGCCATGTCATTAAAATAAAATACTTCTGCATTGCACTATCACCCTATACGTAATAGAGATCCATGTACGGGTGAACCAAACAATGAAACATGCCATTGCTCGGTTTCTATTAATCTCCACCTTAATTTTCTTAAGACATCTACTACCCTTTCCACACCACAGAGGTGGGGGGGGGGGGGGGAGATCTGAATAACTACATTTTAAAAGGGCATGACTCGAAATGGTAAGAACACAACCTTTAATACTGATCGATTTGATTCCGTTTACGTCAGCACCCATACCGGGTGATATGTTCGACAGGAATAACCGTTCCAGGGAAGTGGGGGAATGAGGATTTTATCTTACACTGACATCAGCACATTGTGTTAAAATGGGCAGTAAATGAGTAAGGCCAGTCTTCACGTAGCGCACCTCATGGTTCGTATCCGCAACCGTTTGGGTTGTTATTCCACACACGAAATGAAAATAGAATTTTAAAAAGCGAAATACAAGTGCTTAGAAAGAGGAACTGTCTATAGACACCAAATTAGCGTGTCAGTTTTTATTTAAAACATCGCACCAGAACAACCAAAGCAAGCACTGTGTCTACGGAATTCTGAACGCAGTGTTTGTATGAAAAAGAAATATAGGCCTACAGCAGAGGAAGCATGGATTTTAGGTGAACATTCTTTTGAAACTAAGCCAGTGTTACGAGTTAAGGCGCTTGGTCTTTATGGAAATCTCTTCAATAAATACATCCTTATGTTCAGACAAATTTTGATCATAAATTTGTTGGATTTTGAACCACGTCCGATTTTTCCTCCGTTTCCGCGGCATTTTTCTCCCCCTCCCTCTTTAAACCATTGTCATGCCGCTTTTTCAGCATTTCCACAGAGGAACGGTTTGGCGCACAATAACTTGAATAAGCCCCGCCCAATTGTTGG
>JAPXFY010000012.1:44148343-44158343 GCA_030674185.1 Monoplex corrugatus | reverse complement strand
GTGGTGCTGACGGTGGAGAGATAGTTTCATCATTTGTCAGGTAATAAGCTTGATACTCCCTATAGAGAACTGCACCTCAGATGGCAGGTCGTGTACGCCAAATACACATCCTAAGTGTTTACTATCTGTCTCTCCTTTGTATGCCTCTCTGTCTCTCTTTGTCTTTGTTTGTCTGTGTTTGTCTCTGTCACTCTGTCACTCAATCAGTCAGTCAGTTTGTCTGTCTCTGTTTCTTTTTCTGTCTCTGTCTGTCCGTCTGTCCGCCCGTCTGTATGTCTGTTTGTCTGTTTGTCTCTCTCTCTCTCTCTCACCCTTTGTTTCTCTTCTCTCTCTCTGTCTCTCTCTCTCTGTCCCTCTTTCTTCTCTCTCTCTCCCGCTCTTCTTTCTCTCCCTCCCCCCATCTCTCTCTCTCTCTCTCTCTCTCTCTCTCTCTTTTCTCTCTCTCTCTCTCTCTCTTCTCTCCCCTCTCATGCATCGCTTGCAAGTCTTGAAATTTGCAAGTCACCAAGGTGAAATCCTTGTCAGTGTTTCCTTTTCCCCATTGTCCCCCACTTCTGTTACTTTTCTTAGATCTATATCATGGATTTGTAACACAAGTTATCCAGCTTACTCATAGTCAATTATTTTTTTAAAACAGGCAAATAGTGAAGAGAGCGAAGGAGAAGACTGAAATGATCAAACTTTCGCGGACAAGACGAACAGCTGTGTTTTGTATGCGTAGCAGACAAAGAAGAAAAGAAGTTGGTTGTCCAGTAGGGGGAGCATTACAGTAATCAAGATGAGACAACATGAGAGATGCCACAGGCTAGGGTGCAGCCTCAGCTGAAAGGTTTCTTCAAATGTAACCAATGCGCCGAATCTGATAGTAGCACGACTCGCAGGTCTGCGTCAGAAACTTCTGCATAAAAAGAGTGTTGCCCAAGGTTATACCCAGGTTCTTGGTGTACTATTACTACTACTACTACTACTACTAGATCTAGAAGATTATACAACGTACAGCCATATCATCTTTCAGCCATCGAAAGTCCCTTGTTCTTGTCAAATCCATCTAGGCCGTCTGTCCATCTAGTTTTCTGTCTTCCTCTATTGCGAGTGCCGTCTCTTGGTGTCCAGAACGTGGTTTTTGTTGTCCAACGATTGTCCATTCTCCGAGTGAGATGTTCTGCCCAGTTCCATTTCAGTTCGTTGATGGCTTCCAGGATGTCTCACACTTTTATTATTCTTTCTCTGTTAGCCGTTTTGCGATCTTTCCAAATGATACCAAGCATAATTATTTCATGTGCTTGCTGTATGGTTCTTAGTTTCAAAGAGAGTTTTTTGTTATTTCGTTAGAGTCCACGCTTGTGCACTGTACGTGATTGTAGACTTGCCGTTTCAGGACAGTTGGAATTTTGTCATTCTTCAAAACCGAACTTGCTCTTCCAAACACTTGCCAGCCAAGGGTTACCCTACGTTTGGTTTCTTCAGTAAATCAGTTTGCAAGGGAAGAATTTATGAGTAACATGCCTCAGATTTTCGTCTTTTTTTTTCTTCTTCTTCTTCTTTTTTTTTCTTCTTTTTTTTGTTGTATTCTCTTTCTCCTCGTTTTCTTCTTCCTCTTCTTCTTTTTCTCTTTTTCAAGACTTCTTATTACTTGTGCCCACCTCAAACATAATAAACACAATGGGTGAGGGGGGATAACCCAACATCAAATTAAAAAGAACTAGACCCCTCCTAACACAAACAAACAAACGAACAAACAATATTGAAAGAAAGAACGAAGGAAAGGAAGGAAGGAAGAAAGAATGAATGAAAGAAAAGAAAGAAAGAGAAAGAAAGAAAAGACAAAAAAAGAAAGAAATACAGAAAAAAAATGAATAAAATAAAGAAAAGGAAATAAAAGAAAGAAAGAAAGAAAGAAAGAAAGAAAAAAAGAAACAACAGATTCGTCACTTAAGCATGAACAACTCTTTTGAACAAAACGATGCAGGAGTTGTTGGTTATTGCCACGTTGTTATGTACCTTTCCAAAAGGCTTCACCCAGTGTCCATTTCACATTGGCGTATCTTTACTTTTTTTTTAACCCTTTAACTCCCGCAGCCTATCCACGAACTGCAAAAACTTAACCCTTTGATTCCCTCACCCTATCCACCAGCTTCCTGCAGGAAGCTGGTGGATAGGGTGAGGGAATCAAAGGGTTAAGTTTTTGCTTTGCTAACATGGTTGACAATGCAAGGATGCTGGTAGACAGGGTGCGGGAGTCAAAGAGTTAATTTTGTTTTCGTTTTCCTCATACACACGTCTTCGCGATAGCAAGGAAAGGTTAAAGGTAATACATACAGCTGTTAAAATGGGAAATGGCAAAGGCGGTGGGAGGGAGTGGACGGGGGTGGGGGAAGGGGAGGGGGAGGGAAGGAAAGGAGAGCATGGTAGTCACTTTGAAAGGCACATGAAGGCGGAGACAGTTTCCACAGTTCTTGTTTAATGTTCGAAGACGATGCGAATTACGTGGACAGAATTGTTTGTGGGTAAAGGGTAGGAGGAGAGAGAGAGACAGAGACAGAGAGAGAGACAAGAGAGAGAGACAGAGAGAGGGAGAGAGAGAGAGAAAGAGAGACAGAGAGAGACAGAGAGCGACAGAGAGAGAGAGAAAGAGAGGCCAATTGAAACGTGCAATAACTACACTAACAAACATGTAATTAATATGTACTTATTCTCGAAATGCATTCTCAAACGGCCGATAAAATCTGAAAAAGTTCTTTAAAACCCTTTGACTCCTGCACCCTATCCACCAACTGCAAAAATTTAACCTTTTGACTCCTTCATCCTATCCACCAGCTTCCTGCAGGAAATTGGTGGATAGGGTCAGGGAGTCAAAGGGTCAAAATGTTTGCTTTGCTAGCATGGTTGACAATGCACGGCGCGGGAGTCAAAGGGTTAATGAATCTGCTGTACCGTGCTTCATTACTCACCTCGTGCAAGCCGTGAGAAGGTGTTTGGTGCTGAGTGTCTCGTCACACGTTGTGCATCACGGTGTTTCCTAATCTTTTTAAAGGTATGAGTGAGTGTAGAGTGTGTGACCCGTGTGTAAGCTGCAAAACATTTTCTCATACCTGAGCTTTCCCCCAAACAGATAGGAGAAACAGTTTAACTTTTTGACTCCCGCACCCTACCCATCAACTGCAAAAACTAAACCCCTTCAGCTTCCTGAAGCTGGTGGATAGGGTGAGGGAGTCAAAGGGTTAAGTTTTTGCTTTGCTAGCATGGTTAACAATGCAGGATGCTGGTGGACAGGGTGCTAAAGTTAAAGAGTTAAGGTCGGGTGAGCGCAGGGTGGAGGGTGGGGCGGGGGGGGGGGAGGGGGGGCGAGGGAGGTTAAAAAAAAAACACGAGGCATAAAACATGATCATCATAAGTGTGGAAAGACAAAAGTCAACACACCAACTTTTTGTCTTCGCTCAGCTGTTTCACAGTTCATAACTTACTTTCTCACGCAACAGACAAGATACCTCTTTATACCTACCTGGATGGTGCCAGAGCTGGAGTCGATCTTCCATCACCATCTCAAGACCTGTCAATGCTTTCCCTGCTTCACTCATGTCACCCCGGAGAAAAATAAAAGGCGCGGCAAAGCTGGTGGTGATGGTGTGTAGAGCGAGTAGGACCTTTGGGAGGTCGGAGGGAAGGGGAGGGGGGAGAGAGGGGGGAGAGGGGGGAAGCCCTCCCAGCTTGCCTGTTTGGCCAAAGCCTGCAATCTGCCCACTGAACCTCCCACCCCATCATTGTTTGGATTCGGTTTCCAACCACGCGGGTTGCGCGCCTGGGTAAATATTTTCACCTCTGATACAGACAATGATAGACCCCGGTGTGCTGGCAGCGATAAAGACAGATAACCTATACACAAGGGGGGAGTTGTCTCCCTCCTCCTGGAAATGTTGCGTTGAACGAGGGACATGGGACAACATTGTCGAGGGGCCGGTAGAGGATGAGGTGGGAGTCGGGTGGAGTGTGTGGGGAGGGGGGTGGTGGAGTAGGGAAGAGACTTCAGCGGGGAGTAGCTGAATGTGCAAATGTAGTGGGGGGTGGGGGGGGGGGTTATCTTGTCGATCTGAGGTTACAGAAACGGTCAAGTCACATCTGCATCTGGAAAAATATTAGCGTGTGCCACCTGAAGGTATAAATCCATCAAGGTATAAACGATACCTGACCTGCTCAAAATAGGAAGATAAATCAGCGAGGGATATAAGATGGACACCCATACACATTAAACTGGTACAGGGAGAAGATGAGATCTCTACCATCTCACTCCCAGACGACCTCAGGGTTATGAAACAACCTTTACCTTCGACAATTTGGTTTTCATTTTTTTTACCCTTTCCAAAGGGACATATCTTACGATGACATGCTGATAGCTGCATATTGAATCAGACCGGTACGCGAGAGACAAGACACTTGCAACTCGTTTTTTCTTCGTAAGCTCGCACTACATGTTTTTTTTTGGGTTTTTTTTCCACCCTTTCCAAAGGGACATAACTGATCATTTTCGTCTTTTAGCGAGTATAAAGGGACATAACTGATAAGGACCTGCAGATAGCTGCATATTGAATAAGATCGGTACGCCAGAGACAAGTACTTTACAAATCATTTTTGTTCGTACGCTGCTTCCTCAAATTTTCATAGATTTATTTCATTATCACACTGCTTTTTATGTGTTAACAAAGGGGTGTAATTTGAAGACTAAAAGACAAAAACAGTTGTTTTTTTTTCTTTTTTAAGACTAAAATGGCATAATCCCTTCATCGAATCACCAGCATTGACTTTTCTTTTACAAAAATCTACACTTTTGTCAAATGTATTTTTTATATGATTTTATTTTATCATTTTTCTTGGTTCGTTTTTTTTTTTTTTTTTTCGATTTACACCCTCGAATATGTGTCAATTGTATGAAAGGTACCGATATCTCTAAACACTGTCATCCCTTTGACTCCCTTCTCAATGACTTTGTGACACCAACGACTTAAGTTATGAGAAAAGAAAACATAATGAGAAAAGATACAGGTGTGTTATTTCATCATAAAGGAAAACTTCTCTTCTTTCTGTCTCTGTTGTCTGTCTGTCTGTCTGTGTCTGTCTCTCTCTGTCTCTCTCTCTTGTGTCTCTGTCTGTCTGTCTCTGTGTCTGTTGTGTGCTCTCTATTCTCATCTCTTCTTCTTCTCTGTTGCCTCTCTCTCTGTCTGTCTCTGTCTGTCTCTTCTCTCTCTCCTCTCTCTCTCTCTCTCTCTCTCTCTGTTTTCTGCGGCTGCATGTGTTGTTGTGCTCAGCGATGATTTCTGTGATGACACCTGTTACTCCTCTCCCGTGGTGGATCATCCCCCCCCATGTCTCAGTGCCTTTGTTTTTCTTCGCTCTTTTTTTCTAGCGAATGGTGTCACATGTAAACTACTGGGCGGGTATACTACAGATTCGAGTGTGTTGTTTGTCTTGTCTGTTTTCCTGTGGTTCATGTAGACTTGGTGGGTTGTGCGATATGAGTTGTGTGTGTGTGTGTGTGTGTGTGTGTGTGTGTGTGTGTGTGTGTGTGTGTGTGGTGTGTGGTGTGTGTGTGTGTGTGTGTGTGTGTGTGGTGTGTGTGTGTGTGTTGTGTGTGTGTGTGTGTGTGTGTGTGTGTGTGTAGTGTGTGTGTGTGTGTGTGTGTGTGTGTGTTGTGTTGTGTGTGTATGTGTGTGTGTGTGTGTGTGTGTTTGTGTATGTGTGTGTTTCTCTCTTCTCTTTTCTCTCTCTCTCTTTCTTTTCTCTCTTTCTTTCTCTTTCTCTCTCTCTCTCTCTCTCTCTCTCTCTCTCTCTCTCTCTCTCTCTCTCTCTCTCCCGTGTATGTGTTTGTGTGTGAGTGTGTGTTACGTGTGTGCGTGTGTGTGTGTGTGTGTGTGTGTGTGTTGTGTGTGTGCCTGTATGATGTGTGTGCATGTGCATGTGCATGTGTATGTGGGGGTGGGTGGGCAGGGGGTGGGGTGGGTGGCTGTATGGGTGTAGGTGTCCCCGTGCGTACGCGTATGTGAATGTGTGATGTATGTGTGTGTGCAAAATTTGAGTGTTTTTGTGTGCATGCGTGTGTTTGAGAAAGAGAGAGAGAGAGAGAGAGAGAGAGTGTGCGTGTGTGTGTGTTTGTGTGTGTGTATGTATGTGTGCGTGTGTGTTTGTAGGTGTGTGTGCGGAGGTAGAGAGAGAGAGAGAGAGAGAGAGAAGAGAGAGAGAGAGAGAGAGAGAAGAGAGAGAGAAAGAGAAATGCGAAGATAGAAGGAGGGAGGAGAGAGAGGCGAGAGAGAGAGAGAGAGAGAGAGAGAGAGAGAGAGAAGAGAGAGCAAGAGAGTTCACACACACATACACACGCACACGCACACAAAAACAGGCACCATAAACACACACACACACACACACACACACACACACACACACACACACAAGAGAGAAGAGAGAGAGAGAGAGAGAGAGAGAGAGACAGAACAGAGACAGACAGAGACAGAATATCTTACAACATTAGAAACATGTCTTGAGGATGACCAAATGTACACGTCAAGATAATTCCACCACCACCCTCTTCAGTCCCGGAACGGGCTCGATAAATCTTTCACTCAAGTACTTAACCTGACAAAGAATCTCTGCTGGTTTGGAGGCACTCTATTGCCTATCATTTTCTTCTTCTTTATTACAGGTCTTGATAACGTACGGGTTGTGGGGGGGGGGGGGGGGGGAAGGTTAGTTCTGTTGCTGTGGAGTTGCTGTTGATTTGTGTTTGTTTTATTGTTGTGTTTGTTTGTTTGTTTGGGTTGATTTGTGTTTGTTTTATTGTTGTGTTTGTTTGTTTGTTTGTTTGATCGCTTTAGGGCTGTTCTATTTTCTTCACGCCTGTAGTGGTATTCATCCCATGCTGCTTATTCAAATTCCATAATGCTTTCATTCCTGCGCCCTTTTCGCCACCTACAAAAAAAATTAACTTAACCTTTGACTCTATCACGTTATCCACCAACTTCCAGCAGGAAGCTGGTGCATAAAGAGAGATAATCAAAGTGTTTGCTTTCCTGGCATGGTTAGCGATGCAGGACGCTGATGAACAGGGCGCAGGAGTCAAAGGCTTAACCCTTTCATTCCTGCAGCTTGTCCACCGTCATCATCCTGCATTGTCAACCATGCTAGCAAAGCAAAAAAAAATTCACCCTTTGACTCCCTCAACCTTTCCACAGCTAACAAAAAAAAACTTAACCCTTTGACTCCCTCACCCTATCCAGAAAGCTGTGGATTCACCCTATCCAGAAAGCTGTGGATAGGGTGAAGGAGTCAAAGGGTTAAGTTTTTGCTTTGCTAGCATGATTGACAATGCAGGATGATGACGGTGGACTTCCTGCCGGAAGCTGGTAGATAGGGTGAGGGAGTCCAAGGGTTACGTTGTTGTAGTTGGTGGATAGGGTGTGGGAGTCCAAGGGTTACGTTTTTGCAGTTGGTGGATAGCGTGTGGGAGTCCAAGGGTTACGTTTTTGCAGTTGGTGGATAGGGTGTGTGAGTCAAAGGGTTAGCACATCATCTCCTCAGTTTCATTCCTTCGATGTCCTAGTGCCAGGAAGTCCACGGGAGCCAGCAGCCAGCCATGTCTTGGTGACCAACCTTGGGTCGGTTTGGTGGAGTTCAGCAATTCCTGGTCTGATCCAACTTATGAAGGTCACTGTCTACAAAGGCCACCAACTAACGACAGTAACCGCTCGATCACGGAACCAGACCAAGTGAGAGACTCACCATCTTACAGAAGAAATTAGTTCTTGATTTTTTTGAAAGAACGTAAGCGGATATTTCAGACTGAAGAACAATCAGAATTAAATTTACAACCGTGAGAGAAATCCGGAGGCTGTTTGAACTGTGTGTGTGTGTGTGTGTGTGTGTGTGTGTGTGTGTGTGTGTGTGTGTGTGTGTGTGTGTGTGTGTGTGTGTGTGTGTTGTGTGTGTGTGTTGTGTTGTGTGTTGTGTGTTGTGTGTTGTGTTTGTGTATGTGTATGTGTGTGTGTGTGTATGTGTTGTGTGTGTTGTGTGTGTGAGTGTTGTGGTGCTTGCGTGTGTGTGAATCTGCGTGTTTTTGTGTGTGTTTGTGTGTATGTGTTTATATATGTGTGTGTGAAAGAGAGAGAGAGAGAAGAGAGACAGAGAGGAGAGAGAGACAGAGAGAGAGAGAGAAGAGAGAGAGAGAGAGAGAGAATATGTGTGTGTGTGTGTGTGTGTGTGTGTGTGTGTGTGTGCACAAGCGTAAGGATTTGTGTGTGCCTATATGTGTGCGTACGCGCGTGTGCGCGCGCTGTGTGTGTGTGTGTGTGTGTGTGTGTGTGTGTGTGTGTGTGTGTGTGTGTGTGTGTGTGTGTGTGTGTGTGTTGGTAATCCAAATAAACTATTCTATAACACAATAACGATAATATAGTCAGGTAGTCGTAAACGCATGATTCTACAGCTTCTCCTTAAATGCAAATGGCGAAATTATTACAAAGAAAGAGCCAATGTAATACAATAAAAGCCAACACCATGAAGAGAACGAAGGCCAAAAGACCTTCGTCTGTTAATTAAATTGGCCTCGTTCAAGCAAAAAGGCCACTTAGTCGAGTCTTTCGGTGTGAATGGACTGGGCACAGTGACTGATTTTCCACCAAGTCCTTGGCTTCCCACCCTGTCACATCTGCTTGTTCACTTCCCCGTGACGACCCGCGACAGGGGACGCTACTCTGGCCACCCCACAGGCAACAGGGAAAACAGAATGCTATGGGAGGCTACAGGCTTCCTAAAAGGATAATTCCTTGATTTTGACTCAAGTTGTCAATTCACGTCAATTCTGTTATCTCCAAAAGAGAAATTGTATTGTGGCCTAAGCAGAAAGAATAAACACCAAATCATAATTATAATATTCACATCAACACGCAAAGCCAGAACAAGATTGAGGCAGCTGAGATGTGGTTTCTAAGAAGAATGTTGAGAGTTCCATGAACAGCGAAGAAAACAAACGAGACAGCTTTGATGAGGCAGACACAAGAAGATCATTCATAAGGAAGACTAGAAAATGACAGGCAAATTGTATAGACCATTTTGTGAGGAAAGGGTAATTAGAACACCTGATCACAGCAGGGAAGCTGGAGAGAAAGAGAGCACCGGGTAGACCCAGGGAGAAAATATTGCACGGACTTGCAGGGTGGCTGAGGACAGAGAGGGTGGAAGATGTGCTTGCGGCAACAAGGGATAGATACACATGGAGGGCCATGATCGCCAAAACCAAGCGGCAGGGCACATGATGATGATGATGAATATTCACGTAGAAGCACATCAACACGCAACACTAAATCAATACAATATTCAGAATAAAATGAAGTATAAGTGAACACGCACACGTGCACGAACACATCATAGCATCATAATTCAACCATGTGAAAGTGGTCAACTCAATCGATCAGTTAGTCAAACATAACATCTAAAATCACTTGTTCTCATGCATACACACACATACGCATGTACACGCTTTCTCTCTCTCTCTCTCTCTCTCTCTCTCTCTCTCTCTCACACACACACACACACACAGACACACGCACACACACACAAACATGTACATATACACACAAACTCATACACAAACACACCAACAGCCTCACTCACACACACACCACACACACACACACACACACACATCCGTCTAAAAGCACATATGTGAACAGACGTTAAAAGAAATAACGAACGAACACACACACACACACACACACACACACACACACACACACACACACACACACACACACACACACACACACACACACACACACACCCCACACACACACATATATATAATACACATGGATCAAACGGCCTCGAAGATTTCTCTGAGTTGATTGTTTTCGTGCTCTTTGAAACGATTTTTTGCGATAAATGTAATTTTCTTGGCGTTTGATCTGAAAAGTTCCTTTCAAAGATAATCGTAATCGTCAGAATTAACAATTCTGCGAATGCG
>JAPXFY010000012.1:44130843-44138343 GCA_030674185.1 Monoplex corrugatus | reverse complement strand
TATACACACACTCATATACATGTATGTACAAATATATATATATATTATATATATATATATATATATATATATATAAAACATGTATGTATACTTATATATATATAATTATATATACATATATATATATATATTATTATATATATATATATATATATATATAATATATGTGTGTGTGTGTGTGTGTGTTGTGTGTGTGTGTGTGTACGTACATACATACTACACAAATAATACATACATACATACATACATACATACATACATGCATGCATGCATGCATACATACGTACATACATACTTACATACATTCATATACACACATACATACATACATACATACATACATACATACATACATACACAATACATACATACATACATACATACATACATACATACATACATCCATACATACATACATTCATATACACACATACGTACATACATACATACATACATACATACATACATATATACATACATACATAACATACATCATACATACATACATACATACATACTACATACATACATACATAGCACATACTTACATACATACATACATACATACATACTTACATACGTACATACATCCATCCATCCATACATACATACATACATACTCACATACATACATACATACATACATACATACATACATACATACATACATACATACATACATACATACATACATACATACATACATACATACATGCATACATACATAGACACTGGTGTGAATATTTTTTTTTTAAATATTCCCAATTTTTCTTTGGATGCGTGTACAGTATCCACGTCGTTTTGCCCACATTATGCGGGCGACATGTTGACTGCACAGTCTGCATAGTGCGTCTTCTGGTGTCTTCTTGCTTCTGTCCTTGAGTAACAAAATGTTCTGAAGTTCTGTGGCCGTACATACTTGGAGTTCTTATGTTTCCATAAGCCAGCCTATAACATGCTTTACAGGATCTTTCATCATCATCATCATCATCATCATCATCATCATCATCATCATCATCATCATCATCGTCATCGTCATCGTCATCGTCATCGTCACCATCATCATCATATGCCCTGCCGCATGGCGATGGCGATCATGGCCCTCCCATACGAATCTATTACTCGTCGCTGCCAGTGCACCTCCCTTCCTCTTTGTCCTCAGCCACCCTGCAATTCCGTCCAATATTTTCTCCCTGGGTCTTCCAGGTGTTCTCTTTCCCTCCGGCTTTCCTGTGCAGGAGGATCTTTAGCGTGCATATTTGATGTTCTGCATGCGTGTTCACACAAATGGGGGTTTAGGCACTGGCAGGTCTGCACACATGTTGACCTAGGAGATGAAAAAACTCTCCAACCTTTACCCATTAAGCGGAACTGCCTGAGCGGATTGAACTCAGGTTCCTCCGACTGGAAGGCTGACACTTACCCACTTGACACACGTACCCGTCAGTGAAGTGTATATGTGATTGCAGCAAACCACTTCTTGATCCATGCAGCAGTGTTGTCAGCCCATCTCCTTTTCTATGTCTACATTGTGTTCGTTTCTCTGCGGATTTTTAACTCTTTTGACTCCCACATCCTATCCACCAACTGCAAAAACTTAACCCTTTGACTCCCTTACCCTATCCACCAGCTTCCTTCAGGAAGCTGGTGGATAAGGTGAGGGAATCAAAAGGGTTAAGTTTTTGCTTTGCTAGCATGGTTGACAGTGCAGGATGCTGATGGACAGGGGACAGGGTGCGAGAGTCAAAGGGTTAATGTACATATTTTTCTGGTTTCAACTGTTGTATCGGTCTTTTGCCGTACCATTCATTCTGACACTTCAACATACCAAAATCCCAAGTTAATCCAGTAAAAGCCCCTGTGCCAGGAAACCCATGTAAGACAGCGTTGTGGAGCCCCAGAGGTTCCATCCATTGTTCCTGTAGTGTTCCTTGTAGTTGGTATTGGAAAATGTGTTCGATCTGGTTACGGACCCAACTCATGTTCTATTCCTTCAAGTCGATGTAGTCAGCAGATATTGTCTTTCTTCTTTCTGATTTTATGTATGCGCTTCTGTCTTCTTGTATTTGTGGGGAGATAGAGTTGACAGTCTGTGTCGAGTTGGAAGGCATGAAGAAAGAAACGCTGCTTGATGTCAAAGTCCACTTCATAAGCTCAGAATAGTCTGCCGCCTAACAGTTGGCGGATTAGGGTGGGGTATATGATATTGTCCAATAAACTTCAAATTTAAAAAAGATTCACCTTCGCACAGAGCAGTCAGTAGCTGGCATGACCAAAGCAGTAGTAGACCAGATCAATGCAGATATGAGAAAAGATATCAAAAACATGTTCAAAAGATATGACCTTGCCTTCTCTCTCTCTCTCTCTCTCTCTCTCTCTCTCTCTCTCTCTCTGCCTCTCTCTTCTCTGTCTCTGTCTGTCTCTGTCTTGTTTTGTGTAAGGTGGAAATTGGGATTAGGGGTTTGGGAAGGGTGGAATTATCGAAGTGACGAGGGGGGTGGGGGGATTCATGCGCAGAGTTAAGTCATATTTCATGATTACTGCTGGCTTTTGTAGATGATTCGATCTGTTGAAGGTTTTCATTTCTCTGTGTTTTATTAAAGATTCATGCTTGTGTTTTAAGGAAATATAAGGACGACGAACAGCTGGTGCATGTCTAGTGAAGCCAGTTCTCAACCCAGCAGTTGCGCTGCAGAAGTCGGCCGGATCGCCTATGAAAGCTACGCAGTAAGTAGCCTTTTCACGAGAGAAAAGTTTAGCCAGGTAGCCACAGAGCATGCACGTTTAAATTTCCAAATGTGGAGAAACAAAGGAAGTATTAACTCTTTGACTCCCGCTCCCTATCCACCAAATGCAAAAAAAAACTTATCTCTTTGATTCCTTCACCCTATCCTGCAGGAAGCTGACGGATAAGGTCAAGGGAGTCAAAGGGTTAAGTTTTTGCTTTGATAGCATGGTTAACAATGCATGATGCTGATGGACAAGGTGCGGGAGGCAAAGAGTTAAACAGAACTGAATTGCGTTAAAGTGATCGGAGAAATGGTAGGAGCAACACTTTTCAGCTATTACAGCACTCACCAACGGCTCAAATAGTTTGACCACCTGACCAGTCAACTAACCAGCCCTTTGAGCCTACAACAATAAATGCTCAGGCTTAACCTTTTGACTCCTGCATCCTGTGTACCATGTACCAGCATCCTGCATTGTCAACCATGCTAGAAAGCAAACATTTAACCCTTTGACTCCCTCGCTCTCACCATGCAAGTAGCTAATGGATAGGGTTAGGGGAGTCGAAGGTTTGATTCTCTCACCCTGCAGGAAGCTAGTGGATAGGGTGAAGGGAGTCGAAGGGTTAAGTTTTTGCGGTGGGTGGATAGGGCGCGGGATTCAAAGGGTTAAATAAAAAACGTAGAGAAAGACCAGGACAGCGCTGGATGGATGAAGTAGTAGACACGTTCCATTTCTGAAACATGATTCTACGACAGGCATCCCTCCTAGATGCAGACTCAATGCTTCATCTCGCTGAGACCTCGCCTGGTACAAGTAGAAGGAAAAAAAGTAGAATTCATACAAAGACCGTCTTCTTCGTCTTCTGCTTTTTCTTCTTCCTCTTTTTCTTCTTCTTCTGCTTCTTTTGCTTCTTTTTCTTTTTCTTCTTCTTCTTCTTCTTCTCCTTTCTTCTGCTTCTTTTTCTTCTTTTTTCTTTTTCTCTCTTCTTCTCGTCTTCTTCTTCTTCTTCTTCTGTCTTCTTTTCTTCTGCTTTCTTCTTTTTCTTCTTTTTTCTTTTTTTTTCTTCTTCTTCTTCGTCTTCTTCTTCTTCTTCTTCGTCTCTTCTTCTTCTTCTTCTCTCTCTCTTCTTCTTCTTCTTTCTTCTTCTTCTTCTTCTGCTTCTTTCTTCTTTTCTTCTTTTTTTTTCTCTTCTCTTTCTTCTTCTTCTTTCTTCGTCTTCTTTCTTCTTCTTCTTCTTCTTGCTTCTTTTCTTCTTTCTTCTTTTCTTTTTCTTCTATCTTCTTCTTCTCTTCTCTTTCTCATTTCTTCTTCTTCTCTTCTTCTTCTTCTTCTTCTTCTTCTTCTTCTTCCTTTTTTTTTCTTTCTTTTGTTCTTCTTCTTCTTCTTCTTTTCTTCTTCTTCTCCTTTCTTCTCTTCTTCTTCTTCTTCTTCTTCTTCTTCTCTTCTTCTTCTTCTCTTTTCTCCCTTACATGTAAGGCACATCTGTCGATCAATCAGTTCATTCCGCTGCATAGAGTTTGGTTGACTTGGAATTGTGTTTTTTTGGGTGAGTTTTTTCGTTTTCTCCGTCACCTTATGGCCACAGCCTTGAACAATGTTTTTTTTTTTTTTTTTTTTCCTTTGCAATCTAGGTGATAGTGACATGAGGATGTATCATGATGCTATGGTCCATTTTAGTAGACTGCGTGCAGTGCTGTACTCTACGCTTACTATCAAAATATATCCTCGCATCAACCAGGCCTGAGAGATACAGACAATGCAGTGCTGGCCAGAAGATTTGAACAACACCCTCAATGACTCATCCGCGAAGTGGATGCGATTCGACTGTGTAATCCCAGTCTTCCCAATGAACTTTGGCACGCTCAACTCTGGATACGAGCTGGTTGGGCAAACAAACAAAGAAACAAACAAAGAAACAAACAACGAAACAAACAAAGAAACAAAAACAAAGAAAGAAACAAGCAAACAAAGAAAGAAAGAAAGAAAGAAACAAACAAAAATACAAACAAACAAAAACCAATGAATTTTAAAAGAGCTGAAGGAGATTCGAACCCGCAACCTTCCAGTTGGTAGTCTATTGCGCTTACCACTATACCTGGGTGACTGGTATCATAGGAAATTAAGTCGGCATATAGAAAGCAAACAGACAGTGGAAGCCACTTTTATAAACAGTTCTTCTTTCCCTGAACCATTTGTCTTGGTAGCAGTCTGGTCTGACCTACAAACCTGCCACACTATCTCCTATCCGTTACCGTTAACGTAACGTTAAACACTAACTAACCATCAGATCTTCAAAGCGTCCCGACTGGATTTGTTCCAACGAAAGCACTTGCGAAGAAGTATCCGATAATCTTGAGAGAAGGGGGTTTGGGGTTTGGGGTTGGGGGTTGGGGCAAGAAATGGGGTTATCAACAAACAACACGGAACGCTGAAAAGTTATGACAGCATATGTCATACATCACTCTTTCTGGAAGCTCTCAGGGATACCTAATTTTTCTGTGCCACACACACTCACAGACACAGATACAGACACAGACACATAACACAGACACACACAGACACACACAGACACACACACACACACACACACACACACACGCACGCACGCACGCACGCACGCACACACATAGAGACATATATGCACACTCACACACACGCACACACACACACAAAATTATATATCCTTGCACGCTCACATACATACAGAGTTGGGGTGCGTGTGTATATGTGTATATGTGTGTGTGTGTATGTATGTATGTATGTATGTATGTGTGTGTGTGTGTGAACGTGTGTGAGAGACAGAGAGAGAAAGAGAGAGGAGAGAGAGAGAGAGAGAGAGAAAGGAGGGATGAGGGAAAGGGAAAGAGACAGGGAGAGGGAGGGGGAGGGAACGAGAGAGAGAGAGAGAGAAAGAAAGAGAGAGAGAGAGAAAAGAAAGAGAGAAAGAGAGAGAGACTGAGAGATAGAGACAGACAGAATGAGACAGACAGAGAGAGACAGAGACAGAGACAGCACGCACACACATGTCGCCCAAACAGCACTCTCACTATCGTCTGGCGTGTTGATCAGATTTGATATATGTCATTCTGTGAAATAAATAAACGACTTTCAAAGCCAAACGGATAAACACATAAGCAATATCTCCATTCTAAATTCCCTGAGCTGGCAGAAATGGAGGCTGGAATGCAGATACACACACATAAAAATAGACACACAGACACAGACAAATAAACAGATGAACAGGCATTGAGGCAAACAGACAAGACACCTAAAGAGATAGAACGACAACCACATTCCTACATACATAAACAAATACACACCTACACCCAATCTTTTTGTTTTTTTATTTCTAAAAAAATGAATAGAGTGCATACAAGAAATATGGTCATGGTGTCATGCTGTATTTATTCGTTTTTTTTTTTTACTTGGTATAAAGCAAGAAATAAATGTATACATGGGAAATAACGACACAATAACATTTCGCAGATAATGCATAACGAGGACACATTCGTTCCTTTTTATTCACTTGCATTCCACGTCTCTGAAACCGACATCACGAAACATCTCCACGTTTCTGAAACCAACGTCACGATATCATCTCCACGTCTTTGAAACAGACGTGACGACATCATCTCCACGTCTCTGAAATAGACGTCACGAAATGATTTCCACGTCTCTGAAACCGACGCCGCGAAATCATCTCCACGTCTCTAAAACCGACGTCACGAAATCATCTCCACGTCTCTAAAACCGACGTCACGAAATCATCTCCACGTCTCTGAAACCGACGTCACGAAATCATCTCCACGTCTCTAAAACCGACGTCACGAAATCATCTCCACGTCTCTAAAACCGACGTCACGAAATCATCTCCACGTCTTTGAAACAGTCGTGACGACATCATCTCCACGTCTCTAAAACCGACGTCACGAAATCATATCCACGTCTCTAAAACCGACGTCACGAAATCATCTCCACGTCTCTGAAACCGACGTCACGAAATCATCTCCACGTCTCTAAAACCGACGTCACGAAATCATCTCCACGTCTTTGAAACAGTCGTGACGACATCATCTCCACGTCTCTAAAACCGACGTCACGAAATCATATCCACGTCTCTAAAACCGACGTCACGAAATCATCTCCACGTCTCTGAAACCGACGCCGCGAAATCATCTCCACGTCTCTAAAACCGACGTCACGAAATGATCTCCACGTCTTTGAAATCGACGTCACGAAATGATCTCCACGCCTCTGAAAGCGACTCCGCGAAACCATCTCATCCACTCTGAAATCGATATCACGAAAAATCTCCACGTTTCTGAAAGCAAGGTCACGATATCATCTCCACGTCTCTGAAACCGACGTCACGAAATCATCTCTAAGTCTCAGAAGCATACGTCATGAAATCATCTCCACGATTTTGAAACCGACATCATGAAACATCTCCACGTTTCTGAAAGCAACGTCACGATATCATCTCCGTGTCTCTGAAAGAGACGTCACGAATTCATCTCCACGTCTCTGAAAACGACGTCACGAAATCATCACGTCTTTGAAACGGACGTCACAAAATCGTGTCCACGTTTCTGGAACAGACGTCGCGAAACCATCTCCACATCTTTTAAACCGACGTCAGAAATCATCTCTACGTCTTTAAAACCGATGTCAAAAAAATCATCTCCACCTCTTTGAAACCGACGTCACGAAATCACGTATTTGAAAAGAACGTCACAAAATCATATCCACGTTTCTGGAACAGACGTCGCG
>JAPXFY010000012.1:44120843-44128343 GCA_030674185.1 Monoplex corrugatus | reverse complement strand
ATCAAATCTAAGCGCTGAAGCAGACACACACGCAGGCACGCACGCTCGCACACACACGCACGCACACATACAGACACACACACACACACACACACACACACACACAACACACACACACACAACCCCACACACGCATGGCTATAAATGGGGAGAAAGAATAAAAGCAATAAAAGCAAGAATAAAAGCAATGGAAAATTATAGAGAGCATAGCATACAGTTATATATTATAACCATGTGATTCCCTCCGAGCGGAGACAGGCTGCAGAGGGGAGGGTTGAGTGAGGTTAGGATTTTATGCAGGAGAGAAAAGGTGAGTTTTGAGAGCGGACTTGAAGGAGACAAAGTAGGTTGCTGACGGACTGAGAGAGGAAGTTTGTTCCAGGAGAGTGGACCAGAAACAGAGAAGGCTCGTGGACCATAGGTATTGAGCTTAGTGCGTGGAAAGCGAAGAGTCAGAGGATCAGAGGCATAAATAAGTAGCTGAATAAATGAGTAAATATATAAATATATAAATAAATAAATAAATAGATAAATAAATGAATGAATGAATGAATGAATGAATGAATGAATTAATTAATTAAAAGATATCTATTCTCTTATCTGAAAACTATAGCATAAACGAAATAAACGATATCTATTCTCTTATCTGAAAACTATAACATAAACGAAATAAACGATATCTATTCCTTTATCTCAAAACCGGTCCCTAGAGGAACAATCCGAATTGAACCCAAATAGCACAAGCCTCAAACCAGGAACCTGAATGATCCCTAACACGCGCGCGTCATTGATCAAGCACCACCACCACAGCAAGCAGCGGCCGTAGACAGCGGAAAGCGGTTTGTCGTTTGTCACTGGGGGCTCCATTACACCAGCCAGCCTGTCTCAACCCAGGACACAACAACAGTGGGACCAGCACGGATCCCTGCACGACTCCGTCGCCGCATTTTCTGCTTCGTTAACCTTCACTGGGCTTCTCTGCTCCCGCGTCAAAGGCTGCTCGTCAGGCGCTAAAAGCGAATCACTAGCCGGCCACCCCTGAGTGGCGTCGGGGGCTCCAGTGATAGACATTCAATTAGGTCCATGCTTCTTAGCAGACCTTTTGAGGCTGGTGACGATCATCAAGTGGTCGCCCTCCAGGCTTGAAAGGGTTATCTGTCAATATCATAGTCTGCCGACGTTCTGCTGTAACCACCCCTACCCGCCATCTTTTTTTTTTGGTCTGCCGGGCGCTTGGCGGGCGCGTTTTTACGGTTATTTAATTTAAACGGGGGTCGTTGTGATTAGACTACGGTGTTCGTTGCTGATAGCGCGAGTCCTTTCAGTGTCCATTCTCGTTGCCGTTGTTGTTCAATCAGACGCCGAACTATGGAGACGGTTTGGCGCACTCGAGTTTTCAGTGAGACGACTTGTTTGAGATTTCACATATCTTTCATGGATATTAGTTGGCGAGTGAAAAAAAATAGGGCACTGTGAAGTTAGATTTTGTAGTTTTGCTCCAGAATGATTCATAGCGCTCGGATGATGCCGTATGTGCTCCACTCAAATCTGCTACCAATTGTCTGGCAGATTCCTTGAGCTTGCACATACCTCTGAGTCTTGGCATGTTCTTAAAGTGGGAAGAGAACGGGACCTCGCAAACACCAAAGTGGCACCACCAGAATGATTTCGTCTAATATCACTCATAATGAAAATCAAAGAACGAACGAACGAACCAGAATGACTGAGGCAGTGCTGTAAGATAGGCATTGGTCAGGTCAGTCTTTAAGTTGCATGCTGGGATAAAACACCAGACATCGGATCTTGAGTCCACCACTGAAAGACATTGGCCATTGGAATGCTAGTGTGTAAGACAGTTTCCCTTTGCAGACACTGGAGGCATTTTAAAAGTCATTAAGATCACAATGCTTTAAAGTGTACCGAAAGACTGACATCAATTGTGTGATGTGGGTCCTCTCCAAAAGTACCGAATAAAACCGTCTGCGGATAGCATAACGTGTCTCTGTTGTCAAAGGGTTAAAAAACAAAAACAGAAAAATGTATTAAATACCTATTTTCTCGGCAGAGTTTTAACAGATCTATATAAATGATGTGTTCGAAAAAGTAGAGATCATGAGAGAAAATTCCATAAACCACAGACCAATAGCGAACGGGTTTTCAAATTCAAAAATGATAAAGTTATGATTATACAGCTTATTTGCTCGTTTCTTCTCCCATTTAGTTTGATGAAATATTATTGCATGTATCTAATAATAAATGTAACTTGTACAACAAATTTCCTTACGTGTTATGAGGACACAATACAGTCTGTAGTATGTAGTCTGGTGTCTTTTCTAAAGCTGTATATGTTGTGTAGGTAAATTCCCTGTTTATAGCCATTTGACTCTCTCTATACACCAGATTCCTGCAATACCAATGATAATGGCAAAGCAAAAACGTAACCCTTTCAGTACCTTACCATATTGCAGTTAGTGGATAGGATGAGGGAGTAAAATAGTGGGGTTTTGCGGCTGGTAAATAGGGTGAAGGAGTCAAAAGATTAGATGCTTTGTTTCTAGTTAATGGTCAAAATTTGCTCAGATTATTCCATTGATAACCTTCAGTTTAGCCGACCCTATAACCAAAATCTGTTAGGGATCCAACTAATTTCCCCAGCTTCATTGCAAGTCGCCTTCATTTCCGAATTACAGAGCTGACTGTGACTGAGAGCAAGGGAAGTGAATATCGCTCTAGCAACAACAACATATGTATAATAAACTAAATCGAAACAGATGTTTTGGTGGTCCTTCGTTTTAGGCGATTAAGTTAAAACGTGTACATTCACATGAACGTAACAACAAAGGAAAGAAACCACACAACCAAGAACAAAGTGCCTTCAGCTGCCAAAAGTATTACATTTTTGGTGTGGCTTTTGCCACTTCTGTTATCCAGTCGATTATCAGATTGACTGTTGTAATTGTTTTGACGCTCTGCTTCAGGCCACTGCGCCATATGGCAGACTGCCATACGCTGCTATCGTGAAATCAGAGAGCGTGTCGACACGGTTCAATGTACTGCTCTTGATCTCCATTTGCGGGTTTCGAGTTATATACGTGTATTTAGTATCGTCTAAGGAAAGCTCTGCTTGTGTTGCAAGTACCAAAGACACAACATATAAAATTATCTCTCTGTCTCTCTCTGTGTTTGTATAAATCACACACACACACACACACACACACACACACACACACACACACACACACACACACACATATATATATATATATATATATATATATATATGTATATGTCTGTCTGTCTGTCTGTCTCTCTTTCTCTCTTTATCTCTCTCTCTCTCGCTCGCTCGCTCGCTCGCTCTCTGACTTTCTCTGTCTCTGTTTGACTGCCTGTCTGTCCCTTTTTCCCTCTGTCTCTCTGTCTGTCTGTCTCTCCATATCTCCCATCTCTCTCTGTCTCTCTCTCTCTCTCTTTGTTTTTCTCTCTTTCTCTCTGTCTCTCTCTCTCTCTCTTTGTTTTTCTCTCTTTCTCTTTTTCTCTGTCTCTGTCTCTCTCTCTCTCTTATACACACACACACACTCTCTCTCCCCCCTCTCCATCTCTCTCTCTCTCTCTCTGTCTGCCTCACTATTCCAGTTTCTCTCTCTAAAGTTGATATGATACACAGTTATCTTGTTAACATTGTTTTGTTTTGTTTGTTGCTATCCCATGTTCCACACCACATTAATGGCAACAAAACGTGCATACATTCTCACAGTGCTATGAAGGTGATGATGACAATGAGAAGAATAATCATGACAATATTGTTTTCCATCTAGGCTTGGACAGCAACAAAAACAAATGAGACAGTCTTGATGGAGGCAGACACAAAGAAGGGGGATTTGGAGCACCTGGTCAGAACGGGAAAGCTGGAGGGAAAGAGAGCACCAGGTAGACCCAGGGAGAAAATGCTAGACGGACTTGCAGACTGGCTGAAGACGAGGAGGGTGGGGGAGATGCTTGGGGCAACAAGAGATAGAGACAGATGGAAGTCCACGATCGCCAACGCCATGCGGCAGGGCACCTGATGATGATGATGATGATGAAGAAGGTGGTGATGACAATGAGAACAATAATCATGACAATATTGTTTTCCATCTAGGCTTGAAATCTCTATGCGTATTATCACAATGTATCGTGGTGTCAACCAGGCCCGAGAAATACATACACCCTGCAGTACTGAAGTGGATGAGACTCGACAGTGTGATCCCAGTCTGCCCAGTGATCCCATAGCACACTTAATTCTGGGTAGGAGACGGGTGGGGGCCTAAACATTCAACAGCGATTTTGACGGGACGGGTGGGATTCGAACTCTGAGTTTTCCAGTCGGTACTTTCTTTGCGCTAAACACTGCTCTGTGGCGATTGGTCTTGTTGATGATTTTGGTTTTTAAGTTTTTAATTTTTGGAGAGAAACCAGGACCCGAGCTCACGATGACGATGATCATCTCCCAACAATACCTTTGGTCGTGTATATCATGTTTGGTGATCATTGGCGATCATGGCCTTGATCGCAGACACCATGTGGCAGGGCACTTGATGATGATGATGATATCAAGTTTGACATTTTACTCCGCGACTAACGTGTACAGCGTCCAGTTAACCCTTTGGTTCCCCCCACCCTATTTGCCAGCATCCTGCATTGTCAGCCATGACAGCAAAGCAAAAACTTAACCCTTTCACTCCCTCACCCTATCCAGCAGTTTCCTGCAGGAAGCTGGTGGATAGGGTGAGGAAGTGGAAGGGTTAAGGGTTTGCAGCTTATGGACAGGCTGTGGGAACGAAAGAGTAAAGGCTGTCTCTGGTCAGCATATACCATGCTTTTGAACAAAAAAATTGAAACATGACAAGATCTACAAACAGACTAACTTGGTATAACAGGTCATGTCAGAGACTGTGCAAAACTTTAAAAACATACAAGATCTTCAAAAAAGACTGACGCCATGTGATAGATGAGAACCAAATGATGTATGTGGCGTCAGCATATTTTGATTGGAGAATCATTAATCATGTTCTGAAAAAAAAAATGACAGGGATTATTTGTATCCTTAATTCAACCGTTTAATGTATTACACACATACACACACACACACACACACACACACACACACACACACACACACACACACACACACACACAAACACACACAAACACCACACACACACACACACACACACATATGTGTGTGTGTATATTGTATATATATATATATATATATATATACGCATAGATGATAGATAGACAGACAGACAGACAGATAGATAAATAGATAGATAGATAGATAGATAGACAGACAGACAGACAGACAGACAGATATATAGATAGATAGATGGACAGATGGATAGATGTACAGACAGATAGACAGACAGATAGATAGATAGACAAATAGAAAGATAGATAGATAGATAGACAGACAGACAGACAGATATATAGATAGATAGATGGACAGATGGACAGATAGACAGACAGATAGACAGACAGATAGATAGACAAATAGAAAGATAGATAGATAGACAAATAGAAAAATAGACAGATAGATAGATAGATATATAGAAAAATAGACAGATAGATAGACAAATAGAAAAATAGACAGATAGATAGATAGATAGATAGATAGATAGATAGATCTATACACACTGATAGATAGATAGATAGATCTATACACACATATACAGATATATGTATGCATGCATTATATGCACGTAAAACTCATACAACATGTCTGAGATAGTGCAAAACTGTGGAACATACAAGATCCCAAAATGATTAACTGGGTACTCATACTCGTATAACATGTCTAAGAGTTCCTGGTAACCAGGTTGCTTAGTGGGTGCTTAGAATCTGTCTGTCGGGCTACCTTCGCCTATTCCAGGTTACCTGACTTGCAACCTGAAATTTCATTGACCAGAACAAGTAAAACAAAGTTTAGCTCAACTAGATAGAGCGCTGTCGGGCTACTGACAAATTTGTCTGACTGCCTCAGCTTCCCTGGCTTGTAGTCCGGCTGGCTGTCTTATGTTGGTGTAAGAAATCTTAGCCCTAAAAAAAAGCGTGTAATCCTTTGTATACAATGCATTCAACGGGTTGAATGAGGGATACAGTGTAATCCCTGTCATTGTTTCATAATGAGACTTTAGTCAATGATTCTCCTCCTAACTTGACCTGTCATTGGTTCATAATGAGACTTTAGTTAATGATTCTCCTCCTAACTTTGACCTGTCATTGGTTCATAATGAGACTTTAGTTAATGATTCTCCTCCTAACTTGACCTGTCATTGGTTCATAATGAAACTTTAGTCAATGATTCTCCTCCTAACTTGACCTGTCATTGGTTCATAATGAGACTTTAGTCAATGATTCTCCTCCTAACTTTGACCTGTCATTGGTTCATAATGAAACTTTAGTTAATGATTCTCCTCCTAACTTTGACCCGTCATTGGTTCATAATGAGACTTTAGTCAATGATTCTCCTCCTAACTTTGACCTGTCATTGGTTCATAATGAAACTTTAGTTAATGATTCTCCTCCTAACTTTGACCTGTCATTGGTTCATAATGAGACTTTAGTTAATGATTCTCCTCCTAACTTTGACCTGTCATTGGTTCATAATGAGACATAGATGTCATTTGGATCTTATCCATCAAATGTCGTCAGTTCTTATCATCATCATCAGGTGCCCTGCCGCATGGCGTTGGCGACCATGGACTTCCAACCATCTCTATCTCTCGTTGCCCCCAGCATCTCCCACACCCTCCTCATCCCCAGCCACTCTGCAAGTCCGTCCAGCATTCTCTCCCTGGGTCTACCTGGTGACCTCTTTCCCTCCAGCTTCACCGTTGTGACCAGGTGCTCCAAAACCCCCTTCCTCATAAAAGATCACTCATAAGGAAGATTAGGAAAAGACAAGCAACATTTACAGGCCATTTTATGAGGAAGGGGTCAGTGCTTATAGGGAATTAAATCAGGCGCGGCAACGCCATCTTGAGAAAATCGAAAATGAAAATCCAACCTGAAACCAGACCACACACCAAGAAAAGATAATGGTTCGACTTCCAGAGAAGACAAATTGTTTAGCAATCAAGGTGTCGACCGAATAATATCTTTTTTGTTGTCTTTATCGGTACTGGCCACTGAATTCTTCCACCACCTCCCCTCCTGGCACGCACTCACACACGGTTTACGCACACCCCAACTTTTTTCTCCGATGCGAGGATCAGTTGAATGAGCCATTGAAAATCAAACAAACGAAGCAACAGGAGGAGGAGGAGGAGGAGGAGAAGGAGGAGAATTTAGAAGAAGAAGAAGAAGAAGAAGAAGAAGAACAAGAACAAGAACAAGAACAAGAACAAGAAGAACAACAAGAACAAGAAGAACAACAAGAACAAGAAATAGAAAAAAAAGGAGAAGAGGGCAAAATGAAAGAAAGAAAAAAAGAAGAAAGAATGAATGCATGAATGAGTGAAT
>JAPXFY010000012.1:44108343-44115843 GCA_030674185.1 Monoplex corrugatus | reverse complement strand
TGTGTGTATGAGTGTGTGGTGTGTGTGTGTATTTAGATACGTAGATTGTATGGCTGTTTACTAATCATCTAAGGTTGTTTAGTTGTTGTTGTCTTCTTGTTATTGTTGTTGTTGTTGTCGTTGTTGTTTCATTAATCATATTTTAAACAGTGGACGTCACAAAATTTCAATGAAAAATATTATCGTGAAATGAATGTGTTGAAAAACTCGCAGGTATGCCACTACAACAAGCAGCTTCGTCTTGCAAGATACTAAGATCATGCTCTTGAAAAAAGGACACCCTGGGGCATCATATTATCGATTTCTTTGATGAAAGTGGAATAGTTACAGGAAGTGACAAATGGCAATAATATTGACGATGATAATCATAATCACCATCACCATCACCATCACCATCACCATCACCATCACCATCACCATCACCATCATCATCATCATTATCTCACCACTACTATTACTACTACAACTACTATTGATGATAATAATGATAACAACAACAACAACAATACACTACTACTACTACTACTACTACTACTACTACTACTATTACTACTACTACTACTTCTACTACTACTATTACTACTACTACTACTACTGCTACTACTATTACTACTACTACTACTATTACTACTACTACTACTGATAATGATGATGGTGATGATGATGATGGTGATGATGATGGTGATGATGGTGATGATGATGATGATGATGATGATGATGATGATGATGATGATGATGATGATGAATGAAAACTTATACAGTGGACGTCACAAAATTTCAATGAAAAATATTATCGTGAAATGAATGTGAAGGGCAAAACAAGAGCTCTCATCAATCAGTTCCAAATTCATACCGTCCCAAGAGTAACACGGCACAGGATTCTGCACCGTGGAACAAAAGGAAACATAGCTGTTCCAGAACCAGCAATCACAGAAACATTATGAGACGGTAACGTGAAGAAGAGTGAAGAAGATAATCCCATTGGACAAAAAGGCGAGCCCCCTAAGTGGGAAAAAAAAAAAGTAAAATGCTGTGCAAACTTAGAGAAACGATCAGCTCGTGTAGGCAGATTGTCGTAGCCCCTAGAGATGGACATAAGGGTTGTCTCCTTTGCAATAGTATAAACAGACAGACAGACAGACAGACAGACAAAAACAAGCAGACCACAATAGACCTTTTAGTTGATAGACTAAATTGTCTGGTCTTAAATGCAAAACGAAACGGAAACCTTTGAGGAAGACAACGCAAGAAAATGAAACAAACAAACATGTAAACAAACAAACAAACAAACAAGTAAACATACAAACAAACAAACAAACAAAGCAATGAAGAAAGACTGCTGGTGGTTGAGGAGCAGCCCACTGCGCTCTGTCAGTATTTAGGTCCTTTAATGGGAAGGTTGCTCCCCCTTCATCAACCACATTTTTTTCAATTCAGTTACTTCTTTGTTAATTCACGTTTGTTCAATTCGACTACCCCTTTATTAACCCTTTGACTCCCGCACCATATCTGCCAGCATCCTGCATTGTCAGCCATGATACGAGTGCAAAAACGTAACTTTTCACTCCCTAATCCTATTCACTAACTTCCTGCAGAAACTGGTGGATAGGGCGAGGGAGTGAAAAGATTTTTGTTTTTTTTTAGCTTATATACAGGCTACTGGAGTGACAGGTTTAATTCACATTTGTTCACTTCAGTTACCCCTTTATTAATCCACATTTGCATGTTAAAACGAGCATACACATGAACTCGCACCATACATATGTATACATCATTCTCACAGATATTTAAAACACAAAGGAGAGCAAATCTGATTATTTCTGTGCATTGAAGCTGTGTTTTTTTTTGTTTTTTTTTCATTTAAACTTTGGTCAGGTGGACGTCACTTCCTTCAACAAAAACCCATCCTTCATCGCTCGACGTGTATCACAACTAATGAAAATTCAAACAACAGAGCTACTAGACACTCGCTAAAACCCCGTCTCCCTCAACGACCTTGGGCGCGCGTGGCGGCAAATAATGGCATATTATGGCACAGGAACCGCTGGCGACAGAGCTGGGGCCGGGGGCAAAACGGGAGGCTTTCCCGAACAAAAAGAAAAGGCGAATGTTATGGATGAGATGGGCTGAGAAAGGAAGAGCAAATGGGCCCAGAAAGGACGTCGGAGAATGGAGGCAGTGGAAGAGAACTGATTTCACGGTGTGGATTACGGAATACCGTTGAAGGTCGGAAGCTAGGTAAACAGTTTGGTAATGGAAGAAGGGAAGGAGACAAAGGCAGTGTTTAATAACGGATGGTCTCTGTTAAGGCCAGTACTCTGTGCTAGGCAAGCTTACTTGTTGGGTGGCGGGATTCCGCGTGGTGGGCAATGTTTGGACACTTTTCAAAATGCTTCTGGTATAATCCTGGGAGAGCAAATTATGAACAAAAACAAATCGGTCAAGCCATTCTAACAATCTCCTATTTTACACACAGAGTCTTACAGAAAATCCAAAATTTGTATTTCTCAAGTAGCAAGAAGCTTAAATTGGAACGCAATTTGATGTGAATCGAAGACAGTAGTAGACAGTCACCAAAATGAAAAGTGGTTGTAACCATTGTGAGAAGTTCCAGAGAAAACGGCTGTTACTGATACACCTTTCTTGCAAAAGTGCTGATTTTAAGCACTTTTGTTATCCGTCATACTTTGACTTCGTGGCTTTATTTTCTAAACTTATGTTTACGCGACTCTTCAATAATAGTCGACAGTTCCCCCGTGGAGATGCCGGGGGTTCTTTCAGAATAAACAGTATCCCCATCTTCTGGAAAGTCTGTGCCAGAAATTTCATCCTTTTCTGGGACTCTCTTTGTTGTTTTTCTTTTTTTTCTTCCTGCTTTGTTTTCTGTCATTTCTGCCTATTATTTTCTGCCTTGCTGGTCCATTCACCTGTATGTGTTCAATAAAGTCTGACGTACTTTCTCTTAGGATTGATTACTGAGTGTATGTATTATATACATTTTTGGCTCTAGGGAAATGAGATGTGCAGAAGCAATTGTATGTAATTTAGGTCGGTTTTTATATGTGCTTTAGTGTCCGTAGTTATCTTTGAATTTGTTTTCAGATTTGTTTTTCAAATCCCTTTTGTGATAAATTGGACGGAGTGGTCAACGAAAGGGGCATCTCTTTAGATTATGTGTGCGAATGTGTTGATTTGTGTACTTAATTTTCTTTTCCTTTTTTCCCTGTTAAGTATTGTGTGAATGTGTGTGTGTGTGTGTGTGTGTGTGTGTGTGTGTGTGTGTGTGTGTGTGTGTGTGTGTGTGTGTGTGTGTGTGTGTGTGTGTGTGTGTGTGTGTGTGTGTGTGTGTGTGTGTGTATAAACGGTTAGCCCTGACGTGGGTCTACGCTGTCGGCTGGGATTTAAACATAAGCAATAATTGCAATAACAATAGTCCCCTTTTTATTTACCAATATTTAGAAAAGACCCACTCATAAAAAATTGTGGAAATTTTCTTCACACAGTTTTGCCACAGACATACCCACACATAAAGGCAGATCTCTTTCCAGTCGATATGAAATAATTTCCCTTTTTTGTTCTGAAAGGTTGAAAAACAAAGGTGAACGCATTTTATGTTGACCTGAAGTGAATCGCATTACACGATTGGCTACCCGTACGAGTGACATGTAGGTAATGAAGCTTGCAAACATGCTTCACTCTGTCTCTGTCTCTATCCGTTCGTCTGTCTGTCCCTGTCCGTCTGTCTGTGTGTCTCTCTCTTTGTCTCTGTCTCTGTCTCTGTCCCCTGTCTCTGTCTGTGTGTGTGTCTCTCTTTGTGTCTGTGTGTCTATCTCTGTGTGTGTCTCTCTCTGTCTCTCTGTCTCTATCTATCTCTCTGTCTCTCTGTCTCCTGTCTGTCTGCCTGCTGCCTGTCTGCCTGTCTGCCTGTCTGCCTGTCTGTTGTCTTTCTATTATCTATCTATCTATCTATCCATCTATATATATACATATATATATATATATATATATATATATATATGTGTGTGTGTGTGTGTGTGGTGGGTGTGTGTGTGTGTGCGTGTGTGTCTGTTTGTCTCTGTCTGTCTGTCTGTCTGTCTCTTCTCTCTTCTCTCTCTCTCTCTCTCTTCTGTCTGTCTGTCTCTCTCTCCTCTCTCTCTCTCTCTCTTTCCTTGACTGTGGGGTTTTCTTTGATGTGAGACAAGTTTATATTGAGTGACTAGTTGTGTTGTAACTCAAACCTGTAATTGTTTATTTTGTTGATCTGTTCTTTTCTTAGAAGACAAAATACACAGATGCACATGTCATCTCCATGTAACCAAGATTGTTCTAAAGATAGACTGATACAATACCAGTATAAAAAAAAACGTAGGCTATGTAAAACACAGGCTAGGTGGGATCTCAGGACCTAGCCAGCTCATGGATTTATGTGCAGGCTTCAGGCTTGTGCCATGATCATTTTGGATGTTTTCCATCACGTGGCACCGTGGCGTCAGAGCACGTTGAATTCATTCTGAGCATGGAGACGTCATCTTGAGAAACTGAAACTGAAACTGAAATTGTCTTCTTCCGGGGTCATTGTTTTTTGTCCGTGCGGTGTAGACAAGTGGATAAACGTGGGGCTTCCAATCATAGGTTCTGGGCTTCAATTCACCGAGACACAACAACAGTAATAATAATGACGATGATTGATAGTGATGATAATGATGATGATGATGATGATGACGACGACGGGAATGATGGTAATGTCTCTCTATCAATAATAATAATGGTGACACGCTCGTGAGATACTATTTTAATTTTTTTTTCTTTCCACAAGACATATCCCATGAAAAACATAATATGAAAGACAGCTGGTTGGATATTACACAGTACGTCACGGCAATAGTCATCACAGGACATTGTCGTCATAAATGACGTCCACTTGCATTATGAGGGCAATACCATCTTAACTATATTGTGTTCTCCCGATCGATGTGAGATAATGTATATGTGCTTATTTTGCTTAGTTTCCATCCTTGTTTCATTTGAGATTTTTTTTCCTGCTATTAGAAATCCACGTCTGGCCTCTTACTGCCACATTTTGATGTTCGGGTTTCGGTTCTTGAGTCTTCAGTCATGAATACGTTTTGTAAGCTTAATAACGTGCTGCTGAATGAATTACTTTCATCTACAGTATATCTCATTTTCAAAGACAAAAGTAATTAAATCTTTGTGAAGGAAGAAAAATCAAATAACAAAAAAATGAGAAAGAGAAAATAGATTCTGCTGAGGAATAACGTTTTAACACACCATAACAATTTTCTTTTCCTTACAACTTTTATAATGATGATAAAGGTAATGAACCTCATTCCCAGAACAACGACACAGTAATCATGTTTTGGATGATGATCATTTTTATAAGAACCAAAACCACATGAAAACAGAATGAGAACTCGTATTTAATTGACAATAAAGGACAGGCGCAAATTTTCAGCCTATTGGCCTTTGTCAACGTACACAAAAGACAACATTAACGACAACGAAAACAACAACAACAACGACAGCAGCAGCAACAGCAACAACACAGCAGCAGCAGTAACAACAACAATGACAACAACATTAACAAAAAATCCACAGGCTGAAGAGCAAAATCCAGCAGATCAGATAACTTCCATGACAGGCAGAGTGCGTTTTTTGACCTGCAGAAGATAGATCTACTGGTTGATTGACTGATTGATTGGTTGATTGATTGACTAACTGATTGATTGATTGATTGATCGATGATGAGTGAGTGAGTGAGTGAGTGACTCACTAACTGACTCACTGACTCACTGACTCACTGACTGACTCACTGACTGACTCACTGATTCATTGATTCAAAATCCTCTTTTAAGCTTCACTGCATTTGTACATACCCTTACCGGAAATCTTTTCTCATTTCGTTGCCAGTACCCAAGAGGTCAAAAGCGCGACTCATTTTCATATAAACGGTAAAAAAGAAAAAAAAACGAAAGAAAGAAAGGAAAAGAAGAAGAAAGAAAAAAGGAAAAAAAAGGAAAGAAAGAAAGAAAAGAAAGAAAGACAGAAGGAAAGAAAAGAAAGAAAGAAAGATAGAAAGAAAGAAAAGAAAGAAAAAAGAAAAGAAGAAAGAAAGAAAAAAAGAAAAAAGAAAAAGGAAGAAAGAAGAAGAAAAAAGAAAGAGAAAAAAAAAAAGAAAAAGAAAGAGAAAAAGAAAGAGAAAAGTATGAAAAAGAAAGAAAGAAACAAAAAGAAAGAAAAAGAAAAGACTAAAAAAGAACAGAAAAGAAAGAAAGAAAGGAAAAAGTGCAGACGTGAAGAACAGAGAGGGAGGGGTTAAGGAGAAGCAAGAGAGTGGGGGGGGGGGGGTGAAACAGGAAAGGAAAGTTTACATGAAATCCTGAATGAATGGCAGCAATTTATTCCACCCGGTGTGCTTTCTTACGGGTACGCAGGTACGCGGGCCAGGCTGGAAGAAGGAGGGCAGACAGCCGGTGGCGCCACTTCGCTGTCTTCTTGTTTGGATAGGTGATGGGATCGCCACTGCTGAGACACGGTGGACAGAAGGGGAAGGAAGGACAGAGAGAAAGAGACGGTGAGAGAGAGAGAGAGAGAGAGAGAGAGAGAGAGAGAGAGTGAGTGAGAGAGAGAGACAGAGACAGAGAGAGAGAGAGAGAGACAGGCAAACAGAGACAGAGACAGAGATAGAGAGACAGACAGACAGACAGAGACAGAAAGATAGAGAGAGAGAGAGAGACAGAGACAAAGACATACCGAGACAGAGAGAGGGACAAAGACAAAGACAGAGACAGACCGAGAGAGAGAGAGATAGAGAGAGAGAGACAGAGGCAGAGACAGAGACAGAATCAGAGACAGACACAGACATAAAGAGAGAGGAGGGGGAATGAGAGGGAGAGAGACCGAGAGAGAGAGAGGAGAGGGGGGGGGGAGGGAAGAGAAACACACATACACACACAAAGACAAGTCACACTAACACGTACTAAGCACACACAGACATTATGCAGAAGAAAGCTGTATGAATGTGTGATGTGTGAATGTGTTTGTGTAGTGCGCGCTATGTTGATATATGTGTGCGTGCGCATGTGTGCTTATGTGTGTGCTCTTGTTGCGTGCATGTGAGTGGCTATGTGGTATGCGGTGTGTATATGTGGTATATGTGTTGTGGTATGATCATGTGTTGTTTGTGTGTGTTGTGCGTGTGTGTGTGTGTGGTGTGTGTGTTGTGTGTGTATGTGTGTGTGTGGTATGATATGTGTGTGTGTGTTTGTGTGTGTGTGTGTGTGTGTGTGTGTGTGTGTGGTGTGTTGTGTGTGTGTGGTGTTGTGTGTGTGTGTGTGTGTGTGTGTGGGGTGAATGTGGTGGGTGTGTGGGGCATGATATGTGTGTGTGTGTGTGTGTGTGTGTGTGTGTGTGTGCGCGCGCGCGCACGCGCGCGTGTGTGTAATATACTTACTGCCATTGTGCCATAGACGTACGGGGAAG
>JAPXFY010000012.1:44098343-44100843 GCA_030674185.1 Monoplex corrugatus | reverse complement strand
TGAGTCAACAGGGCCATGTTTCAGTTTCAGTTTCAGTTTCAGTTTCTGTTTCTGTTTCTGTTTCAGTTTCAGTTTCTGTTCTGTTTCTCAAGATGACGTCTCCGCGCTCGGAATGAATTCCATATGCACTAACGTCACAAGTGCCATGTGATGGAGAAGATCCAGAATGATCATGGCACAAGTCTTAAGCCTGCACATAAACCCACGAGCTGGCCAAGTCCTGATGTCCTTCCTACCTACCTAGAAAGTTCCATAATCCTGGGGTCGTAGGTGAGTGAGGTGCAGAGACCTCAATTTTCACGGGGCCAGCACCACGAGGGCGGCGCCCATCCCTCTCCCTCGCTTCATTATATTCATATTCACTTTTTTTTTTAACCAAGACTTCAGAAAGGCAAGAAGGCTAATTGGTCTTCAAGGGTGGGACCTGGGAAAACAACCATCTCTCCAATGATTTTTACAAGGCAATGCCCGCTCTTCACGATTTTCAGTTGCCATGGGATCTTTAGCGTGCGCAGCAAGAAGGCACACGGTCCGACTGGTATTTCGTCCCCTTCCGAAGGACTAGACTTTCAGTTCGATTTTCCGGTCAAACTGAGGAGAAAAACACGAAGCCATGATGACCGGGAGTATACTAATGTCGAGAAGATAAAAGATGGGATGGGCGCAGTGCGACAGAACACAGACGTTCACCAGGAATGGCTTTCCCATACTGGCGCATTGATTTCCTGTCGAGCCACTTAAAGTCGCGATTTACAGCCATACAATAACATCTCAAATGATCTGAATTTCTGTTCCTATTGTAGCCCAACCCGTTTCTCAAATTTCACTTTATGTCTGCACGCCGCAGAGAAGAAAATATCGCTTGATGAACGACAGTTAAGGAACTGATGACATTTTCTATAGGAAGGTTATGATATTGTTGTTGATGGAGAGGTTTTAAAAGATTCTTGATTTATGTGTTGGGTTAATCAAAAAAAAAAAAAAAAAAAAAAAAAGAAACCGCTCTGGTAAAGTTGGAAGATAATTGTATGGCAATACATCAGGTCAAATTGCCAGCGTATCTTAGAATATAATTCATCAAATCATCTCGTGGTTCATTCTTTTTTTCTTTTTTTTTCTTAATAACATGTTTGAAGTGTATGCTTTCGGTTTTTCGTGACATTTCGTTTCTGTTCTTTTATTTTATTTTATTTTTTCGGTGTGCTGAGGGGAAGATATGACTTTATAAACAGTATTTGAGCTAATGTTGACATTTTCTTCAAGACGGGTGATCTATGACTATTTCATGATCTATTTGTTGGATAGACAAAGTTAGGCTCCGGTATTGAGAGAAGAGGATTCCATAGCAAACAAATAATAACAACAATAACAACACAACAATACTACCACTACTGCTACTACTACTACTACTGCTACTACTATTGCTGCTGCCGCTATCTACTACTAATAATAATACAATATATAATATAATAAATATAATATAATATAATATAATATAATATAATATAATATAATATAATATAATATAATATAATATAATATAATATAATATAATATAATATAAATATAATATAATATAATATAATATAATATAATATAATATAATATAATATAATATAATATAATATAATATAATATAATATAATATAATATAAATATAATATAATATAATATAATATAATATAATATAATATAATATAATATATATAATATAATATATGAATATAATATAATATATATGATATAATATAATTATATAATATAATATAAATAATATAACATAATATGATATAATATGTATAATAATAAAGATGATGATGATGATGATGTTTATAAGGCTCCAATCAAACCAAGGCGCGCACTCTCATCATTCACCAAAGTAATCACCAACAAGGACAAATCTCCAGGGCACAAACCACACGTAAACATATCACAGTGTACTACCAGTGTGACCTACAGCCTATATTCAATAATCTATACCAGTGTGACCTACAGCCTATATTCAATAATCTATACCAGTGTGACCTACAGCCTATATTCAATAATCTATCAGACTATACACTCTTGTTTTCCTAATTGAAGGCTCGGAGTATATACCTTAATTGAACGTTTGGAGTATATACCTTATATTTGTGTGTAGCGGCACTTTGTGAGCTAAACGTCAAGTCGTATTGGGGGTGGGGTGGGGTGGGGGTGGGGGTTGTGGTTGATAAACAACAATGGAAGAGTCATGGCTACCTCCTCAGTCAAGGCATCAATTTCGCTGAACGCTCGCTGACACTGCTGTTGTGTCTGCCATTTATTAATAAACGGATTATCTTACTACGATTTCCATTGTGGGGTTTTAAAAGAAACCTGGATAAATGTGGGTTGCTGATGACTGAGAGAATGAAAATATAATTATGTCTATGTGATAGCGGAATAAATATGGGTTGCTGATGACTGAGAGAAGGAAAATATTATTATGTCTATGTGATAGCGGAGTAAATATGGGTTGCTG
>JAPXFY010000012.1:44083343-44085843 GCA_030674185.1 Monoplex corrugatus | reverse complement strand
TTTGTAACATGAGTGCATATAGAATTCATTCCTAGTGCAGAGACGTCATCTTGAGAAACTGAAACTGAAACTGAAACAGAGGTATATGTCAGCGGATGAGTAATCATGGAGGCGTGGGTAAACAGATAAGTCTTTAGAGTTTTAATATACCTGGTCCTTATCTATTTCCACAGACCAAAGGCATAGATGTAGGTTCCTGCACTGTCTGTTTCTGCATTCCACCAGTCATATCCATGACTGTACTGGTTGTGAGATTATATGAAAATGATAATAGATCAAGGATCTACATTTTTTTTTCACTTTAGAAATACGTATTCATGTTTTGAACCCCCCAGGTGACTAAAAGGAGTTCATGGTTAAACGGGCACAGCTCTCATTTTAGGACACAGTGATGCAAAACTATGTTTGTATTAGTGTTGAAAAGGAAATTTGTGTCAGTTACTTGACTCTTCAGTTTTTATTTTTATCATTGGATTTTCTCTCCTTCTCAGTTATCATCTCCCCTTCTTTTTCGAAGCCGCACAAATGATAAACATGACACTAAAGTCTTTCTTCTTCACTGACAGACACCACAGCGCCGAGCGAGCGTGCAGCAGCCAGATTGATGCCTTGACTGCAGGAGGTAGCGCTTCAGGCTTAAAGCCTCATAACTCTGCCACGGTTGTTTACCTCAGGGCTCACGCGGTGACATTTAACTCAAACATGATGCAACGTGTAAACAGAAGGCGTATACCCCAAAACATGTGATTAGGAAAACTCTAGAGCGTATAGAGGGGTAGATCGCCAAACCCACACAGCCAGCAACACTGGCAATGCAGCCTGATTTATCACTGCAGAATTGTCTTCCTGCAACCAGAGCACTTTCCCGATCCACCCAACTCGTAAACCCTCATTTTCAGCACTACATCATGATCCTCTCGGGGAAAATTGTCATCACTTACTAAACGTCGTCCATCAAATAATACATTTCGTCTCTTTTTGTGGACTTGAGCTGAAACCTGAGAAAGAAGTTAGGAAATGCAGATGGTAAAGTCTTAGTGAAAACCTCTCATTCAGAACGATGTAGTTTCGAATGCAAAAAATGTGCAGTTAGACGGAAAACCCTATGACGTAATACTTTTGAAAACTGTTACTTTAATACATAAAATGAATGAGGACGAGCGATGGCCAAACTTATAAAAATACTTTTGTTGTTGTTGTTGTTCTTCTTCTTCTTCTTCTTTTTCTTCTTCTCTTTCTTTCTTCTTCTTTTTTCTTCTTCTTCTCTCTTCTTCTTCTTCTTTCTTCTTCTTCTTCTTCTTCTTCTTCTCTTCTTCTTCTCTTTCTTCTTCTTCTTCTTCTTTCTTCTTCTTCTTCTTCTTCTTCTTCATTCTTCTTCTCATTCTTCTTCTTCGCATTCTTCTTCTTCGCATTCTTCTTCTTCGCATTCTTCTCTTCTCTCTTCTTCGCATTCTTCTTCGCATTCTTCTTCGCATTCTTCTTCGCATTCTTCTTCTTCTTCCATTCTTCTTCTTCTTCTCTTTCGCATTCTTCTTCTTCTTCTTCGCATTCTTCTTCTTTCGCATTCTTCTTCTTCTTTTTCTTCTTCGCATTCTTCTTCTTCTTCTTCGCATTCTTCTTCGCATTCTTCTTCTTCTTCTTCGCATTCTTCTTCTTCTTCGCATTCTTCTTCTTCGCATTCTTCTTCTTCGCATTCTTCTTCTTCGCATTCTTCGCATTCTTCTTCGCATTCTTCTTGCATTCTTCTTCTTCGCATTCTTCTTTCTTCGCATTCTTCGCATTCTTCTTTTCTTCGCATTCTTCGCATTCTTCGCATTCTTCTTCTTCGCATTCTTCGCATTCTCTCTTCTTCGCATTCTTCTTCTTCGCATTCTTCTTCTTCTTCTTCGCATTCTTCTTCGCATTCTTCGCATTCCTCTTCGCATTCCTTCTTCGCATTCTTCTTCGCATTCCTTTCTTCGCATTCTTCTTCGCATTCTTCTTCTTCTTCTCGCATTCTTCTTATTCTTCTTCTTCGCATTCTTCTTCTTCTTCTTCTTCGCATTCTTCTTATTCTTCTTCTTCGCATTCTTCTTCTTCTTCTTCATCTTCGCATTCTTCTTATTCTTCTTCTTTGCATTCTTCTTCTTCTTCTTCTTCTTCTTCGCATTCTTCTTCTTCTTCTTCAATATTCTCTTCTCTTCTTTCCTCTTTTTATTGGTATTTTCCTTCAATTGTTCGGCAGTTTCGTCTAAGTCACTTTGTAATTTCGTAACTTGGGAGGAAAAAATTATATTGATATCATTGAGAATATGCTAGTACAATTGCCTTCGAAAAGCCAGATACATATCTCATGATAGGCGTACTAATGTATTAATCAAGAACATACTGTGTGAAAACATAATGTTGAGCAATTTGCAAGGCAATCCAGTTTCCCTACATGCAAAAATGAAATGAATTAAGAAATACAAAAAAGATGAATACGTCAATACATGAATAAATGAATAAATGTCCAGATGGA
>JAPXFY010000012.1:44075843-44078343 GCA_030674185.1 Monoplex corrugatus | reverse complement strand
TAATAATAATAATAATTAATAATAATGATAACAATAATTAATAATTACAATATTTATATAGTGCAAAATTTTGATAAAATCAAATCTAAGCGCTGAAACAGACACACACGCACGCACGCACACACACGCACGTACACACACACACACACACACACACACACACACACACACACACACACACACACGCATGGCTATAAATAGGGAGAAAGAATAAAAGCAATGGAAAATTATAGAGAGCATATTAGTGATGAAATGAGAATGGACACTTTTCCTTTATTGGAAGCTTGCAGAAGATCATTAACAACTGTTAACAGAGCAGTTTCTGTGCCATAGGATTAATGACAGGCTGACTGAAAAGGTTCAAGGAGATGATTGGCTTCAAGGTGACTCATGAGCTGCAAGAAGACGATATACTCAGCACCTTGAAAAAGAAAATAAAAGATTTGAAAGAGGCTAATAAACTTTGTGGGTTATTGGGATCTAGACTGGACTTTTTGAACACAGGGATGACTAGGGTATGTTTCAGGCTCTGTGGAACGACACCTGTGTTCAAACTGTGTTAAAATGTATTCATAGTTCAAGGAATAAAAGACGACTGTTGAACAATACTGAAAAGGGAAAGTGGTGGAATGACTTGACTCTATTGTTTTGTTTGTCTGTTCTTGTTCTCTTCACAGCTTATCAGTTCCCATACTTTCCGTTCGTCACAATGAAAACCATGACATGAACGTCTCTTTCTTACACTGACAGACACAACAGCGCCAAACAAGTGTACAACAATAATGATGTCTAAACTGCAGGAGGTAACGCTTCAGGCTTAGAGCCCATACCTTTTCCATTGTTGTTTATCTCGGGCCTCACGCGTTGCCATTTAACTCGAAAATGGCGCAACATGTAAACAGAAAGCATATATCCCATACGTGTGACTAGGAAAACCAGAGTTTATGGAAGGATAGATTGCCAAACCCATAATACCAGCAACATTGGCAATACATTCTGATTTATCACTGCAGAATTGTCTTCCTGCAACCAGAGCACTTTCCCGATCCACCCAACTCATAAATCCTAGCTCCCAGCACTACACAATGATCCTTTCAGAGAAAATGTCATCACTCACTAAACGTCGTTTGTTAAATAATTTATTTTTGTCTCTGTTCATAGACTTGAGCTGAAATCTGAGAAGGAAGTTGGAAATACACATGGTAATATCATGATAAGAACTCTCATTTTCACGGGCGTGAGTGAATTATAGTCTTACATAATTGTAGAACATTGTCTACACTCTGCCACAGAATACTTTTAAAAATACTGCTTCTGTACACTCGAATAGTGAAAACCTCTCATTCAGAAAGATGTAAATCGTAGCTTCAAATGCAGAAATGTGCAACTAATGGAGACTGTCACAGAACTGTCACAGAACGCTTTTAAAAAGTATTGCTTCTTTTCACTTGAATGAAAAAGGAGTCAGGGTGATTGATGGCCACAATTACAATTATGTTTTATTCTGTTCTTTGCAAACACGTTCTGCTTTCCACATGTCATAATTTCGACTATCTTGACGCTAATTTTGTGTAAAGCAATCTGGCATTTTGTGTTTTACGAGGAGTTGATACTAACGCTCTTCTACTTGCACTGGATTTGGAAGATAATATACTATTGGAATAATGGGCCTATTGCTTCAGGAGTTTAGAAACACTGTAAAAAGATGGGCTATAGAAACATGCGATTTCCAGATGATGGATTTGGGGACAAATCAATAAACACATAATATAGATGGGTTACATACATAAATGAATAACGAATCAAATTACTACATCGATGATACGCATCCCAACTTAAGTCTAGACTCTTTTACTTTGAACATGTTCTCCAGATAAACCTCAAGGATTCTTTTGAAATCCAGTGCATTAGGGGTGATTCTTCCACTTTTCTCTCAGATATCAAGAGCTTTCTCATTCCATGGCACTGCGAAAAAGAAAATGGACAATACTTTTGTCTCTTTGTCTGTCCGTTCGTCCCTACCTCTTTGCAATGTGTCTCTTTCTGTCTCTCTGTTACTCTTTTGTCTGTCTCTTCATTGTCTCTGTATCTGATCTTTATCTCTCCTTGCTTTGTTTGTATCCCTGCCTCTCTTTGTTACTTTGTTTATTTCTCTTTTTATTGTATTACCTTTATGCTTGTCGATCTGTCTGTCTGTCTCAATTTCCCTCATTTACTCGCAAACGAAAATACCTGTAGTCACACATGCATGCACACACACACATACACACACACACATACACACACGCGCGCACGCGCCAGTGCGCATACACACACATGCACATAATCACGCATACACACATACACACGCATACACGCACGCATGCACCTAAGCACGCACACGCACGCACACACACACACACACACACACACACACATTCAACACACACACCACACTACAAATCAACACACCGTACTATGTTGCTAACCTTTTCCTTTATCCGCGTCGCTGTCAAGTCAT
>JAPXFY010000012.1:44063343-44070843 GCA_030674185.1 Monoplex corrugatus | reverse complement strand
TGTATCCTATTCTAAAATCTGTTTCACCAAAACAAAAACAAACAGTCATTTATACTTTCTGCGTTGTTGCTTACGCAGAAACTTCATCCCGAAAGGGTTTCAACTCAAACACACTCCTTCCGACAGTGAAAATAAAAAACTTTTGCAGGCCACTAAAAATATCCTTCTTAAAGCAAGCAAACAGATCATAAAAACCCAATAGTACACTTAGAACGCAAACTGTCCATCGCCGACAAATCTCAGAAATACTTCAGTTCTGTAATCAGCAGAACACTAAACCCAACTCTCAGTCTCTTCATTAAAACCACCGTCATCAATTTCAATGCGTCACTACAAAAACACATGCAAACCATAAAAGACAAAAAATTAACCAACTTGAACAAGACTGCAAACCCGTCTGCACCGTTCTTGACACCTATCAGCAACCCAGCCCCCTCTCCACCTTCCTCTAGCTCTGCACGTCACCCCCTTGTACATTGCATTCCTCCAAACTTACCACTCTCTGAGGCGGAAGTGTCAGCCCTTTCAAAGGGCCTCAAATTTGTCCCTTTAAAACCATCCGCCAGTAAATACCAAACTATCAATAGCTGCCAACGATTTTTTAGATCCCTATGTTGGATGGCAGTACTGGGACATCCTCCCAAACAAAAATTGAATCCTGATGCTGACTTATTCACAAAACTTTTCCATAAGCCTTCTCATCGGGAACCTCCCCGCAACACCTTTCCCGAAGTTGAACATTACATCAACAAATGCCACCAAGAAATAGACTGTCTCAACATGCGACCCAAGAAACATTCCAACATCTCCAAAGAAGAAAGGGACGCACTACACTTCCTCAAAAACAGAGACGACATTGTCATCAAACCAGCAGACAAGGGGGGTGCAATTGTAGTCTGGGACAGACATCTGTATATCAAGGAAGCCCAGAAACAACTCCACCATCACGCCTTCTACAAAAAGTTGGACCAACCTGCCCACATGACCAATCATGCCAAGATATCCAAACTTATCAACAATCTCATAACCTCTAAGCAGCTGCCCCCCACTGCCAGACTACTCATCAAACAACTTCCAGTCCAATCACTTTTTTATTTACTTCCCAAAATACATAAAGCCAACAATCCTGGCCGTCCTATCGTGTCAGCTTGCAACTGCCCCACTGAAAACATTTCTCAGTTTCTTGACCACATTTTGCAACCTATAGTCCAGGCTTTGCCTACCTTCATCAAAGACACTAACCATACATTGGATCTGATTCAAATATTAAATGCAGACCACACCTTCAAACCCCAATACCTGTTCACTTTGGATGTGACCTCTCTGTACACCAGCATACCCCACTCCGACGGGTTAAAAGCTCTCCAACATTTTCTGGACAAACGACGTGACCAAACATTGTCCACTTCAACCCTTGTCCGACTTGCCGAACTGGTTCTTACCATGAACACATTTTCGTTCGGAGATGAGACGTTCTGGCAAGTTAGCGGAGTCGCCATGAGCACTAAGATGGGCCCCAGCTATGCCTGCTTATTCATGGGATATTTGGAGGAACATATCCTACAACAATACAAGAAACCCAAACCTGAATTATACAAAAGATACATAGACGATTGCATTGGCATGACATCCCTCGATCATGACCAACTTTTACAATTCATCCACTACGTTCAAACGTTTCACCCATCCATCAAGTTCACATATGAAATTTCAAACACATCCATAAGCTTCCTGGATATCGAAGTTTCCCTTCAATCTGAACAACTAGTCACTACAGTCCACTACAAACCTACAGATTCACATTCCTACCTGGACTACCAATCATCTCACACTTCCAACACCAGAAACAGCATTCCCTACTCGCAGTTCTTGAGACTACGACGCCTCTGCTCAGACGAAGACAATTTTCAGGACAAAGCAGTTGAAATGACTAGATTTTTCCTGCGCAGACATTACCCACCCGAGGTCATCAATGAAGCCCGGAAAAAAGTCAGCTCTGTCTCTCGGCCAAATGCCCTCCATTCAAAGCCCAAAGCTGTCACAGAGGATCGGCCAGTCCTCAGTCTAGTTTACCACCCGTCCGTGCACCTCATAAAAAGGATCATCTTGTCCAACTGGAACATTTTGCGATCCAGTCCCACTACAGGTGAAACCTTTGACAAGCGCCCTTTGATCGTCTACAAGAGAGACACCAATCTCCGCGACTTGCTGGTGCATTCGAATCTCAGCAAACCAGTCAGCCAACCTCCAGGAACCTCTCCATGCAACAAACCTAAATGCAAGACTTGTCCTTTCTTGTGCTCAGCCACCACAGTCAAAGGCCCCAAATCTCATATGAGAATTACAAAACATTTCAACTGTCAAACTTATAACATTGTCTACTTGATCAGCTGCTCTAAATGTTCCCAATTGTATATTGGTGAAACTGGACGCACTCTTGACACACGTTTCAAAGAACACTTGGCTGATATCCGCCACCAAAGGGATAAAACTATCCCCAATCACTTCAACCAATCAGACCACTCAATCAATGACATCCGAGTGAAAGGTCTGTGGCTTCTACACAATAACAGCACCATAGACAGGAAAGACAGAGAATCCCACCTCATAAATAAACTTGGAACACGCAAACCACATGGTCTTAACGACAAACCATGAGTAACAAAATTCAGACATGCCGTTTCATGTCTCTTCCTGTTCCCACGCCTACCAGATTCTTGGCACCGGGCACAATCTACTCGCTTATCTCTTGGCTCTTGCCCTGTGCTTTCTTCAGAACAGGGCTATACCGATATAGCATGGCCACTTCTCAAAATTGCAGAACTTATCTCACTTCCCTTTTGACATCACAGTTGCCTCCCCTCTCCCCTTTTCTTACTACTGCTCATGATGACATGGGCATTCCATCTCTTACCCACTGGACGAGGCGGCAGGGAAGTTTTTAGTCCCGTTTTTATTATCCATTGTTTGGTGTCTGTGATTTGTCTGTGACCGTGCGCTCGCGCTTGACAAAGGCTAGTTGGCCGAAAATTTGCGCTTGTTTTGTTTTGTCTTGTTGGAGACGCGCTTACATTGGTTTTCTTGTTCTTCTGGTTAATATCAGTAGATTTAGCAAGGCCATTACTGGCCATATCAGTCTAGTTTTCTTAAGTAATATCAGCAGATTCAGCAAGGCCATTACTGGCCATACAAGTCTAGTTGTCTTAAGTAATATCAGCAGATTTAGCAAGGCCATTACTGGCCATATCAGTCTAGTTTTCTTAAGTAATATCAGCAGATTCAGCAAGGCCATTACTGGCCATACAAGTCTAGTTGTCTTAAGTAATATCAGCAGATTTAGCAAGGCCATTACTGGCCATACCAGTCTAGTTTTCTTAAGTAATATCAGCATATTTAGCAAGGCTATTACTGGCCATATCAGTCTAGTTTTCTTAAGTAATATCAGCAGATTCAGCAAGGCCATTACTGGCCATATCAGTCTAGTTGTCTTAAGTAATATCAGCAGATTTAGCAAGGCCATTACTGGCCATATCAGTCTAGTTTTCTTAAGTAATATCAGCATATTTAGCAAGGCCATTACTGGCCATACCAGTCTAGTTTTCTTAAGTAATATCAGCATATTTAGCAAGGCTATTACTGGCCATATCAGTCTAGTTTTCTTAAGTAATATCAGCAGATTTAGCAAGGCTATTACTGGCCATACCAGTCTAGTTTTCTTAAGTAATATCAGCATATTTAGCAAGGCTATTACTGGCCATATCAGTCTAGTTTTCTTAAGTAATATCAGCAGATTTAGCAAGGCCATTACTGGCCATACAAGTCTAGTTGTCTTAAGTAATATCAGCATATTTAGCAAGGCTATTACTGGCCATATCAGTCTAGTTTTCTTAAGTAATATCAGCAGATTTAGCAAGGCTATTACTGGCCATACAAGTCTAGTTGTCTTAAGTAATATCAGCATATTTAGCAAGGCTATTACTGGCCATATCAGTCTAGTTTTCTTTTCTTAAGTAATATCAGCATATTTAGCAAGGCTATTACTGGCCATATCAGTCTAGTTTTCTTTTCTTAAATAATATCAGCATATTTAGCAAGGCTATTACTGGCCATATCAGTCTAGTTTTCTTTTCTTAAGTAATATCAGCAGATTTAGCAAGGCCATTATTGGCCACACCTGTCTAGTTTTCTTAAGTAATATCAGCAGATTTAGTGAAGACATTACTGGTCATACAAGTCTAGTTTTCTTGAGTAAAATCAGCAGATTTAGCAAGGCCATTACTGGCCATACCTGTCTAGTTTTCTTAAGTAATATCAGCAGATTTAACAAGGCCATTATTGGCCACACCAGTCTAGTTTTCTTTAGTAATATCAGCAGATTCAGCGAAGCTATTACTGGCCATACCAGTCTAGTTTTCTTAAGTACTATCAGCAGATTTAGCAAGGCCATTACTGGCCATACCAGTCTAGTTTTCTTTTCTTAAGTAATATCAGCAGATCGTCATATGGTCCAGTGTGTTGCCTAATGGCTTGACGCACTTGTTCATTTCTGATATGATCTGTGCATCTAATGTTTAGCATCTTGCAATAACATCTCGTTTCCCTGGCTTGGATTCGCCTTTGCAAATCAAGTGTGAGGGTCCATGTCTCACATGCATACAGGAAGGTGGAATATACCAGCGCAAGTAACGGCTGATCTTGTGTTTCATGGGAATATCTGGCTATTGATTAATTGATTGATTGACTGATTGATTGATAGATTGGTTGGTTGGTTGGTTGATTGATTGATTGGTTAATTGATTGGTTGTTGATTGATTGATTGATTGATTGATTGGTTAATTGATTGATTCATTCATTATTTGATATATTGATTGACTCATTGATTGATTGATTGGTGTGACTGCTTTTAAATGATTCAGTATTATGCAATGCTTGTGTACGTGCATGCATGCGTGGTGAGTTTTATGTCATTGCATTCTAAACAATCGATTGATTTTATGTTGCATTTTGTGCACCATATATGGATGTAATCATGTGTTTGTATTGTTTGTTTAGACTGCACTGTGTAATTTCTGTTTTGGAGATAAAACAAAATTTGACTAAAAATGCTAGGGCAACGTAAGTATATATATGTATACATATACTGCGCGATCCTGTCGTGGTGGACGTCTCCACCGACTTTGGCACAATCTGCCTCCTGCTGTGCCAGTCCGACACCACTCTTCTGCTTCTTCGTCTCCTCCACTACCCCTGCACTCGACCTTGCTGCTGCAAACTTCGTCTCCTCCTCTGCCGTCTTCGCCTTCGTCTTCTGTCCCGCCGGTGCCGCCTTCACCTTCTGTCCCGCCGGTGCCGCTTTCGTCTTCTGTCCCGCCGGCGCTGCCCTCGTCTTCTGTCCCGCTGGTGCTGCCTTTGTCTTCTGTCCCGCTGGTGCCTCCTTCGTCTTCTGTCCCGTCGTTGCTGCCTTCGTCTTCTGCCCCGCTGGTGTCTCCTTCGTCTTCTGTCCCGTCAGTGCTGCCTTCGTCTCCACCTCGGACGCCGCATTGTGATAAACTAAAACTATGCCTTTTTAACGCTCAGTCAGCATGCACTGATGGCAAAGCTGATGTCATTGCTGACTTTATCACAGATGAACATGTTGACATTGCTTTTATCACCGAAACATGGCTTAACCCCCTTGGTCATGAACCTATACATGTGAGTCTCACTCCGAGTGGTTACAGGCTTGCTTCTTTCCATCGCTCATCCCGAGGTGGTGGTATCGCCATCCTCTACAACGACTCACTCCATTCCCGCCTGTCTTTCTCGCAGTCTCTGCCTTTCTCCCATCCTTCTTTCGAGCACGTTGAAGTATCCTTCCAATCCACCCCTCACCCCATCACCTTCTCCTGTGTCTATCGACCTCCACCTAGCTCTGCCAACAAGCTCACCACATCCATGTTTCTCTCTGACTTTGATCAACTTCTTGATTACTACTGTCTCTTACCTGGAAATCTCATCATTCTAGGTGACATCAATGTCCACTATGACAACACTCACCGTTATGACACAAGACATATCATCAACTCTCTGTCCAATCACAATATGACTCAACACATTTCTGAACCAACCCATCAAAAAGGTCACATTCTTGACTGGATCATTTCTCGTGATCACCACAATTCCGCTACTGACAACTGCTTAGTTCTTTCTACCCGTCTAACTTCAGCCCTTCCATCTGACCACTCTGCAATTCTCTGTTCTCTCGACATTTCTCCTCCTTCCCGTACCATGCGCACAGTGACTCGACGCAATCTCAAATCTATCGACCTCTCCACATTTTCATCTGATGCCTCCCGTCTCCTTTCTGAAAAGTCACATAACCTTGCCGATGAATTCTATACTACTCTCCACCATCTTCTGGACACTCATGCTCCAGCCACAACCCGTCCTTTACCTGACCGCCCCCCTACCCCCTGGCTCACTCATGAGATCGCCTGTGCAAAACGTGCCCGCCGCAGAGCAGAGCGCCGCTGGCGCAAATCCAAACTCACTGTACACAGGCAACTTTTCCAAGCCTCTAAAACAAAAGTATCCACCCTCATTGCATCAGCAAAAACAAGTTATTTCCAAACCAAAATCCTGAATGCCTCTTCTTCAAAAGAACTCTTTACAACCATGAATCATCTCCTTGGCACACGAAAAGATTTACCTCTCCCAACAAAACATACAAATGAAGAACTCCCATCTGTATTCTCCAACTATTTCACCACCAAAATACAAACTCTTCGTGACAGGCTTGACAGGACCCCCTGTCAACCATGCCCACCTGACCCTTCCTTCTCTGGCACACCTCTTACTACTTTTAACCCAGTCTCACAAGAAGAAATTCTCAACACAATCAGATCCATGTCGTTCAAAACCTGCGAGCTGGATCCTCTTCCAGGTTCTCTCTACGCCGACTGTCTCCCTACTCTCCTCCCATTCATCACTGACATCATCAACACTTCTCTTCAAACTGGAACTGTCCCTGATTCTTTCAAGTCTGCTATTGTTCACCCTCTCCTCAAGAAACACAATTTAGATCCAAATGTACTGAAAAATTACCGGCCTATCTCTAATCTCTCTTTCTTGTCAAAACTCCTTGAAAAAGTCGTCCTCAACCAGCTGAACTCTCACCTGTCTGCCAACAATCTCCTCAATCCTTTCCAGTCAGCCTACCGCCAGTGCCATAGCACTGAAACTGCCCTACTACACATTCTCAACAATCTCCTCCTTGCAACTGATACTGGCAAAGTCTCTCTCCTCACACTCCTTGATCTGTCTGCAGCCTTTGATACCATTGATCATGGTATTCTCCTTTCTAGACTTCATCATACTTTTGGCATCTCTGACATTGCTCTGTCTTGGTTCACTTCATACCTATCCAACAGAAAACAAACCGTTCTCATCAATGGCACTTACTCTCAACCTGCATACCTGACCTGTGGTGTTCCACAAGGATCTGTCCTTGGCCCTGTTCTT
>JAPXFY010000012.1:44055843-44058343 GCA_030674185.1 Monoplex corrugatus | reverse complement strand
TCAAAACAAGATTGAGGCAGCTGAAAAGTGGTTTCTCAGAAGAATATTAATAGTTTCATGGACAGCAAAGAAAACAAACGAGACAGTCTTGAAAGAGGAAGTCACAAAAAGAACATTAAAGAAAAGGATTAGGAAAAGACAAGCCACGTTTCAGGACATTTTATGATGCAAGAGAAATTAGAACACCTAATCACGACAGGGAAGCTGGCAGGGAAAAGAGCATCAGGTAGACCCTGGAAGAAAATATTGGATGGACTTGTGGAGTTGATGAAGACAGAGAGGGACAAAGGATAGATTGGTATGGTGGGCCATGATCGCCAACGCCATGCAACAGGGCTCAAGATGATAAACATTATTGATTTTTTATTCAAAAGTGTGATTGCAGCCCAGCTGCCGTAACTATATCGCTATGATTACACTCAATCTACACTTTGTTCATTTTCTTCACTATGAGACATATAAATGTAAACAATTTCCGTTTGTATATATATATGTATATTTTTGCTTAGTTAATCAAACTGTTATTGTTGTTGTTTCTTTGAGATTTGTTATAAGAGCATATAAAAATGTACACTCATACATATTTATTTTCAAATACTGACCTTAGTTAACAAGACTAAGGTCAGTATTTGAAAAAAAGAATATTGACCTGAGCCTTGTTAACTATAAAGGTACTGACCTTAACAACTACTCTGATATTAACTTTGACATGTAGTACATCAATCGGCTCAACATTGAAGCAGTTGTAAGACAGTGCTATTGCAATAGAATTCTGCTGGAACGTGTGTGGTAACAGGAGAATGAAGATCTCAGTGGTGGACCCTTCTTTTCCACTGTGTGTAATGAAATGAAGGACAAGCTGTGTGACTTCAGCTGGTAATGGAGGCAGTATTGATAGACCTTGAGGGATCTGGAATAAGCTTAAAGTTTTTGATAGTTGTGCTCTTTCTTGAGTTGTATGATTTTCGTACTTTACGATGTCATCAATTCTATACATTACATATCTATGGATAGCATTTTAAATACACACTTATCCACACATGTACACGCATAAAATTATACACAGACACACACACACACACAGACACACACACACACACACAAACACTCAGCACACACACACACACACACACACACACACACACACACACACACACACACACGATCATCAGCAGCAGGTCCAGCTGAGAGAGAATGAGAAAGAGAGAGAGAGAAAGAGAGAGAGAAAGAGAGAGATATACAGAGACAGAGACAGAGAGACAGAGACACAGAGAGAGAGAGACAGACAAACAGACAGAGAGAGAAAGAGAGAGAGAGAGGAGAGAGAGAGAGAGAGAGAGAGAGAGAGAGAGAGAGAGAGAGAGAGAGAGAGAGAAGTTGAAGTAGACAAGATGGCTTATGATAATAGTAGAATTAAGTTTGATAATGGTATAGAGTTTGAGAAACGACCTGACACAGAATATCTTTTTGTAGTTCATAGCTGACGGTCTACAGACCAGTGAAATAGCTTCATGCAAATAAAGGGTGAGGTCGAGACAGAGCTGTAAGTCTTCTAATACTTGATATAGGCACTATGTAAGAGTCGTTCACCAACGAAGATGTGTTGTGAAGAAGGGGCAAAGAGCAAACGTTTAAGACCAGAAAGTAACATCTTTGTCTCTGATGAATTTTGATTCGTAGAAAGCCAACCAGAGTTAACAGTGTGCCATGTTTCCGATGGCTCAAATGTTAGAAGATGATGCCCTGTCATGTAGCTGTCTGTCATCTGCGAATTTAAGATGCTGCACGTTATAATCGTCTCTAACAACTCGCAGTGGTAGACAATATAATGTAAAAAGACATGGCCTAGAACTCATCCCTTTGATACGCCATGCTTGAGGGAGAAAGGTATAGAGAATGGTGGCTAACAACAACTTCTTGTATGCTGAATGACAGATAGGAATCGAAACAGCTAAGAACAGTCTTGGATACCAGAAATAGCATGGTCTGGACAGATTGATAGAGTCAAATACTGCTGACAAATCAAGCAGTATAAGCATAGTGACAATCATAGAATTTGTTTTGGACAGAAAACGTGTTTGAATCATACAGTAGAGCAATTTCAATAGCGTGGAGTTTTGTGCATGCAGACTGGAATTTATCAAGAAATCCATTCCATTCAATTTGGCTGATTACTCGTTCAAGAAACTTTAAATAGAATACTGTATTGGAAATGGTCTATGATTTGTTTGTTTGTTTTTGGATTGTGTGTTTTTGTTTGTTTGTTTGCTTGTTTGTTTTTTTTTGTTTGTTTGTTTTTTTCTTTTGGTTGGTTTGGTTTTTTTAATAAGAGGTGTCCCTATGATTTGCCAAAAATAGTCAAGAGACAAGAGAGTCATTGACAATAGTTGTAATGTTTGGAGCAAGATCATCACGACAATGTTTTGATAAAGACATTGGAAATGGTTCATGCAAAGATATCCTTAAAGAACAGGAAGGTATTAATCCCCAGTATATTGTT
>JAPXFY010000012.1:44038343-44053343 GCA_030674185.1 Monoplex corrugatus | reverse complement strand
TCTGCCATTAATATCATTCTTCATTCTTATCGTTAAAAGAAGTTAATTCCAGCCAAATACACAGACAGATAAAGAAGCAAATAAGAAAACAAAACAGATAATTAATGAATGAATGAATAAATAAATGAATTCGTAAATAAATAAATTAAATAATTAATGGATAAATAAGTAAATAAATAAAATAAATGCGTCATCATCTTCAACATTATCAGTCTAATAGGCCAGTCTACGATATCAGAACAAAACGACCTAGCGTGGCCGGAAATGTCACCATCAAAAAAAACGAGAATCACTATATACCACAAGCTGAGACTGTTGGGTATAATTTACGACGGTGGACCAACCGCAAACTGCCCTCGTTTGCGGTCAGCAAAAAGGCTGTCAAGTGGTCAGTTGGTGGACAAAGGCTGCCCAACAGGCGGTCATTTATTTCTCCATAATCCCCTGTCCGTCCTCTGACAGTGGCGGGAAAATGGCGCCCGGTGGGAGATCACTCTCCACTTACCTGATAATGAACTCCCTTCGCTCTTGGCGGCAGCTATGATTGTCGCAAAGGCTTTTGGCTGTGTTGAACTTAAAAAAAGAGGTTAAGCCACATTTTACAGTCTGCACGTGCGCTCGCGCGTGTGTGTATACGTGTGTGTGTATGAATGTGTGAGAGACACAGAGATAGGAAGAGAGAGAAAGAGAGAGAGACAGAGACAGAGACAGACAGACAGAGAGACAGAGAGAGGACAGAGACAGAGAGACAAAGAGAGAGAGAGAGAGAGAGAGAAGACAGAGACAGAGACAGAGATTGCATGAATTATTTTGGGGGACATATTTCATTCCATGATATTTTTCGGATGGGGGAGGTGTTGGTCAGACAGCTCTGTAGTTCAGTTTTGAATAACCGCCACCTTTTCCAAACAAAACAAAATAAAACGAAACAAAACGAGCAAAACAAAACCAAAACAAAACACGATAATGAAGGCATCCTAAAATAGACTATTCTCATCCTCTACCAAAATTTATTACTTCGGCTGTACCACTTGCGTGCATGCATATGTGTGTACGTGTGTACGTGTGTACGTGTACAAGCAGGCAACCGGCCGACTTACTAAATAACTTATTAACTAACTAACTAACTAACTAACTAACTAACTAACTAACGAACTAACTAACTTACGAACTAACTGACTAACTAACGAACTAACTGACTGACCGACCGACCGACCACCGCCTAACCGACCAACCGACCAACTCACTAACTCACTCACTCATTCACTCACTCACTTACTCACTCACTCACTACTCACCCACCCACCCTCTCACCCACCCACCCAACTGATCAACTAGCTAACTAGCTTTTTAAAACAATTTAGTAATTCAGTCTCGTGACTGGGTTCAATAAATGGGCAAAGAAGAAATGAGCAAGTACAAGTACATTGTTGTCCGTTTCCTCAGAAACTATGACGCCTAGAGCTTTCTTGCCACAACGATACCGTTTACTGCACGGAACAAAATTTATGAGTACAGCCCATTTAAGGGAGAAGAGTGGCAGAATGGTTCAGATGTTCGCCTGCCACAACGGGAAAGCTGGAGGGAAAGAGAGCACCAGGTAGACCCAGGGAGAGAATGCTGGACGGACTTGCAGAGTGGCTGGGGATGAGGAGGGTGGGGGAGATGCTGGGGGCAACGAGATATAGAGATGGATGGAAGTCCATAGTCGCCAACGCCATGCAGCAGGGCACCTGATGATGATGATGATGTTGTTAGGTGTGGGTTAGTCAAAAGTTACAATGGCAGTAATGATAATGACAATAATGATGATAATGATAATAGGAAAATATCAACATAATAATGATAACGATAATAACAGCAATGATGATGTGGATAATGATGATGACGACGACGACGACGACGGCGACGACTACGACGATATTGATGATAATGATGATGATGATGATGAGATGATAGATGATGATGCTTACAACAATAATAACGATAGTACAAGGATGGTGATACTAATATTCCTACCACCACCACTACTACTACTACCACCACTACTATTACAACTACTACTTTTACTAAATCATTGCTGTGTTGTGCTGTTCTCCAAACTCATTAAGATAATCTGCGCATTAAATATTTTACAAGACACTGAGTGTAATGCATTCCACACACACACACACACACACACACACACACACACACACACACACACACACACACACACACACACACACACACACAACACACACAACACACATACACACACACACATACACATACACATACACATACACATACACATACACATACACATACACACACACACACACACACACACACACACACAACACAACACGAACACACACACGAACACACACACATACATACACACACACTACCATCGCCACCAACCACCACCACCATACACACATCAATAAACATGGACAGATGAATACATGCGAAGTATTTATAACCACACAGACATATATGTGACCTCCCACCATGAAATCAGTCTTAACTAACATTTTGGATATTTTGAGATATACATATCACTGGAAAGTGTACATTCTGCTGATTATTTCGGTACCTGAATAAAGCTTGTACTAAAAAAAATGTAGAAGTTACGTATGTTTAAAGTCATTAAGTTGTATGACGGCCATTTTGAGAAAACGGCCTCTAAAGTTTCTGTGTGCTCTCCTACACATTTTCCTTCAATTTCTTTATTTCGTGGCTTTGACCCAGTTTGTTTCTAAATTTCGCTGTCATTACCTGAAAGGTGCACCAAAGAGCTTTCCGTCAGTATATTACATGTGCCGGTACTGTACAGGTTACGGTTCATAATAAGAGACAAAAAGAGGTACTTTTGGTAAGAAATTGCGTTCTTTCTGCTGCGATCAGTGCATTAAAATACCATTTTAAATTGATTAATACTCTTTTTTCAAGAAAAATAATTCTGTGGGGGATAGATTATAGTCTACATAAATCAATTTTGAGAAAAAGTCAAAACACCCCCAGATAAACCCTCAGTCACCTTTCAGCTCCTATGCTGTTCGACTGACTGCGAGTTAAGACTGATTTCGTGAAGGGAGGTCACATATGCAAAATTCTATAGTTGGCTGCCTCGGTACAAAACAATGGAGAGACAGGTAGTTTCCCTGGTCCCTCCCTTCAAGGTCCGATTACCTTTCTTGCCTTTCTGTTGTCTTGGTAAACAAAAACAAAAACAAACAAACAAACAAAAACAAAGAAACTGATGACACTGCGCTGAGGCCACGTGCTCTCAAAGGGGAGAGCACTCCGAGTTTCACACGGAAAATCCACTGTGACAAAATGAATGAACATGAATACAAATATTGTTATATGAATATGAATACAAATAAGGATATGAATATGAATACAAATATGGATATTGAATATAGAATATGAATATGAATGTCACATGATTGGCAGCCACTAGAAAGGAGCAGATAGGTGGATAAGCAACTATGATATCAACAATAGATGACTTGCAATGATTCTTCATCTTGGGTTTTTTTTTCCTTCCAAACCGGACTTTTGGGTCAGAAGCGCTGAAAAGATGGGATTTATCGATCTAACATTTCTCTACAAAGCCAATAAAACTGACAATAGAAACTGGACCCGTCCCTTTCATTTCTATGGTAGTCTTAAATATGAATAGATAATAAATGAATAAATGAAAGAGTAAATAAATGACTGGGTCATTGAATATAGAGTAAATGACTGAATAGATAAATAGATGAATAACTGAAAAACTGACTAAATAAATAAATAATAATGAAAGGGTGGGTGGTGGTTTGACAAACAAAATCTAGCCATAATGTTTAACCCGCAAAACATCGAAATACTGACTACTGTAACGGCTGAGTGAAATATGCATGAAGATCGGTAGAGTGATAAAACTACGTAGGGGATCAGCACAGTCATCCATGCTACATTTGGCAAGTTGTGTGTGTGGCACCGTGAACTGGCTGTTCTACACTGATGTCAGTGGTTAGGATACTCCCTCTCTCTCCTCTCCTCTCTCCTCTCTCTCTCTCTCTCTCCTCTCGTCTCTCCTCTCCTCTCTCTCTTCTCTCCTCTTCTCCCCCCCTTCTCTCTTTCTCTCTCTCTGTCTTTCTCCCTCATCTCTCTTCTCTCCCTCTCTCTCTTTCTCTCTCTCCCTCTGTCTCTCCCTCTCTCTCTCTTGTCCTTCCTCTCTCTCTCTCTCCTCTCCCTCTGTCCTCACTCTCCTTCTCTCTATTTCTTCCTGTCCCTTTCTCTCTACCCCTCTCTGTCTTTCTGTCTCTTTCTGTGTGTTTCTATCTGTCCCCATGTCTCCCTCTGTCTGTCTCTTTCTCTGTTTCTATCTCTCTCTCTCTCGCTCCTCTCTCTCTCTGTACCTCTCTCTCTATACCCTCCCTTCTCTTCTCTACCTCTCTATACCTCCCTTTCTCTCTCTCTCTGTACCTCTTCTCTCGCTGACCTCTCTTCTCTCCCTCTCTCTCTCTCTCTCTGTATTTGTAACTCTCGCCTTCTCCTTCTCTGTAACTCTCTCTGTACCTCTCCTCTCTCTCCTCTCTGTCCTCTCTATAACTCTCCTGTACCTCTCTCTCTCTCTCTCTCTCTCTCTGCACCTCTCTCTGTAACTCTCTGTAACCTCTCTCCTGTCTCTCTCTGGATTTCTCTCTGTAACTCTCCTGTACCTCTCTCTCTCTCTCTCTGTCTCTCTCTGTAACTCTCTCTGTATCTCTCTTCTCTCTCTCTCTCTCTGGATTTCTCTCTGTAACTCTCTCTGTATCCTCTCTCTGACTCTCTCTCTCTCTGGAACTTTCTCTGGAACTCTCTCTGTACCTCTCTCTCTCTGAACACCTCTGTAACTCTCTCTCCTTCTCTCTCTCTGGAACTCTCTCTGTAACTCTCTCTGTACCTCTCTTCTCTCTCTGGACACTCTCTCTTAACTCTCTCATGTGGACTACACTTTGATCACTCTGGATATTCAACTCTGGTAACTTGTCTCTTTGCACCACATTTCTTCGTCTAACACTGGAAATCATCCTGTAACTCTCTCTCTCTGGAACTTTCTCTGGAACTCTCTCTGTACCTCTCTCTCTCTGTAACACTCTCTGTACTTCTCTCTCTGTAACTCTCTCTCTCTCTGTAACTCTCTTTTCTCTCTCTCTGTAACTGTCTCTCTACACCTCTCTCTCTCTGTAACACTCTGTACCTCTCTCTCTCTGTAACATACCTCTCTCTCTGTAACTCTCTCTCTGTAACTCTCTCTCTCTCTCTGTAACTGTCTCTCTACACCTCTCTCTCTCTCTCTCTCTCAGATGTGGACGTACACATTGGTGGATAAACACTTGTGATATCAACAATGGAAGACCTGAAGTATTACTTTAGTCTGCTTTTGCGACCACATTTTCATTCAGGTCTGAAGCACTGTAAAGGTGAAATCAGCCAAACATTTCTGCGCAAAGCTATTGAAGATTTTGGTAATGATAGAAATTGGATCCAGCCCCTTCACCTCATTCGGTGTCTTGAAGATAAATAAAATAGATATATAAACAAGAAAAAGATTGGGTGGAGGTTTGACAGGTATAAATGAACCGTAACATTTATCGCTCAAAACATCGAAATACTGACTACTGTATACGGCTGAGTGAAATATGCATGAAGATCGGTAGAGTGATAACGCTGCATAGGCGATCAGCACAGTCATCCATGCTACATTTGGCAAGTTGTGTGTGTGTGTGTGGCACCGTGAACTGGCTGTTCTACACTGATGTCAGTGGTTACGATATTTTTTCGAGCCCACGCTTTCTGCGAGTGTGTGTGTGTGTGTGTGTGTGTGTGTGTGTGTGTGTGTGTGTGTGTTCGTCGTTATTTCTTTTAACGTCTCTTTACATACGTGCTTTTAGACGGGAGGGGGGGGGGGGGGGGGTAGGTGCGTATGGAATGAATGAATCTATGTAATCATGAAGGCATTGTATCAATTAAGGTAACAGTTAAGGTAACATCAAACAAATTAACGAACAAAAGAAAAACAATGAGAACATTATATCAGTCAGGCTTCATCGGATTTCTCGGGGCTGTGTGTGTGTGTGTGTGTATGTGTGTGTGTGTGTGTGTGTGTGTGTGTGTATGTGTGTGTGTGTGTGTGTGTGTGTGTGTGTGTGTGGTGTGTGTTTGTGTGTGTGTGTGTGTGTGTGAGTGTGTGTGAGTGTATGTGTTTGTTTTTATGTATGTATGTATGTATGTATATATGTATGTATGTATGTATGTGTGTGTTTGCGCACGTCCAGGCGCACGATGTGTGTGACTTTTTATCACTTTCTGAAAAAAGTCAAAATGTAAACAAAAAAACAAAAAACAAAAACAAAACAAACAAACACACACACACACACACACACACACACACACACACACACACACACACACACACACACACAACACACACACACACACACACACACACACACACACACACACACACACACACACACGAAAATAGAGTTTTAAATCGCGTTTAATTAAGGAAACAAGACAAGCACAAATTTACGGGCAACTGGCCTTAGTCAAGTGTGTGTCAAAAACAGCGAATGCATTAATTCAGGACAGAAAACAACAGATCAGATAGACAACTTCACTGAAATTTTGTCGGGCTGAGAGAAGTACATTGGAGTTGTTGGAGTTATTTCAAGAGGGATTCACTGCGCTCGGACAGCTCCATATGCGCTCCACCCAAATCCGCCAGCAGTTATCTGACAGACATCTGATTCTGCGCAAAACGCTGTGCGCTGGCAAGGTCTTGAAACGTGGACAGAGGAGAAAGGGACCTATGAAAAACTAAGCTGGCACCACCAGAATGATGGAAACATTAAGATGGGCAGTGAACAGGCCAGTTGTGGGCTGGGACTGAACTCAAGATATCAGATCTTGAGTCCATGGCTCTACCAACTAGTCCATGTTGGAAGGGACACCCAGGTTCGAAACCAGAGACGAAGACGAAAACATAGCTACCGTCCCAGAAAAGGAAGAATGCAGTTGAACTTTATCATTTCAGTATCATTTTCAGTTCACTTCACATCTATTAGTTGAGCGCTCAGGGCTTTGAAAGTGTTGACAAGACAGGAATGGAGAGTATCTTTCAATCTATGGAGTATTATGTACGTCGATACAACGTCTGTTCTATCGATGGTTACATAAAAGCCAACTACGATTACCTCAATGTGAGACACATCTAAGGGTCGTGGATCTAAAACTGGCATTTACTATAAGACAGAAAGGGTAAATAGTTTCACTTTCCTGCTGGGATGAAGATCTTTTCATCTAGATTAATTTCAGTAATTAGTATCACTTTTCAGTTAGTTAGGTGTGTGTGGTGTTTTGATTGATGCGCGCGTCAACTGAGGCGCTCTGATTTTAACTTTCGTCTCTCTTGAGAAAAGGATCGAAGAATGTTGATAAGGGTCTCCTAGGCAGTATAGTAATGAAAAGACATGGTAATCGTTGGTGTGTGTGTGTGTGTGTGTGTGTGTGTGTGTGTGCGTGCGTGCGTGCTGTGTGTGTGTGTGTGTGTGTGTGTGTGTGTGTGTGTGTGGTGTGTGTGTGTGTGTGTGGTGTGTGTGTGTGTGTATGTGTGTGTCTGTGTGTGTGCGTGTATGTATGTATGTGTGTGTGTGTGTGTGTGTGTGGTGTGTGTGTGGTGTGTGTGTGTGTGTGTGTGTGTGTGTGTGTGTGTGTGTATGTGTGTGTGTGTGTGTGTGTGTGTGTGTGTGTGTGTGTGTGTGTGTGTGTGTTCTCAAATCAATTATTTGTTCATAGTAAAGCTAGTTTGATTATTTGAAGGAAACAGAAGGGGGAGAAGAAGGAGAAAATAAAAGAAAAAGAACAGGGAAAAAGAAGACGTATATAAAAATCAAGAAGAAGAAGGAGAAACAGAAGAAGGAGAAGAAGAAATAAATCCCGGAAGACTTACGAAGTAATTCACCAAGCATTTATGATAAAGAATAAATAAAACTTTTAAAGTAGTCAGTAATGCGTAATATTGGAATACATGCAATAGATGCTTTCCTGTTGACATATATGTCTTTGCAAAGAATAAAAGCAAGCGACGTTTGTAGAAAAACTCAAAACACAACAGAATTGACGATGAATATAAATTTGCAAGATATGACAGGTACATATTTTGGATCTTTACTATTACGGATTTTTGATAATTTCACTTTAATGCCCCGTGTGGAGGTTCCTTTTATCCAAACAGATTCGCTCACACACTTACTGTCAGTTTCCAATGAATTAGGTCTGGGTGGCAGTTTGTTGGATGAGATAAGTATACAGGGGGGGGGGGGGGGGTGCAAAAGTAGGTATACAATTATGAAAAAAGAAAACACGTACAATACTCATTGCATTTATTATACAAACAAATGAATATTGCATATGCATGTAATAACAAGCACAGCCTTAATCCCTCAGATACTCAAACTGCTTGCTGTCGGTATTCACACACTCCTCTAATCAAGAGCGGACACTCATGCACACTCTAGCACAGAGATCTTTACCAGCATCAACTTCTTGACAAGCCTGCAAGATGAACTGAATCATGTCATTGACAGTGCGCGGCTTGTGTGCGAAGACCCTTTCCTTTACATATCCCCCAAAAAAGAAGTCCATCCGTCTTCCAGTATTGTTTTAAAATCCATTTGCACTCCTCGTCTGTCAAATCACCAGGCCTGGTTAAATTAAATTGCCACTTTACCTGCAAAAAATAAAAAGAATTAAAAGTTAGGAAAAAAAGTACATGCATATTATTAGTTACGGTAAAACATAATTAATGACTGATAATATGGAAAATAAGGCCAACTAACTTAATGTGCTAATAATTTAATGAATTAAGCATTATAATAATGATGTGATACTTACTGTATACCTACTTTTGCACTCCCCTGTATTATCTGGTCTCAATCATTTCTCTTTTACACTATTGATCTAAGAATATTGATTTTGTTTTGTTTTGTTTCGTGTTAAGTCAGTCTAATCATGGAGTTCTTCTCTTATGGCAGGTTGTGTGCGTGTCTTTTAAATTTAAAACCTATTCGTGAGCAAATTATTAAAGTAAATGAATAAACGTAATCACGAAAGACGAACATCATTTGATGATGATGAACTGAATAAGTTATAACAAATGAAAATAGAATTTCGAAATATATCTGGGCATTACTTAGTAACGCTAAAATAATACAGAACTCTAATAACAGACAGCAAGTACACAAAATCAGCTTTGAATGCGTAAAATTTTCCATTTTTCTGTAACAGTCATTTTTGTCACAGAGAATATGTTCTGATGATAGGTCTTTCTTTTCAGTATACAGAGTTGTTATTGTTATTTTTGCTTAAAGCCCAGCCAACCGCGCAGAGCAATATCAGAGATATAACCATTTCAAAACGAACACAATACCTCACTGGGAAAAAAAATGCAAAAGAAAATTCGTCACACATATCAATGCATACGCACACACAATCTCTGACGCTACTTTATCCAATCCATCACAGGGGGATTGAAAAATAACCCCCGAATACAAACCTAAACATAACCATGGACATCAAAATGTATTTTGAAAAAAGGACCCAAATTACCAAAAACTTTCTTCTACACGTCCCATTTCCTTAGATCCAAAACTGCACTTAATACATATACCCAATTATCAATCCTAGGATCAAGTATGTAAGCCTTTCTAGAACACATACATTTAAATAAATCAGCAAGGGAGAAATTGATAGGAAAAGACGACAGAAAGCAAAGCAGCAAGGCAGAAAGAAAGAAAGTGAGAGAATAGAGGGAATATCTGGCAAGAATTTCCTGAAGGTGGCGATACTGTTTAAACTGAAAGAGCCCTTAGCATCCCCATGGGGAGAGAGTGACAGTAAAGAAGAATTTCTAGCACAGAATGTTCTGAAGGTGGGGATATTACTGTACTTATACTGAAAGAGCCCCAGGCCTCCCCACGAGGGTAATATACAAGAGTTTGCCATTAGCACCAGAAAATAGACATAACACAAATATGTATTTTCAGATAATATCAAACAAATGAAATCCAGACCAAAGCGACCACCCACTCTCAAAAAAAAAAAATATATATAATATATAAAAAAATATAGAATCGGAACGTATATTTCATATAACAAAACAAGACAGGCGCACATTTCCAGCCTTCTGGCCTTTGTCAGACGTACACAAAAGATAACAAAGAACAAATATAACAAAATTCAGGGAGAATACAGTCAGGAATAAACTGAGTTTTGACGGCTGTGTTGTTTGTTAGGAAGGGGGAATGTTTCTGTTTGGTGTCTATTTTCGATTATGAAATTTGTGTTTTTGTGGTATTTCGATGTCAGACGTATCTATTTGCAAACATTATCTACGCATGCACCCGTGCGCACACACACACACGTCGCAAAAACACAACACACGTACACACACACACACAACACACAACACACACACAAACACACACCACACACACACACACACAACAGCACACACATACACACACAGACACACACACACACATACAACACACACACACACACACAACACACACAACACACACACAACAACACACACACACACCACACAATACACACACACACACACACACAACCACACACACACACACACACCACACATACATACAACACATACACACACCCACACACACACACACCACACACACACCACACACACACACACCACACACCACAACACACAACACACACACACACACACACATACACACACACACACACACACACACCACACACACCACAAACACACACACACATACACACACACCCACACACACACACACACACACACACACCCACGACACACACACACCACACACACACAACACACACACACACACACACACACACACACACACACACACACACACACACACAAACTTATGCACACAGGCAAAGAAGTCGAGCACCTAGTTTTTTCTTCAGATGTCCCCACAAGGACTCCCATCTAGAGCGATCGAAGAAGACAATTGCGGGGGTCTCTAGCGAAATCCTTCTTCTGCACGGCATGTCACTTCTCCGACACTGCTAGTAATTCAATATGACGTTAGGCTCCGATTTCCAGAGTTTCTGGAAGTTGAGAGATTCTGTTCGTGCTGGCATGTGATCATCGTTGTTGTTATTATGATTGGTAATGTTAGAGTTTTGTTTTATTTCAAAGGGTGTGATTTGTCATCTGTGTCCTTCTCTCTCTCTCTCTCTCTCTCTCTCTCTCTCTCTCTCTCTCTCTCTCTCTCTCTCTCTCTCTCTCTTCTCTCTCTTCTCTTCTCTTCTCTCTCTCTTTCTCTCTCTGTCTCTTGTCTGTCTGTCTGTCTTCTCTCTCTCTCCTCTCTAACGCCCCCTCTGTGTGTGCGTGTGTATGTGTCTCTCTCTCGTTTCCATTTTACAGTGTGCTTTCCTTTTTTGTTCATTCATATATGTGGTAAATGCCAATATATACACTCCCTTCCTCTTCTATTAACTAACTTTTGTACGCTTCCAAGGTCACAACTGCAAAAGTGATGAAATATATCATAAGTCCGAAGTGTAATTGCCAAATGTAATTGTATTTGATTTATGTAGTCGAATGATACATGTATAGGCCATTTTATGAGGAAGGGGGATTTGGAGCACCTGGTCACAACGGGAAAGCTGGAGGGAAAGAGAGCACCAGGTAGACCCAGGGAGAGAATACTGGACGGACTTGCAGAGTGGCGTGGCTGGGGATGAGGAGGGTGGGAGGAGATGCTAGGGGCAACGAGAGATAGAGATGGCTGGAAGTCCATGGTCGCCAACGCCATGCGGCGGGGCACCTGATGATGATGATGATGATGATGAGTGGAATGATAACTTCCAACGGCATACCATTAAAAGTTTTGCTGACAGTTGGTTATTTCCAAAGTACCTAATACTTTTGTCATCATGTTCATGATATAAAAGATAGAATATTAATATGGTTTGATCATCTGGTATTTTTACGTTTAGGCCAATCAAACACATCCATTTTAAAAACGTTTTGCCAAGTTGGTTTTTGTTTGTTTGTGTGACAGTTTTTTGTTTCTTTGTTTTAAGCCCATTACTTTTTTTATTATTTGTCGGTCGGTAGAATATCCACATTCCATCTATAGGTCAACACTGATGTAATAATGTCTAAGTCGTGGGTCCAAGGTTGTAAACATATTTGACTGGTTTCAAGAAAACAATGGTTTCTCTCATTGTCATGAACATACTATGTGACCCAAGTACGATAAAGAATATCAATATCTGATGAACCATATTTATGTTCCATTGATGTAATTGTGTACACGTGTATCTCATATATTCGTACAGCTTTATAACGTATTGACATGGTGATGTGTATTGCTGCATTGGTATATTGTATGCGTTCAATTGTTTGCACTTCACTAAATTATCAATCAACATGGCAATGTTTATGCTGTTTGTAAAGTGCAACGAGCATTTTATGACATGTATGTTTGCCTTGAATAAATGGAATTATCATCATCCTTATCATCATCATTATTATTATCAACAGTATCATCATCATTATTATTATCATTGCTACTACTATTATTTTTAATTCTTCTTCTTCTTTTTCTTCTTCTTCTTCTTCTTCTTCTTCTTATCATTGTTGTTATTAGTATTTGATTATTATTATCACCCTGTTTATTATTATTGTTGTTGTTGTTGTTATTATTATTATTATTATTACTATTATTATTATTTCAATTAGGCTTGCTTGTTTGCTTTATTTATATCACGTCGTAAAATCAGGAACACACGGAAATATGAAAACGTCAACAGAATATCTCTGTTTGTTCTTAAGGTCTAATAATAGTGGCCAGGTGTAAATGGGATTGAGAAAAAAAATTCTTTACAAAAACTGGGCTTTCTTTGTCTGTTGGGGTGTATTTCTTTTTCTGCATTTTTTTTCATTTTTTTTTTTTTCATTTTCAGATACATAATATCTACAAACATCTCGAAATCTATACAATACATAATCAACTGGTCTAACAAAATGTAGAAAAACAAGCATTCGTTGTAATATATATGTATACACACACACACACACACACACACACACACACACACACACACCACACACCACACACACACACACACACACATATATATATATGTATATATATATATATATATATATATATATATATATATATATATACATAGGCTATATACATATATATATACATATTCATATACATAATGTATATAATTATATATATACACACACACACACACACACACCCTATATATATATATATATATATATAATATATAATATATATACAGACATATATACACATACACATGTACATATGCATACACACATACGCACACATATATTGGACTTGCCCGGTACACTACTTGAAGATGGCACTGCTCAATTAACTCTGAACTACAAACCATTACATTACATCGCGTTACATGACATGACATGACATGACATGACATGACATTACATTACATACATTACATTACATTACATAACGTTACGTTACGTTACGTTACATTGCATTACATTACATTACATTACCGTAAGCATTTTCCACGGAGCTGTGCCCGCAAGCATGTTGTCCAACTCAGCCAGCTAGCATCACTGCCTTCGTCTCTCTGTTACTATTACCGAAGCATGTGGGTGGCAAGCAGAAAACAGACACGTGCAACACGCAAACATGTCATTTGTCATTAATGTCCTTCATTCCCAGAATTGAAGACAAGCGATTCCCTGCCTTTGCACGTTTTCTGCATTGTGCATAAACATCTCACGCCAGACATTTTTTTTTTTTGGTTTGTTTCTCGATGATGATCATAAAACGAGTAAAAACAAAAGAAGCAGTCAAAGAAAATGGCACCAGATTTCTCCATTTCACGTCTTCCACTTCGCTGTTGACCACCAAATATTTGTACCAAGTGAATGATTGCATAATAAGCTGATACAGATAAGAGAGAGAGGGGAGAGAGAGAGAGAGAGAGAGAGAGAGAGAGAGAGAGAGAGAGAGAGAGAGAGAGAGAGGAGAGAGAGAGAGAAGAGAAGCAGCCATCGTCAATCACCATTATAAAAGTGGTATGGATCAACAACGCCACTAACATAAATGTGTAAAGTAACCAAACAGCAAGCACAAGCTAATACTTTAAGATAGTATTTTTCGTAGCGACACCACCATACACTAACGTCGATTTATGTTTAGCAGAAAGCTGTCAAGTGGTCGTCTGGTGGACAACAGCTGCCCAACAGGCGGTCATTTCTTTTTCCACAGTCCCATGTCCGTCCTCTGACAGTGTCAGGAAAATGGCGCATGACGGGAGGTCACTCTACCCTTACCTGATAATAAAGTCCCTTCGCGCCTGGTAGCTACCATGATTTTTGTATTTTGCAAAGGACGATGTTCTTACTTGCTTTGGATAGTTTTGACTGGGTTGAACCTGAACATAATATTAAGGAACCAGAAAAAAAACACGTAAAAAGAATAAGAACGCGTATTTGATACAAGACAAGACAGGCGCACATTTTCGGCCAACTGGCCTTGTCAACGTAGGATCACAAACAAACAAACAAACACCAGATACAAAAATTAGGAGAAAAAGACTGAAACTTCCCTGCTGCTCCGATTAAGGTTGAATAAGGGTATCTATAAGTCGGTGAGTTTAGCCACCCAAATGTAAACTTTTTGGTTTTAGTTAATAACTTGACAACAATTTGAACTGGAAGCAACACGAGAGGAAAATACGAAGACTACAAGGTTTGGTAGTGGTAAGGGCGGGGGGTGGCATTTTATGCTGTTGTATTTCATCTATGGAAAGTGATTACACAAAAGTTCTGTTTTCGGTGAGACACCATATACATTAAGAGAAAGAAGCAGGGGAGGAGAGGAGACAAGAGAGAGAGAGAGAGAGAGAGAGAGAGAGAGAGAGAGAGAGAGA
>JAPXFY010000012.1:44025843-44033343 GCA_030674185.1 Monoplex corrugatus | reverse complement strand
TAAGTGGGGATTTAAATGCCAGCACATAAAAGCTATTTCCTCTCAGTTGTAATCAGTTTGATATGTCTATTTTTAGGAAAGAAATGTGTAAATCTCACAAGACAGTCAGAAGATTGAGAGTTTGTATTTGTATGGCAAAATGTTGTTGAAACTATGTGTTGCTTTTGGTTTGTTTATTTTGAATGGAGTATGTAATGGCGACCATCATGGTCGTCACACATTCATTTCAGGCACACGCAACATTGTGAACGATTGTATTTTAACTTCTGAAAATGTATTTTCACAATACAAAAATGCTATCGATTGGAAGTTTCTCAAACGATAGATTCCCAACATCAACCTCTAGAGTTTTGCTTTGACACCAAAAGTTACATAAAGTCTGGAACAGAAGACTTCAATGACAATAGGAAAATATTTGTCAAATGTTTTTTGTGTGGAATTCTGATTATGCTGAACAGTATTGTGAAAATATTCATTCCATAGAAACAAAACAAACACTTCACTATGCCACTGATTTAATAAGTGTTGATGTCGATGACGCGCTGGAAATATCCAGTTGTATAAGACAGCAAGCTGACTGTTCGAAAAAGAAAATTTATATCGGTCAGAAGAAGTCTGAAGTATAGTATAACGATGAATGTAAAGCTCTCAGGCAGACTGCCAGAAGACAGCTGAGGTGTTTAAAAAAAATGTCATTAAAGTCTGAATTTTGTAAGGCTAGAAGGGAGTATAAACGTTTATTACAAGGAAAGAGAAAGGAAACACAATAATAAACTTTCTAACGATCTAACAATGCCTGTGGATAACAAGAAAAATACTGTAGCTTCATGCGTAAAATTTCCAATAAAAAGATATTTCAACCTAACATGATTTCCGTTCAACTATTGGTTTCAGCATTTCAACGGTTTCCTTGATAAAGAGAATTCTCCCTACGTCAGCGTTATCATTAACAGCGACGTGTCTGATCATATTTTTAATAGCTTTGCTTGTGGTGATGATGATGATTGTGGTGGTGATCATAATGATTGTGGCGTTGATGATGGTGATGGTAACGAAAGAGAAGATAGGGATGTTGATGGTAATGATGATGATAGTGATGGTGTTCTAAATCACCCTATTTCAAAAGAAGAGGCCTTATTATCATTAAGAAAAGCAGCAAGACCAGATTGTATAATTGGGGAGCGTTTGAAAAAATGGAGGAGATGAGGTAATGAATTTCCTTTTTTGAATATTTCGATGTTTTATTCAATACTGGTTAATATCCTGATAACTTGACAGAATCCATCATTCTTCCTTTATTTAAAAAAGGGAACACTAGTGATCCAAATATCCACAGAGGAATTTTTTTGAGTAACATCAGCAGCAAACTGTATGGTTCTGTTATCAATTCAAGAGTACAGGAATGGCCTGACTACAACAATAGCACAGGCAAACACCAGGCTGGGTTTTAAACAAAATTATTCAACAACTGACCACATGTTCATAGTACTGGCGTTTATTCAAAAGCAATTTAACTGTAAAGGAAAACTGTATGTAGCATTTATTGATTTCGAAAAGACGTTTGATTCAATTTCAAGAACATTTCTAGGCCAATATTGTTCAAAAGTGGTATTAAAGATAAGATACATAGATGTATTAAGAGTATGTATGCTTCTGGGAAAGATGAGTGCGGTGTGGTACACAGTTTACTAGTTGCATTATTTACATATATGGGGTGAAACACGGTGATGTGTGTAGTCCCATTCTTTTTCTTTGTTTATAAAATGAACTTGCTCTCGAAATAATTTTTAAAAAGGTAGACACGGCGCAAAGCTGTGTAATGAATTGATTGAACTGTTTATTCCATTGTTTGCTGATACATTGTTTTATTATCAGAAACTGGAGTTGGTTTACAGACACAACTAAACAGTCTCTATAGAGCAGCTTGTCAGTTAGAGCTTAAAGTAAACATGAAGAATAAGAATGTAATGGTCTTTGGGAAAGGTGGATTTTAGTGAGTACTGAGGAAAGGTTCTATAACAATACAAGGATGGCTGTCAGTTTAGTTTTAATTTTTTGTATGGTTCAGAAATATGGGGTCTACATGTACAGAAAGCAGTTTTGGTGGCTGAAAGTGTTCAATTGTTCAAGTTGAAAAAATATTCAGGGGTTAACATTAGAACACCAAACGACTTCATATATGGTGAGTTAGCAAGATGTCCCTTAAATGTAAACTCAAGCATTTGTTGTATTCGATACTGAATGAAATGAGTGCTGGGAGACTGCCTTACGAGGCATATAAAATGCTATTAAATTTAGCCAGCAGAAGAAAAGTAAATTGGACCTCAAAATCAATGATAATATATTAAATGCTTATGGATTGCGCACATCAGGGAAAATCAGGGGGTAGGTTGTATAAAGTCTGTCATAAAAGCATTCAAAAAGATAAGTTGATTGCAGATGGCAAACTATTGGGATTATCATATCAACACTAGTGATGCTTTTGCACAGTATAGAAAGTTTAAACAGTCTCACGAGGTTGAAACATACTTGTTGTTGGACTTTAACAGACTAATTCGATATGTTTTCACAAGATTTAGATTTGGTATGTCCAACTTATCAGTGCATAGATGAGGATATAAAAGTCGTGATAAAGAAGCAGCGTTACTGAAAATGAAAATCACTTTATTCTGTGTTGTCCAGTCCTTAAAGATCTGACTCGCCAGTTAATTTAGCCAAAGGGCTACCAAAATCCTAATGATTCCAGATTAATAATGGTCATGGCTTCACAAACTGAGCGTACAGTTAGAAATCTGGCAACATACGTATATAAATCTCATAAGAGAAGAGTTTGCCTTATCCTAAATAGAAAATTTATTGATGTGAGAAGAGAGTTAGCCTTATCATAAATTTAATTCTAGTAATGTGTGTATGTCAAACCTATTTATATGTTCCAATTGTATTACTGAAGTATGACTGTGGGACCCATATTGTATTTATCCCAAAATATTCAGAGCAGGCATTATCCAAGAATGACTGTGTATTGTATTTTGTGTTTGCATAACGTTTATAACGTGTTGACTCCCCTTGAAATGGGGCTTTCGCCTTACTGAATACATTTCTGACTCTCTGTCTCTGTCTCTGTCTCTGTCTCTGTCTCTCTCTCTCTCTCTCTCTCTCTCTCTCTCTCTCTCTCTCTCTCTTCTCTTCTCTTCTCTCCAGGCTTGAGCATAACACATTGACATGAGAAGCACGCCGAGTGCAAAGAGCTCGAATTATTAAACAGGATTAAAAAGAAAAAGAAATGCAAGTACTGAGATAAAATCGATAGTGACGTTGTAACATGACACCAATAATGTCACAAAACATCATTTCTATTGCAGCATGAATATTCGCTCAATCGACAAGCCCTGCAGACGTTCAGCCTGGTCGTGGAGAGGTTTCTGTAACAGCACGCTGGGTTGGCATTCCCTGGAGAACATTTCCAAGGGCTTACGTGCTAATGGTTTAGCAACGAAAGATATAAACATGAGCTTTTACTGCATGTACATCGAATAGCTGTTATACGAGTGCAGTTTGACTGTTGCTAGATCATATATTTTTGTGTTTGCCAGCACACACAAACGAGTGGTGGACGGGCACGCAGATGCACATATAACACACACATGTATACGCACATGCAAACGCGCGCGCCACACACACACACACACACACACACACACACACACACAGACACACACACACATTCACGCACGCGCCCAAAGCGTAGACAACGACGTGCACACACACACACACACGCACACGCACACACACGCACGCACACACACACACACATGCACACACACATACACTCACTCACACACACACACACACACACACACACACACACACACACACACACACACGACACACACACACACACAAAGACACACACACACATGCGCAGACACATGCTCACGCACCCACGTGCTCAAAGTGGAGACAACGACGTGGTATATAGATAGTTACATAGAACCTTACCTCCTTGCTAATGAATGGCAACTGATTCTGCAACGAAAGTGAAAGACTCTATGGTACATCAAACGATTTTGATAGTATAATAAATGTAACACAATACAGTATAGTAATGTGGTGCAATACAAATTAAACCACCTGCTTACCATCTATTTAGCGGTAAAACTACCTACAGTTTTGATGCATTCATAATTTATGAATTTAAAATGATTAATGCAATGTTACCCTACGTCTGAACTGAAGCTTTGGTTAATCCTTTTTGTTCAAGTATGAAACATTAGCTGATACCACCAGAACGACTAAAGCTTTCAGATGGGCAGCAAACAGGCCAGTTTTTAATGTTGTGGGATGGGATTGAATTTAAATTAAGACATTAGATATGAAGTCCATGGCTCTGTTAACAGAGCCAACCCACGTGGAGCATATTTTATGGTAAGAACATATACGACATTAAATGTCTCTGTGAAAGGGCCAAGTTTTGAAAGAGAATGAAAAAATAAACGTTGATTCCCCAAACCTGCCAGTTATTATCTGGCAAACATCTCGAACCTGCCCAAACTCTGTGTGCTGGCAAAGTCTTGAAATGGAGAAGAGGGTGAGTGGACTTATGAAACTCTGAGCTGCCTCCACCAAAATGATGGGATATTAAGATGGGCAGTGGACAGGCTCGTTTTTAATGTTGCCGGCTGGAATTTAACCCGAGGTATCAGATCTCGAGTCCATGGCTCTATCAACAGAACTGATCAACCTGCATAGAAAAACTGTGTTTCACTTGTGGATTGAACCCAGGATCCCTGCATTATGAGCATGGTGTGCTCTTGCAGCATGGAAACAACAAAAACCAACTGCTTGTTCCTGACCATGATGTTCCACTGTCATGCTGTGACGAGACTTTCGTCCAGATCTGTTTGATGAATAATGTTAATTTTCACTGAATTTTAGTCTGGATGGCATTACGGTCGATGGGCTGCTGATTTATATCATCTGGTTTCCATTTCACTTCTTGTTTGGGAGGTATTTTATTGTTTATTCATTTCAATAGCTTTGTGGGAGGATGGAGGCTTTGCATCATGTTGTTTGGGGATGGGTTTTGAGATGTGGTTGTATAGGATATTTTGCTGCACTTTTTCACATTGCAGATAAGGATATATTACTCTAGCTTAGTTTTTTTTTCAATGGCGGACTGATAGAAAGACATTAAAGACATATCCTTGGTAGGACCTTTAGACATTGTCAGCGCATAAGGATTATGTGCAAGCTTATGGCTTATGCCATGACCAAAATTTTTTAAAATGGATATTCTTATCACAAGACATCAATAGCGTGAGTGTATATGAAATGTATTCCTGTGTGGAGATGCTAGCTTGATGAACTGAAACTGAAGAAACTGAAACAGAGACTAATAGCGTTATGATTTTTCTCAGATGCGTGTATGAATGTTGTTTTGTTCACATTATGCAGGTAGTATAATGCTTCCAAGTCGCATATTCCATCTTGGGTGGGTGTGGATTTTGAATGTTTTTATTTCCATATGCCATCGGACAATGATAAAACAAGGATCTTTAACGTGCTTATGTGATGTTCTGTTTGCCCATACACATGCGGGGTTTCTACACACATGGTGACCTGAAAGGTAGGAAAAGCTTTTACACTTGACCTATCAGACAGGGGGTAGACAAGCAGGATTGAACCTAGGCCTTCCAATGGAAGATTGGTATTTTACCCACTTGACTATTGTGCTTGTCTTAGAGGGATTGAAGAACGTTGTCGCAATGTTTCTCAGTCAGTCTATTCGTAAAAATAACATCTATGTATAGTTGACGGTAGATGTATTTATATTCTGTTTATTTCATATTTTCCAGTGGGTCGTTTTAGATAGTCAGACAATAAGCAAACAAACAATAAAAAAAGAAAAAAAGAAAAGAATAAATGAATAAAATAATTCTTGAAAGGAGAAAAACAAAAATAATGTGTCGATCTGAAAAATAAAACTAATACATGATAACGTAATAGTGTTTAAAAATCAGCTAGTATTTTATGAAAGTGTAAGCCTGAGTAATTTTAACAGTGTTAAACTACAGGCTCTAAAAGTAGACATTCATCACGCTGATGCATATCAAGATATGAAACATTTTCTCGTATACTTTACGATAGCAATTTTCCAATACAGCATGTGTCTGGAAAATGCTATCTTTCATATGCTGTGTGAAGCTCACTATTAGAACCAGATCCCTTTTGAAAGATCCACACTGCATTATAAAGATATCTCCTAATGGATCATGAAAACAGGCGCTCTCAACCCATGCTCTGCAAGTTGTGACATGGTTCTATATGATTTGGCTGGGCAAGAACAAACAATGCAATAAATGAACACTCCACAATTCTGAAACAACAAGATCTAAGAGTGATGATGCCTACGTCTATTACATACTGTCGTATTTTCGTATATTCTCCTGTGCTATAAGTTTTGTAACATTCTTAGATAACAGATAAACACAAACGTATAAACGTATACGTTACATGACGAATACATAGATCATGGTTTTTAAAGGTCAAAATAACAGCAGTTTATACTACTCATATCAGGTAGATTTCAAGTTTGTATTTTGAGTAAAGCCATGCAATAGCCTTAGCTGTTGGCTGGACCATGATGACATAACTGACAGACTTTTGCAGACAATGTGCACATTACTCCTTCAATATCTAAGTTTCACAAAACCACAGTGATTACAAAGAAAAAACATCAGGCTTGCTAGCAAACTGAATCATGAGAAATGTGGAAAAAGCACCATCAAGCTTGTCATATAAAGGAATCATTATTGAACATTAATCAAACTGTTTCAATCAATCATGATAAATCCGTATGTATTGTAAATGAACCACACAAATAATGCTGAAATACAGCAGCATGGATGATATATTTCACTATATCCATTACCGTCAACAGACACAACTTCCCCGCACTGCGTTAATCGAGTTGAAGTATCATACAGTAAAACGTTCAACCCACCACCGGTCCACCACCACTCAATTGCCTCTCCACAGAATACCCCCCTGGTGTCAGGAAAACCACTTCGCACCTTCCTTCACTTTGCATCGAAAGATCCTATCACGTTTCTCCGCTATTCTTCGAGCTCCCTGAAGCGGACGAGATAGGAGAAAGCAAAACAAATATGTTTTCAAGTGTCAGCACGAGCGAAATGACACGCTAGATCTAAACATGGCTGACTCTTTTGTGAAGGAGAATAGCCATGGCGGTGTCGAGTCTCACGGAATGTCACGGGAAAAATGAACTCCCTTGTGGGAGGCTGAGGCGGCACTGTGTTTATAGCCTCCTTTCAAAACTGATCTCTTTTGTTGGCCCAAGTTGGCTTGAGAAGACTGGTGGCTGAAGGTCATCCATATCGTTAAGTCGACACCTAATTGACACTCTACGGGAAGTGAAGAAAAGCAGATATTCACACCAGCTTCAAATACATAGTCTAAATGGTTTGTCGTTTTTTGGTT
>JAPXFY010000012.1:44018343-44020843 GCA_030674185.1 Monoplex corrugatus | reverse complement strand
TTTTCAGTACCAAATTTTAATTATTTCTATGGTAATATTGTCTAGTCCTGGGGCTTTTCCCGGTTTTATCCTTTTCATCGCTGCTCTGACATCATCTTTTATTATTGGTGATCTTTCAACGTTCTTTCTAATGATATGTTCCTCCCTTCTGTCATCGTCAAAAAGGTCTTCGGTGTACTCTCCCCGTCTATCTTATATTTTGTCTTTTTCTATGATAATCGTACCATCTCTTGATTTTAAGTAACCACTTGGTGTGCATGTCTTTGTCCAATGGACAAGTTTTTCACTGATGCTGTACATAAACCTAAGATCTGTCTTGTGTCGGTCTTCTGTTTCTTTGGGCTTTGTGTCTAGCCAGGGTTCCTCGGCTTCATCGCACTTATTCCTGATTTCCTTATCTGTCTTTCTGTATTCTTCCTAATTTTCCTTTACATTCCTCCGTTCATCCATCAAACCTAACATTTGTTTACTCATCCAGTTTTTCTTTGCTTTTATTTCAGCTCTGAACATTTCTTCATAAGCTTCATTTATTGAGATTTTCAAGAATGTCCATTGTTCCTATATGTTATCAATATCCATGAGAACGCTGAATATGTTCTGAACATATACACTAAATTTTGTACGAGGTGATACATCTGTCTTTAAGAGTCCAAGATTTGTTTGATATTTTTCGCTTTGTTTTCGTCTCTTTTGTTTCAGCCTAAATTTTCCCGTTACAGAAATGTGATCACTGTTGCAGTCTGCGCCCGGTAATGTTTTTGGTGTCAGTAAAGAATTTCTAAATCACTTAAGCATCAGGATGTACATGTAATCAACCTCATTTCTTGCACTGTCTCCTGGATTCATCCATGTCCATTTTTTTTATGTTAGGTTGCTCAGACCAAGTATTTCCTATTATGAATTCATTTACTTAATGTCCGCTCAACAAGTTTCTCTCCCCTTTCATTATGCGTGCAAAGGCCACGAGGTCCAACTCTGTCGTCCACTTTTTCCTGTCCCACTTTAGCATTAAAATATCCCATTAGAACGGTAAGGTCCTATGGTTTACATTGACCCATGACTGTCTCTAATTCTACATAGACGTTTTGGTCAGTTTCTTCCTCTGTGCTTGTGGATGTTGGTGCATATACTTGGACGGTGTTGATAAGAAATGGCTTGCCCTCCAATCTACCAAATAAAACGCGTTTTTATATAGTCCAGTATCCTTTGACAGACTTTGACTTTTCATTGTCCCATTGTGATGTGTACCCCTCTTTCATGTGTGTCCTCTCCAGAATATGTTCCAAACAATCTGGGACAGAATTCATGAGATATATTTTCCCATTAGATTCTCTGTGTGTGTGTTTTTAAATCTTTTCGTCCAGTACAGTTTCAAAGACTGAATTATCTTTAAAAAAAAAAGCGGTCTAGTATGGTCTTGTATGTTTACGTATTCATTTATTTATTTTGTTTATTTTTTTCATCATTTTTATATATATATATATATATATATATATATATATATATTATATTTATTTATTTTATTTTATTATTTCTTAGTTTGGTCAGCAAACACAATTTCATTTTCCAGGTATAGTTTTGTACCTGAGAGAGAATAACAAGCGTGTTCTTTAAATAGAGTTAGAGACCCTTTGCTAAGGATACACATTCATCTATGTTTTATCCTACTTTGATAACCATTCTGTCAAAGCCCCCCACCCCCATCCCACCCACCCACCCCAACCACACACACACACCTCGCTCCAATCTCCTCAAACAGTTTAAAACTGAAAACATCTAAACATGGTGTTTGGAGAAACGTACAGCTCTCAATTACATATCAAATGGCAGTCAAGAATCCGTACATTTCAGTGAGGTCAAAATTACAACACAGTCTTATTCAACTGACAGACCCTTTTCTCAGAGCAGGTCACATAATATTGTGACCGTACCTAATAAAATTCGAGGAGGAATTCAACCACCACATTTAGGTTTATCTCATCAGAATCCACGCTGGAGAACGTTTCGTGCAATGTGGATATTACAGTTGGCTGCAGGAAACAAGATTTACGAGGAAAGGCCGCTTAGCTCCACGCAGGTACAGTTTCTGCTCCAGTGAGTCCTATCTGATATGGAACATGATCGCTTTAAAAAAAAAAAAAGAGTAACACAGCCATGTATGCGCGCACGAGTGTATGCAAGCATACACGGATGCATCTACCTATCACAGAAAAACATACGCACGCACGTGTACACACACATGCATACATACATACATACGCAAACACGTACTCACACGTACACACAACACACATAAACACACATACACATACACATACACCCGCGCGCGCACACATACACACACACATACACTCACACACAACACACACTCACACACGCATACACACACAGACACACACACACACACACACACTCGCACACACACACACACACACACACACACACACACACACACACACACACACACACACACACACACACACACACACACATCGTCTAA
>JAPXFY010000012.1:44013343-44015843 GCA_030674185.1 Monoplex corrugatus | reverse complement strand
GTGTGTGTGTGTGTATGTGTGTGTGTCTGTCTGTGTGTGTGTGTGTGTGTGTGTGTGTGTGTATGTGTGTGTGTGTGTGTGTGTGTATGTGTGTGTGTGTATGTGTGTGTGTGTGTGTGTGTGTGTGTGTGTGTGTGTGTGTGTGTGTGTGTGTGTGTGTGAACATCACCGTGTCAGGAACATCTAAACAATATTCTTTTTTTTTTCCATTTTTATGAACATTCTACCATTCTCTTTCATGAATGTCTAGTTATATTTCAATTGAACCCTCTTCAATGTCATGCGACTTTGAGAAGCACACAATTAGGATTTTCTGCTGCAGTTATTTTTGTATGAAAATGAAGAATATGGGTATGGCTTAACCATCTTGTTTTAACATTTTCTGCCCACTTTTTTTTTCTTTTCTTTCGCTGATTCTGCCTCTGTCAATCTTCGATGTTAGGAAGATGTTTCACGACAGCTGGTGGGCGTGCATTTGTGCATGTGTGTTTGTCAGTCTGTGTATATCCCAACTCGTGTACTTGCCTGTGTGTGTGTGTGTGATATGTGTGTGTGTGTGTGTGTGTGTGTGTGTTGTGTGTGTGTGTGTGTGTGTGATATGAGATATGAGTAGATGTCGCGCCAGCAGGCAGCAAAAGTGTGTGTGGTGTTTTACAGTGATTTTATCGTGGTTCTATTTGGTTTTATGCATTGAATTTTGTATGTTTGTTGCTTTGAAATCCGGACACACGGTGATGTAAATATTTTTTTTTAAATTTTGAATATTTTACCAGATAATCCGATTTTAAAGTTTTTATACCTACTTTTCATCATTTTAATTCAGCCGCTCAAGTCGGACATTTTATCTGTGAATTGTGTTTACACCTTAGCCTACTGTGTTCGCCCAACGCTACAGCTTCCAAACCTTTGTGTTCTGCGTTCTCTGGATTTTAGTGTTGTTAACTGACCAACCCACACACCAACCTGCAAGTGTCTTCCTCTCCTGCCTGGCTCGCAATTATGGACCCGTCTTTTATAAAACAAATTGGACTGACACTTTTTAAACACAGCAAATGCTACCTCGGTGGAGGCGTCTACCAGCGCATACGTACATTGGGGCTGTGTAGCAAGCCCCGCACTGCGCGATCCTGCCGTGGTGGACGTCTCCACCGTCTTTGGCACAACCTGCCTCCTGCCCGACGCCACTTTTCGTCTCCTGCTTCTTCTTCTCCTCCACTGCCCCTGCCCTTGACCTCGCTGCTGCAAGCTTTGTCTCCTCCTCTGCCGTCTTCGCCTTCGCCTTCTGTCCTGATGGTGCCGCCTTCGCCTTCTGTCCCGCCGGTGCCGCTCTCGCCTTCTGTCCCGTTGGTGCCGCCTTCGTCGCCACCTCAGCCGCCACCATATGACTGTGATAGGCTGAAACTATGCCTTTTTAATGCTCAGTCGGCATGCACTGGTGACAAAGCCGATGTTATTGCTGACTTTGTCGCAGATGAGCATGTTGACATTGCTTTTATCACGGAGACATGGCTTAACCCCCTTGGTCACGAACCTATACTTGCTAGCCTCACTCCGAGTGGTTACAGGCTTGCTTCTTTCCATCGCTCATCCCGAGGTGGCGGTATCGCCATCCTCTACAACGACTCACTCCATTCCCGCCTATCTTTCTCGCAGTCTCTGCCTTTCTCCCATCCTTCTTTCGAGCACGTTGAAGTATCCTTCCAATCCACCCCTCACCCCATCACCTTCTCCTGTGTCTATCGACCCCCACCTAGCTCTGCCAACAAACTCACCACATCCATGTTTCTCTCTGACTTTGACCAATTGCTTGACCACTACTGCCTCTTACCTGGAAATCTCATCATTCTAGGTGATATCAATGTCCACTATGACAACACTCACCGTTATGACACAAGACATATCATCAACTCTCTGTCCAATCACAATATGACTCAACACATTTCTGAACCAACCCATCAAAAAGGTCACATTCTTGACTGGATCATTTCTCGTGATCATCACAATTCCGCTACTGACAACTGCTTAGTTCTTTCTACCCGTCTAACTTCAGCCCTTCCATCTGACCACTCTGCAATTCTCTGTTCTCTCGACATTTCTCCTCCTTCCCGTACCATGCGCACAGTGACTCGACGCAATCTCAAATCTATCGACCTCTCCACATTTTCATCTGATGCCTCCCGTCTCCTTTCTGAAAAGTCACATAACCTTGCCGATGAATTCTATACTACTCTCCACCATCTTCTGGACACTCATGCTCCAGCCACAACCCGTCTTTTACCTGACCGCCCCCCTACCCCCTGGCTCACTCATGAGATCGCCTGTGCAAAACGTGCCCGCCGCAGAGTAGAGCGCCGCTGGCGCAAATCCAAACTCACTGTACACAGGCAACTTTTCCAAGCCTCTAAAACAAAAGTATCCACCCTCATTGCATCAGCAAAAACAAGCTATTTCCAAACCAAAATCCTGAATGCCTCTTCTTCAAAAGAACTCTTTACAACCA
>JAPXFY010000012.1:43990843-44005843 GCA_030674185.1 Monoplex corrugatus | reverse complement strand
AATTTAACATTAAAAAGTCTTTTTTCATTGGGGCAAATGTATGTATATATACAGCAGAATTGGTCGCTGTTGTTCAAGCGTTGCATTATTTAATAAGCCTTCGGCCTGTGTCATTCAAAGTAGTTCTCTTTGTTGATTCAAAATCTGTATTATATGCCTTACAGTATTTTGATACAGACACAAGACCTGACTTAATTATTGAGGCAAATCATCTAATACATTGTTTAAAGATAAATGGCTCGGAAATCAATTTATGCTGGGTGCCTTCTCATGTTGGTCTTCATGGCAACAACGTAGTTGACAGAGCAGCTAAATCCGGTGCCCTCCATTCTGAAAATTCTATAGAATTACATGTTAACACCTCGGTAAAAGAAGCTTACAACTCTCTAGAATTAGCATCATGGATTCGATTTCATGAACATTTAAATGAAAAATTTGTGTCTCAAAAAAGAATCAAACTTTCAGTTCATAAAAATCTGTAAAAAATTGCAGTATTCCTCGTTATATCATTTGAGATTAATTGTTATAACATATTTTCGCATTCAACCGAACGCTTTGAAAACAAAATATTGTAACAACGTTTTATGTATTTGCGGAGAACAATTCATATTGTATCACTGTTTGTTTTACTGCAGAAAGCTTCGTTCCTTTTTACCAAAGACGTTTACACAAGGAAACTATCTTGAAACGCATTTTAAAGAAGTAATATCGGATCAAGTTTTGTTAGTTAAAATTTCAGAATCATTGGTTCACAGTCCTGTTAATGCGTTACTTTAAGATTATTATTATAATTATGATTATTTTTGTTTTGATTTGTTTTGTTTTTATGACGATTTTTCTTTTACATTATTGATGTTAGCGTTGTTCTGGTTTCATTTCTCTGTTCATCCATATCCTTTTTCTTAAGACCTTGCCGCTTCCTTTTAATTTTTTTTTACGTCCCTTACTCTGTTCCCCTCTCCCCTTCCCGCCCCCCCCCCCCCCCTAATTTCATCCTCCATGCCATTTTTCCCCGTCTAATATCACTTATAGTGAAAAGACGTTAAATCAAGCAACGAACGAACATACACACAGACACACAAAGACACACACACGCACACGCACACACACACACAACAAAGCAAAACAACAACAACAACAACAACAAAACAACAAAACAATACAAAGGAAAATCGTTTCATATCGATTGCAAAGAAATTTCTATGTACATAGTGTTGTCTGTCTGTCTGTCTGTCTGTCTGTCTGTTGGAAAAATGTGTCAGCATAGCAAGTATTTTCTCACCTTTTTCTGGAAGGAGCTTTACCAAAATCATGATAAAGGGTCACATATGCATGAATTTTGAAGGTAAATCTTCAAGGGTCAAGGTCACGCAGCTAAAAAGAAGTGCCTAAAATCAGGTCAAGGTCGCATGGTTTAAGAAAAGTGCATAAAATCAGCACTTATTTTCTTTGGAAGATATGTGGACCACGCTTTTCAGGAACTTAAGAATGTATTCATTCTTTTTTCACTGTCATAACAGTCTGCCGTTGTCCTCGATGTACGTAAAGTTTTATTTCAACTACATGTAAAGCTTGTTCGAGGTCATCTTATCCAATCGGTTTGTAAACAAGGTAACTGATGGCTGGGTCCGAATGGGTCATGCGACGCCTGGACAGCTCCCCCCCCCCCTCTCTTGAATAAATGACTATCCAGTGGCGTCGGGAGCTTGGGGGGGGGGGGAGGTGATTGTCCAGAGAGTGTCGAGGCATTAGTGCTCTGGGTCCCATCCACACCCTCAGGGTGTTTCTTGTTAAATCCTGTTAAAAAAATCAACTAAGTAACATAACTCTTGAGAGTCACGGAGTTATCTCCCATGTAGAATTTCTCAAACCCACCACAGTTTGCGCTACCCATTCACCCAGCATAGACGCAGCCACAAAGCATAAAGTGGAAAGCTCAGAACATTCCTTAAAAAAGGAATGTCCAAGTTACCCATACACCCTGCAATATTCATCTTGTTAATTTATATTCACATTCTGTGTTGCCTTCAATGTTCTATTTCAACTAAATCTTTTTTTTTTTTTTTTTTGAATCACAGAGCCGTTATTATTTTGTTTGCTTGTTTTCTTTATCTTGGTTTTGTTAGATAAATTTTATTTTGAGAGAAACGCAGGTGTAGTAAACCTACCTTGAAACGTGAATTGTTTTCATTGTTTCTCAGATTGTATAATTACTTCCTTGTTTGCTTTTTTGATTTGTTTTGGTTTGGTTTGGCTGTAACACAACCACACACACACACACACACACACAACACACACACACACAACACACACACACACACACACACACCACACACACACATACACACACACACACACACATATATATATATATATATATGTACATACATGTATATATATACACATATATATATATATATACATATAGACATACATACGTTATATATATATATATATATATATATATATATATCTGTGTGTGTGTATATATAGAGATACATATAGAGATAGATAGATAGACAGATAGAGAGACAGACAGACAGGCAGACAGACAGACAGACAGAGACAGAGAGTTAGACATTGACTGATAGACATGTATATATATATATATATATATATATATATATCTGTGGTGTGTGTGTGTTGTGTGTGTGTGTGTGTGTGTGTGTGTGTGTTGTGTGTGTGTGTGTGTGTGTGTGTGTGTGTGTGTGTTTCATGGGCAAACATGATGATTTGGTTGTTGTTCTAAATCTCCCCCATTGTGTCCTTAATTGCCATGTTTTATTTTATTTTTTTTCCTTCATGTATTTATTTTACCAAAGATAACTTGATCTTTTTAAGTCCCTTTAATCCTGTCAAATGACACGAATGAAAATCAAGAAAAGAAAGGCTAAATGTTCCCAGAAGCTGTGGACTCCTGATATCAAAATTGGAAAGAAGATTGTCGCAACGTACACAGAATTTGTTTTCTGTTTTCTTGTATCGGTGTTTTATCTTTACTGCTGTATATTTTGTTCTTGTTTCTTCAATACTAGTCGTTGTAAATGTTTCTATCTACCTGTCTGTCTGTTTGCCTGCCTGTCTGTCTGTCTTGCTAGTGAAATGTGAAGCCTAGTGGTTAAAGCATTTACCTAGGCCTGGAAAAACCAGAACCAGATTCGAATCGCTAGTTTCAGTTTCAATTTCAATTTCTGAAGATGACGTCTCCGCGCTCGGAATGAATTCTATATTGCACTAACGTCACAGGTGCCCTGTGATGGAGAAGATCCAGAATGATCATGGCACAAGCCTTAAGCCTACACATAAACCCATGGGCTGGTCAGGTCCTGAGGTCCTACCTCGATAGTTCCATAACCCTGGGGTCGTAGGGGAGTGAGGTGGTAGAGACCTCAACTTTTCTCGGGGCGTGCACCACGAGGGTGGCACCCATCCTCTCTTCCTCGCTTCAAATTCATATTCATATTCATTTTTTTTTAACCAAGACTTCAGAAAGGCAAGAGGGCTAACTCGTCTTCATGTGGTGGAACCTGGGAAATAAACCAATCTCTCCAATGTTTTATACCAAGTCAGCCGGGCAATGCCCTGCTCTTCACGATTTTCAACTGCCAATGGGATTTTAGAATGCGCAGCCAGAACGCACACGGGTCCGATTCGTTTTTCGTCTCCTTCCGAAGAACTAAACGTTCAGTTCGATTTTCCGGTCAAACTGAAGAGAAAAGTCGGGGCCTCTACAGGGAGCGAACCCTGGAACCTCGAGTTTAGTTATTGGCAGGCGAACGTCTGAACCATTCTGCCACTGTTCTCCCTAATCGCTAATGGGATAGGAGTCACCTCCCCCCTTCACTCGATCGGGAAAAATACATTTCATTATAGGAATAAGACTATTTCTATTTTCATATTTCCAACTTTTCAGTTTATAGACCAATATAACAATGTTAATGATAATAGGGTTTCTGAACATGATGTAATAGGCTTTTATCAAGGATTGAGACTACGTGACAGGGTTGTATTCTACGCCTACTATCATAACACCTCCTGGTGTCAACCAGGCTTAAGAGACACAGACACCTGCAGCGTTGGGCAGGAAATTTTAGCCCATAGCACGATCAACTCTGGATAGGAGTCAGTCAGGGCCGAAAAGACCCAAAATATTTGTTTATGACAGATTCTGTTTTAACCCTTTTGCCTCCCGCACCCTGTCCACCAGCATCCTACGTTTTCAACCATGCTAGCAAAACAAAAACTTAACCCTTTGATTCCCCCACCCTATTCACCAATTTCCTGCAGTCAAAGGGTTAAAGTTTTGCTGTTGATGGACAAGGTGTGGGAGTCAAAGGGTTAAATCCACGAGGCCCCAGTCATTAGTTCGTTGCATTACCACCTTTCTACGTATTAGTTGAACCTAGGGAAATTTTAGGTCATAGCATGTGAACAGAAGCTTAACCATATAACTATATAATTAAAACTATATAATTATATCTATCTATTTTTATCTATCTAACTATCTATCTATCGATCTATATCTATCTATCTATCTATCTATCTATCTATCTATCTATCCGTCTGTCTATCGAAGAGAGAGAGAAAGAGAGAAAGAGAGAGAGAGAGAGGGAAATACATAGACAGATGCTTAGATAGATACATAGACAGACAGACAGCAGAGGGCATCAAAACGTCATGATTTGGAAGCGGCCCAGTCCCCTTAGAACATAAAGAGGTAAGGGCCGAAATACTTCCTTGACGAGGATTTCTCTGAGGACCTTCTGCTGTCCAGCTTACCGCAGTTTCTTGCTAAATGGATAGAAAGATAGATAGGTGGACATACAGACAGACAGATAGTCAAGTAGATAGATAGATCGACAGGCAGACAGATAGATAGATCAATCGATCGATTGACAGATAGATAGATAGATGGAAAGACAGATAGATAGATAGATAGATGGATAGATAGATAGATAGATAGACAAATAAATGGATGGATGGATGGACAGATAGATGGATAGATAGATAGATAGATAGATTGATAGATAGATAGATAGATAGATAGAGAGAGAGATAGAGAGATAGAGAGATAGAGAGACAGAGAGACAGACAGATAGAGAGATATATAGATAGATAGACACGATCGTAGATAGATAAATAGATAGATAGATAGATATCTACATAAATGATAGATAAATAGGTAAATAGATAAACAGACAGACAAACAGATAGATAGATAGATAGATAGATATACAGACACATAGATAGATAGATAGATAGACAGATAGATAGATATATACATAGATAGATAGATACATACATACATACATAGATAAAAAGATAGATAGATATTTACATAAATGATAGTTAGATAAATAGGTAAATAGATAAACAGACAGACAAACAGATATATAGATAGATAGATAGATAGATAGACAGACAGATAGATAGATAGAGAGAGATAGACAGATAGATAGATAGATAGATAGATAGATAGATAGATAGATAGAGAAAGAGATAAAGAGATAGACAGCGAGACAGACAGACAGAGACAGAAACAGTGACATAGACATAGACATAGACAGAGACAGAGACAGACACAGCAGAGGCAGAGACAGATAACTCCATGGATGAGTGGGAGCCTCAATTGTCTATAATCCATATAATATGAGCTGAAGCCTAAACGATGTGTAAGCCAAACGTGAATGGAAGCCCCACACACACTTTCAGGCACCGAGTCCCGTCCAAAGCACCGGATGGCCCGAGTGAGGTGTCCGCAGGAGTCAGACAGTCCGGTGACCAGCTGAGGGGACGTCTCCCTTACATCCCTTGAGACCACGCCCTTCAACTCTGATGGATCTGCTCTTCTCCTCCTCTCGTCTCTTCCGCCTCCATCCTTACCTCTCTCTCTCTCTCTATCCCCCCCCTCTCTCTCTTTCTCTCTCTCTCTCTCTCTCTGTCTCTCTCTCTCTCTCTCTCTCTGTCTGTCCTTCTCCCTTTGCCTTTGTCCTCTTGTTTGTACCCATTCGCGTTCTCTGGGCCACCGAGAGTGAGAGATGGAGAGTGGCGAGTGTGTGTGGTGTGGTGTGTGTTGTGTGATGTGGTGTGTGGTGTTATATGGTGTTGTGTGGTGTTGTGTGGTATGTGTGGTGTGTTCTGATTTAGTGTGGTGTGGTGTGGTGTGGTGTGATGTTGTGTGGTGTGGTGTGGTGTGTGTGGTGGTGGTGGTGGTTGTGTGTGTGTGATATGTGTGTGTGTGTGTGTTTGTGTGTGTATGTGTGTGTGTGTGGTGTATGCGTTTGTGTGCGTGTTAGTGTGCGCATTGCATGGGAGAGAGGGGGGGAGACAGACAGGGAGAGAGAGGCAAAGAGAGAGAGAGAGAGAGACAGACAGACAGACAGAGACAGAGAGAAAGAGAAAAAGAGAAAGAGAGAGAGAGAGGGAGAGAGAGAGAGGGATATATATATATATATATATATGCAGAGAGAGAGAGCCAGAGAGACAGAAAGAGAGAGACAGAGAGAGACAGAGAAAGAGGTGGTGTGGTGGTGTGTGGTGTGGGAGGGGAACAGACAGATAGAACGAAAGACAAAGAGAAAAATAATTTCTTTGACGATACACTTCTGACCTCTTTCAACATGTGCGAATGTTTTCTTTATTTCTTGACTAGTAATTTTATGAACGGATTTTTTGTCAAATATGACTCACAACTTTTTTCCCCCTTGGTAGTCATGGATGTATCACTTTGATTTGAATCAAAACATGTTCCTTTGCATTTAACACACTGACTGGCCCAAGGCGATAGGCTGCCACAAATAGGATATTCTCCCTTGTGTTTTCCCCTTATGAAGGATCTTTTGTACATTGAGATTAGATACATTTCAATCCGAAGGATGAAGAAATATTCGAAGAGAATTGAAATTCACTTGGCTTCTTTACAGGGTCAACATCACGATCATGTCAGAAGTCCACAAAACGAACAAAAATGCGAAAAGAAATGACATATTTTGTCATTTCTCTTGCCCTAGTATGCAAGATTTGTTCTCTTGTTGTCCTTAAGCCAGGGCTGTTTTTTTTATCTGAAAGAAGCGTTTCGTCAGTATAGCATGACCAGCTTAAAAAAGCAACAAAAGAGAAAAAAGATACTGTTCCATATCGACCGCAAATAGGTGCATTTTGTGTGTGTGTTGTGTGTGTGTGTGGTGTGTGTGTGTGTGTGTGTGTGTGTGTGTGTGTGTGTGTGTTGTGTGTTGTGTGTGTGGGGGGGTGTGTGTGTTTGTGTGTTGTGTGTGTGTGTGTGGTGTGTGTGTGTGTGGGTGTGTGTTGTGTGTTTGTGTGTGTGTGTGGGGGAGGTGTGTGTGTGAAGGATACTGTTCCATATCGACCGGAAATAGGTGCATTGTGTGTATGTGTGTGTGTGTGTGTGTGTGTGTGTGTGTAAGAGCCTGTGTGTGTGTGTGTAAGAGCCTGTGTGTGTGTGTGTGTGTGTGTGTGTGTTTGTGTGTATGGGGGGAGGTGTGTGTTTGTGTGTGTGTGTGGGGGGGAGTGTGTGAGTGTGTGTGTGTGCGTGTGTGTGTGTTTTGTATGTGTGGTGTGTGTGTGTGTGTGTGTGTGTTTGTGTGTGTGTGTGTGTGTGAGTGTGTGCGTTGTATGTATGTGTGTGTGTTTGTGTGTGTGTATGTAGTGTGTGCGTGGGTGTGTGTACATATATATGTGTGTGTATGTGGTGTGTTGTGTAGTGTTGTGTGTGTGTGGTGTGCTGTGTGTGTGTGTGCTGTGTGTGTGTCTGTGTCTGTGTCTGTGTCTGTGTCTGCGTGTCTGTGACCAAAATCTGTCAGCAAGATTCTCGCGGGGTGTTCCTGAATGGAATTTTATCAACTTGGATCAAAGAGGTCAACCCCTCAGAAACCGCGAGTGCATGAGTTCGTAAGTCAAGGAGCAAAGGTCAATGTCACACAGACCATAACGGTGCCTTATATCAATACCTTTTTTAGAAACATTTGTGAACAGCACTTTCTCAGAAACTTCTGACAATATGTACATATTTCACTTTTCATTTTTGTGACAATCTATCATTATCCTCGATGCACGTCAAGTTATATTTCAACCGTACTTACTTCAAAGACAAAATATCTTCGAAATTTTTTGGGAAGTTGGGGGGGGGGGGGGTGATAATATTTTAAGGTATGAAAAGAAATATTTTTAAAATGGCTTGAACATCTTTTAAGGTTTTGTTTTGTTTTTGTTTGTTTGTCTTTATTTCAGTTTTTCCCCCTCTCTTTAACTGTCAGAATTTCGTATCGGTGTCGGCAAAAAAAAAAAAAAAAAAAAAGAAAAAAGAAAAAAGAAAAAATCTGGGACGAAAGGAAACAAGGCAAAACTGTCTTTCAGTTTTAGCCGGCTGAATCTGAAGACATGACACTTTTACTCTGTGACCTCAGGAAGGGACTGTACTCCACGACACCACTGTCCTATTGGCTCCAGCTTGTAGGATGCTCTAGGAACACAGGAAAAAAGTGCCACTACACCAGATTCAACCCCGGCGTTTTAATGTACATGTACATTTTTGTTGATATTGTTGCTGCTGTGAGTATCGTTGCTGTTAATTAATGATTATTGTTATTGCTGTTTCTGTTGTTATTATCATTTTAGGTATTTCGGTATTCTATCAGTGGGAGCTACTTGGTTCTTTTGACAGAACCAGAGACTCAAGATGTTATATATCAAAATCAATCCCAGCCCACAATACCCTAATGCTTCAATCATTCTGGTGGTGTCAGTTCATGGTTTCATAAGTCCCTTTACTCCCATCCTCATCCCAAGACCTTGCTAGCACAGAGCGTTTTGCATAGGCTTAAGGAGTCTGCTATATCATCACTGGCAATTTTGGATGGGGTCCGTATGGAGTTGTCCGAGTGCGATCAAACTCCACACTTCTTTTATTTGCCTCTGAATACTTCGATTGTCTTGTCAGATGTGCACCGAAATAACATTTACAAGTATGTGACATAATTGTTATGCTGGTCTAGATGGATTGAATTAACGGAGTATCCGTTTGTTTGTCAATATGTTTATATATATATGTATATATAATAATTAATAATAAATAATTACAATATTTATATAGCGCAAAATCTTGATAAAATCAAATCTAAGCGCTGAAACAGACACACACACACACACGCACGCACGCACACACACGCACGCACGCACGCACGCACGCACACACACAAGCGCGCGCCCTAGCGCACACACACACACACGCACACGGCTATAAATGGGGAGAAAGAATAAAAGCAATGGAAAATTATAGAGAGCATATTATATACAATTATATATTACAATGTGATTCCCCTCCGAGTGGAGACAGGCTGCAGAGGGGATTGAGTGAGGTCAGGATTTTATGCAGAGGAGAAAAGGTGAGTTTTGAGAGCGGACTTGAAGGAGACAAAAGTAGGTTGCTGACGGACTGAGAGAGGAAGTTTGTTCCAGGAGAGCGGACCAGAAACAGAGAAGGCTCGTGGACCACAGGTATTGAGCTTAGTGCGTGGAAAGCGAAAAGTCAGAGGATCGGAGGCAGAGCGGAGGGTACGTGAGGGAACATAGATCTCAAGTAGGCTTGACAGGTAATCGGGGGCTGCGTTATTGAGGCTTTTGTAGCACATGGTGTCTAGTTTGTACTGTATGCGCTTTGATACAGGGAGCCAGTGAAGTTGTGCCAGGAGAGGAGATATGTGGTCAGCTTTTTTCTTTATGAGTACAAGGCGTCCTGCCGCATGGTGTTGGCGATCATAGCCCTCCATACGAATATATCCCCTGCTGTTGCAAGTACATCTCACACCCTCTCTGTCTTCAGCCACCCTGTAAGTCCGTCCAATATTTTCTCCCTGGGTCAACCTGGTACTCTCTTTCCCTTCAGCTTTCCTGTTGTGACCAGGTGTTCCAATTCCCCTTTCCTCATAAAATGTCCTATAAATGTTGCCTGTCTTTTCCTAATCTTCTTTATTTATCTTTGACGTGCATACTTAATATTGTGCACGCGCATACACAAAGGAGGCTTAGTCACTGACAGGTCTGCATGCATGTTGATCACGGAGATCGGAAAAGTGTCCACCCCTCTTTACTCACCAGGCCGTGGTGCCTCACCTGTCATCATTCACCCGTCAGCATGATCGAGTTCGAAGATCTCAGCAGCAGATCTATAACAACTCTCTTCCATTCACTCTACTCTTGACTTTTCTGTGCTACTTCGTGGACCTTCAGACCGCCGATGTTGGTGATGTTGTTCCTATAGAAGGTGGGTGGTCTGCCCGGATTTCTTTTGACCTCATCTTTTCCTTGCAAAATTGTTGTCATCAGGGTCGTGTTTGTGTAACGAGTTGCATGAATGGTGTATATAATTTTTCTTTTGTTCATTTCTGCCAGCAAGTTGGCATTGCATTGCCAGTTCGTTCAAAATGCTTTTTATTTGATTTGATAGGTGGTACCTAGACAGAATGACTATAGCACCTACCGACTGCAAGTCCGACGCTTAACCATTTGACCACCGCGCTCGTCAAATTCTGTTACTCTAGCTCTTTTCTCGCGTATTCCAGGTATGCTGCCGATAGGGGCAGGTAAATGGAGTTAAGTGTTCTCAGCCCCAAGAAAGGGAAAGCAACGTTGTCTCACTTGCAATCGTAAAAATAAGCCTAGAAAAAACAAACGAACAGACACAAAAAATGTGCAAGTTAACTTCGAACTTCTATCATACGTACGTAGGACACATACCTGCATTTACTCTCATTGATAATGCAAACCCTGGCGGTCATTTTCTGTTTATATTGAACAGGGCTCCAGGTACGTTATTGTTATTGTTATCGTTATTTTTGTTTAAAGCCCAGCAGACTGCGTAGAACCGTACCAGGGCTATAACCATTTCAATAAATACACAATATTTCAACAGGAAAGAAAAAAGGAAAACTAAGTACACATATCAATGCATTCACGCACATAATGTAAGGATAAGCCCCCGGCGATGCCCACTCTGTCTAATTTATCACACAATGGATTTAAAAACATACCTGAATACAAATGTAAACATAACTATAGGACATTAAGCATATTCAAAAAGAAATGAGGGGACACGATTGTTGAGAAAATCACATCTGTCATTTTTAGACCTTATCTCGAAACACCTGTCTTTCTAGCTTGACATGTTTCACACTTTCACAGATTTGTAAACTGTGTCAATATGTCACGGTTTCTTTTTTTTGTTCTGCTACCTTTGATGTTAATGGTTTTGATGGGAATATTTGGGGAAAGGAAATGATAAAAGTCTATAAGATTTATACACGTTATGCTGGCTATTTCGTATGAAGCAATGTTGTGACCTATACTTTTGATTCACAGAGAAAACTTCTTCTACTTTGAAAGTTTGGAAACACTATGGCAAACTAGTAATGGATGATAAAGTGATGATGAAAGAAACGATGACGCAAATGTTGAATCACAAAAAAAAAAACCCAAAAAAAACAAAACCAGAGTCCATTTCTGGTTGCCCATAAGCGTAAAAAATTTCTCCAAACCAGGAAGTTCAGACTGAGTTTTCCTCCATAAAATCGTTTGAAAGGCAAACTTTTCATTTGAAAAAGGCACACATTAAAAGCTAAATTTGCCTCAAGTCCGATTTGAACTCGGAAAAATGGTACATTTTAAAATGTTATCAAATCTAATCAAAAAAAGGTCAATGAGTAATTACAAGAAATATATCTATCACACGAACCGCCATGTATCGCATATTAGAATAAGAGAGGGAGAGGAGAGAGAGAGAGAGAGAGAGAGAGAGAGAGAGAGAGAGAGAAGAAAGAGAGAGAGAAATCGGTACGCACTCTCTGTCTCTCTGTCTCTCTGTCTCTCTGTCTCTCTGTCTCTGTCTCTCTCTGTCTCTCTCTGTCTCTGTCGTCTCTGTCTGTCTGTCTGTCTGTCTGTCTGTCTCTCTCTCTCTCTCTCTCTCTCTCTCTCTCTGTAAAGTTGTTGGTCATGAAATTTGAGCAACACTCTCAATGACTCATCCTTAAAGCCGATGAGACTCGACTTCGTTGTTCCTTTCTTTCCACTGAGCTTATAGTACTCTTAAATCTGGGTAGGAGCCGGTGAGAGCCGAAAAATTGTACAATATTTTTTGTTTTGGATCGAAGAAAGTTCGAACCCACGAATTCACAATGTAGCAGTCTATTGCATAACCACCTTGCTTCAGTGTCTGATCATTTATTAATTAGTCTCAATCCGCAATACTGAACGTTGGCCTGTTTGCTGCCCATCTTAATGTTGTCATCATTCTAATGGTGTCAAGTTAGTGTTTCAAAGGTCTCCCACCCACCCTTTCTCTTTCTCATCCTCAATTCAAAACTTTGCCGGTGCATAGGGTTTTGTGCATGCTCAGGGACTCTGCCAGATAATTGCTGGCAGGTTTGGATGGAGCACGTATGGAATTGTCTTGGTGTGATGAATCCCTATTGAACAAACTCCAAACTCTCCCTCCATTTTAATGTTACAGCAACCAATTATGTAGACTGAAAAACATAGCTCATTGTAGGTAGCCGAAAAGAATCCACAAAAGCTGTTCTGACCAAACTTAAAAACAAGTGTGATTGCCCGTGTTCAGGCAAACAGGAACCCGAAAAAAAAAAAAACAAGAAAAAAAATAATAGAACGTGTATTAAATACAAGACAAGACATGCACAAAGTTTCGGCCAACTGGTCTTTGTCAAGCGTAAAATCACACACACAAAAAGAAACCCCACCAAATACAAAAATTACAAGTTTCAGTCTTTTTCTCCAAATTTTTGTATCTGGTGTTTGTTTGTTTGTGATCTTACGCTTGACAAAGGTCAAACTGGTCGAGAATTTGCGCCTGCCTCATCTGGTTGCATTAAATATGCATTCTTATTTTGTTTTATTTCTCTCTCTCTCTCTCTCTCTCTCTCTCTCTCTCTCTCTCTCTCTCTTCTCTCTCTCTCTCTCTCTCCTCCTTGTGTGTGTGTGTGTGTGTGTGTGAATGTGTGTGTGTGTGTGCAATGTGTGTGTGTTTTGTGTGTGTTGAATGTGTGTGTGTGAATGTGTGTGTGTGTGAATGTGTGTGTGTGGTGTGGTGTGTGGTGTGTGTGTGTGTGTGTGTGAATGTGTGCGTGTGGTGTGTGTTTTCTGGTTCCTGACCAAACTCAAAACTGTGCCAGGGCATACATCTGATGTAGGAACATTTCAGGTGCATTCCACCCTCCTTCTCCTTCCTCTCCCTCCCGGGCTCCCCATCACCACACCCCAGAAACACATTCCAAAGTTTATAAAATCGCCAGAAATGAGTTTTCAAGTGACAGAAGACAAACGACAGGCGACAGACGCTGGAATCATCAGGACGGTGTCACAGGGAGACGTGTGGAAACCGTGAAGGCTTCTTGCCCCCGGAGGATCGGTGATTGACTTGGAAGAGACGGGTCTGGGGTGGCAGCTTTGTTTTTCCAATTTGTCGTTGACAAAACAAAACAAAAGCCGTCCTAACAATCTTCCTTTTTTCCCCTGTGCCCCCACAGATGTTTTGTTTGTCGTTATTTTGAAGTTTAAAACGCTTCACGCGCTCTTGAAATTAAAAGAAAAAAAGTAAATATTCTTGAACTGCTAACGCGAATCTCAGTAAAAGTTAATCTACGAAACAAGAAATCTACATTGTATATTTTCATTTTTTGTCCAACATATATGACTTAAATTAGGGTTATGTACATTTTGATAACACCTTTCAAAGACTATGATTTATTTATTTATGTATCCATTTGAAAATACATGTTATGAATTTACCAGTTCTAAATTTAATCAAGGATTTCAGTTATAAAGATAATTCAATAAGTTATACTGAAATAAAATGGAATTCGTTCAAACTGTATATAAACTCGTTTATTCACAACTGCTGGGAACAGTCAGCTTAAGTCGTTAACGGTAGCCAAAATTCACTCCACACATGGTTCATTGAAGGAGTAGCTGAAATTTCCTGACCAGTGTTGCATGTGTTTGAATCTCTCGGGCCTGATTGATGCATTGATGTAGCATGAAAGTAAGTGAAGAGTACAGCCTTGTAGCACAGTTTCAAACCAAAACGGAATTCATTAGCGTCATCATTTCCAGTTGGCATCATGTCACTGTGCAACAAGGTCCCAGATTCTGTGGCTCTTTGTTCATCACGGACTTGTTGATTTTTTTGATAGAGCCGTGGGCCAAAGATCTGATATCGCGTGTTCAATCCCAGTCTGCAACATTAAATCTCGGCCTATTTCATATTCATTCATATCTATGTTCATATTCCTTTCTTTCTTTGGATTTACCATGTGACACTCTGGCTGCTCTCGCCTTGGAGAGTACGTCGCCGCAATGCAGCGCCACCCAATGTTTTAAACCAAGACTTTAGAAAGGCAAAAAGGCTAATTGGCCTTTAAGGGGAGAGACCTGGGAAATCATCCTATCTCTCCAATGCTTTATATAAGGGCAGTCGAGCGAAAGTCCTGCTCTTCACGATTTTCAACTGCCGAGGGATCTTTAACGTGCGCAGGCCAGAAGGCACACACGAGTCCGACTTGTTTTTCGTCCCCTTCCGAAGGTCTAGACGTTCAGTTCGAGTTTCCTGTCGAACTGAGGAGAAAAGTTGAGGCCTCTACGGGAAACGAACCCTGGAATCTTGTGTTTAGTTATTACAGTGTTCTATATGTCCATTATCCCCCTCCCCCCATTTTTTTGGCCATTTCTAGACCTTGCCAACGCATATGGCTTTGCTCAGGCTAAGCTAGTCTGTCAAATAATTGCTAGCAGATCTGGGTGGAGCGCATAAAAAATTGCCTGAATGCAATGAATTCCTTTTAAGCACACAACAGGCTGACCTCAGTTTCAGCAGATTTGAAGTGTGATGGAGAGCCGAAATGAGTAGTGTAAGGGTAGTGATACAGAAGCTGTGAAAAAGATGGAGCAGAAAACAAACGAACGAACAAACAAACA
>JAPXFY010000012.1:43968343-43975843 GCA_030674185.1 Monoplex corrugatus | reverse complement strand
TAACCTCGAGATTTTTATCAAGAGTTAGAGTTATAACTCATTGCGTTTCTATAATACCGTAAATGAGAAGTTTGAACAGTAAAGCCATCAGTCCATACGACTCTATTGAGGTTCTCAGTTTCAGTTTCAGTTTCAGTTTCAATTTCTCAAGATGACGTCTCCGCGCTCGGTGTGAATTTCATTTGCACTAACGTCACAGGTGCCATGTGATAGAGAAGAACCAGAATGATCATGGCACAAGCCTTAAGTCTGCACGCAAACCCATGTGCTGGCCAGGTCCTGAAGTCCTGCCTAGATAGTTCCATAACACTGGGGGTATGGGGGAGTGAGGTGGCAGAGACCTCAACTTTTCCTGGGGCCAGCACCGTGAGGGCGGCGCCCAGCCCCTCTCCCTCACTTCAGAGTCATATCCATATTCACTTTTTTTTTAAACCAAGACTTCAGAAAGGCAAAAAGGTTAACTGGTCTTCAAAGGGTGGGACCTTGGAAATCAACCTATCTGTCCAATGTTTTATACCAAAGCAGCCGGGCAATGCCCTGCTCTTCACGACTTTCAACTGCCGTGTGATCTATAGCGTGCGCATCCAGAAGGCACATGGGTCCGACTCGTTTATCGTAATTCCTTCCGAAGGACTAGAAGTTCGGTTCGATTTTCCTGTCAAAATGAGGAGAAAAGTCGAGGCCTCTACGGGGGGGTGAACCCTGGAACCTCGAGTTTAGTTATTGGTAGACGAACGCCTGAACCATTCTGCCACTCTTCTCCCTTGGCGCCCAAAAGGTGGAGGTTCTTCTTCTTCTTCGTGATCGCTCCAGTCAAAAGGAAAGGCTTATTGTCTTAGTAGACAGGTTCTAGCCTCAATTAAATTCACATTTAAACTTTTTTCCTTCCTTTACACTCACAGGTACAATATCACACTTGGACACAGTAATAGAACTTAGTGAACAATTCGATGTTCCGTTTAGATGCCAGTCAATCAACATGTATAGATCATCAACTGGCTTCCTTTCTGTTGGAAATAGATCCTCCTCCTCCTCCTCATCATCATCATCATCATCATCAGGTGCCTTGCCGTTGGCGATTATGGACTTCCATCTGTCTCTATTACTTGTTGCCGCAAGCATCTCTTTCACCCTCCTTGTCCCCAGCCACTCTGCAAGTCCGTCTAGTATCTTCTCCCTGGGTCTACTCGGTGCTCTCTTTCCCTCCAGCTTTCCCGTTGTGACCAGGTGCTCCAATTCACTCCTGTCTGGTCTTCCTGCCTCCACCATTCACATCCTACAGCGCATTCAAAACAATGCTGCACGCCTTGTACTCAAAAAGAAAAAAGCTGACCACATCTGCCCTCTTCTGGCACAACTTCACTGGCTCCCTGTATCAAAGCGCATACAGTATAAACTAGACACTATCTGCTACAAAAGCCTCAATAACGCAGCCCCTGATTACCTGTCAAGCCTACTTGAGATCTATGTTCCCTCACGTACCCTCCGCTCTGCCTCCGATCCTCTCATTTTTCGCTTTCCACGCACTAAGCTCAATACCTATGGTCCACAAGCCTTCTCTGTTTCTGGTCCACTGTTCTGGAACAAACTTCCTCTCTCAGTCCGTCAGCAACGTTTGTCTCCTTCAAGTCCGCTCTCAAAACTCACCTTTTCTCCTCTGCATAAAATCCTGACCTCACTCAACCCCCACTGCAGCCTGTCTCCGCTCGGTGTGGAATCACACTGTAATTTACATTTTGTATATAATATGTTTTCTATAATTTTCCATTGCTTTTCTTCTTTTTCCCCATTTATAGCCATGTGTATGTGTGCGTGTGTGTGCGTGTGTGTGCATGCGTGCGTATGTGTATGTTCAGCGCTTAGATTTGATTTATATCAAGATTTTGCGCTTTATAAACATTGTAATTATTATCAATTATTATCATTATTATTATATTTCCCCTTTCCTCATAAAATGGCCTATAAATGTTGCCTGTCTTTTCCTAATCTTCCTTATGAATGATCTACTTGTGTCTGCCTCCATCAAGACTGCTTAATAATGTTCAGGCAAGCTGAATCCGAACCCAAACAGATTTCTTTTCACCTTCTATACAAGTGAAGGGATGAGACGCTAGGTTAAAGAGCCATGCTGGAGATAAGCTGCAACCTTCAAAGGCATGTGTGACATCTTCCTGTTTTGTTAGGTGTCTCGCTGTCTGAAAGTCTAGGAGTTTAGCTGAGTCATGGAGACAGATATAGACAAAGAACAACTCATAGAGAAAAAGGACCCTTGCTCGTAGACAGAGAGAAAGAACCCTTACTCATAGACAGAGAGAAAGAACCCTTACTCATAGACAGAGAGAAAGAACCCTTACTCGTAGACAGAGAGAAAGAACCCTTACTCGTAGACAGAGAGAAAGAACCCTTACTCGTAGACAGAAAGAAAGAACCCTTAGTCATAGATAGAGAGAAAGAACCTTATTCATAGATAGAGAGAGAAGCCTTACTCATAGAGAATGAACTCTTACTCATAGATAAATAGAACCCTTACTCATAGATAAATAGAACCCTTACTCATAGAAAGATAGAACAGAATCCTTACCCATAGACAGATAGAACCCTTACTCATAGATAGATAGAACCCTTACTGATAGATAGAATCCTTACTCATAGATAGAGAGAACCCTTACTCATAGATAGATAGAACCCTTACTCATAGATAGATAGAACCCTTACTCATAGATAGATAGAACCCTTACTCATAGATAGATAGAACCCTTACTCATAGATAGCTAGAACCCTTACTCATAGATAGAACCCTTACTCATAGATAGACAGAAAGAACCTTATTCATAGATAGAGAATGAACCCTTACTCATAGATAGAGAATGAACAGAGAATGAACCATCACTCATAGATAGAGAATAAACCCTTTCTCATAGATAGATAGAACCCTTACTCATAGAAAGAGAGAAAGAACCCTTATTCACAGAAAGAGAGAAATTTCCCTTACTCGTAGATATAAAGAACCCTTACTCACAGATATAAAGAACCCTTACTCATAGAAAGAGAGAAAGAACCCTTACTTATAGAAAGATAGAAAGAACCCTTACTCATAGAAAGAGAGAAAGAACCCTTATTCACAGAAAGGGAGAAAGAAACCATACTCATTCAGACAGAAAGCATCGTTACTCATAGAAAGATAAAAAGAACCATTACTCATAGACAGAGAGAAAGAAACCTTACTCATAGCTAGAGAGAAAAAACCCTTACTCATAGAAAGAAGAGTGAAACCTTACTCATAGACAGAGAGAAAGAAACCTTACTCATAGATAGAGAGAAATAATCGTTACTCATAGACAGAGAGAAACCTTACTCATAGACAGAGAGAAAGAAACCTTACTCATAGAAAGAGAGAAAGAACCCCTACTCATAGAAAGAGAGAAAGAATCCTTACTCATAGAAAGAGAGAAAGAACCCTCAGCTTATACAAAGAGAGAAAGAACCCTATTCATAGAAAGAGAGAAAGAACCCTTATCATAGAAAGAGAGAAAGAACCCTTATTCATGAAAAGAGAGAAAGAAACCTTACTCATAGAAAGGAGAGAAAGAACCTACTTCATAGAAAGAGAGAAAGAACCCTTATTCATAGAAAGAGAGAAAGAACCCTTATTCATAGAAAGAGAGAAAGAATCCTTATATTCAGAGAGAAAGAATTGCTCATAGAAAGAGAAAAAAACCATTACTCATAGAAGAGAGAAAGAACCTTACTCATAGAAAGAGAGAAAGAAACCCTTATTCATAGAAGAGAGAAAGATTCCTTACTCATAGAAGAGAGAAAGAAACATTACTCATAGAAGAGAGAAAGAACCTTACTCATAGACAGAGAGAAAGAAACCTTACTCATAGACAGAGAGAAAGAACCTTACTCATAGACAGAGAGAAAGAAACTTACTCATAGACAGAGAGAAAGAATCTTACTCATAGTAAGAGAAAAAACCTTACTCATAGAAAGAAGAGAGAAAACTACATAGACAGAGAGAAAGAACCCTTACTCATAGAAAGAGAGAAAAACCCTACTCATAGAAAGAGAGAAAGAACCTACTCATAGAAAGAGAGAAAGAACCCTTATTCATAGAAAGAGAGAAAGAACCCTTATTCATAGAAAGAGAGAAAGAACCCTTACTCATAGAAAGAGAGAAAGAACCCCTACACATAGAAAGAGAGAAAGAAACCCTACACATAGAAAGAGAGAAAGAACCCTTACTCATAGAAAGAGAGAAAGAACCCCTACACATAGAAAGAGAGAAAGAACCACTACCATAGAAAGAGAGAAAGAACCCCTACACATAGAAAGAGAGAAAGAACCCCGACACATAGAAAGAGAGAAAGAACCCTACACATAGAAAGAGAGAAAGAACCCCTACTTCATAGAAAGAGAGAAAGAACCCCTACACATAGAAAGAGAGAAAGAACCCCTACAAATAGAAAGAGAGAAAGAACCCTACACATAGAAAGAGAGAAAGAACCCTTACTCATAGAAAGAGAGAAAGAACCCCTACACATAGAAAGAGAGAAAGAACCCCTCCACATAGAAAGAGAGAAAGAACCCTTATTCATAGAAAGAGAGAAAGAACCCTACACATAGAAAGAGAGAAAGAACCCTTATTCATAGAAAGAGAGAAAGAACCCCTACACATAGAAAGAGAGAAAGAACCCCTACACATAGAAAGAGAGAAAGAACCCCTACACATAGAAAGAGAGAAAGAACCCCTACACATAGAAAGAGAGAAAGAATCCCTACACATAGAAAGAGAGAAAGAACCCTACACATAGAAAGAGAGAAAGAACCCCTACACATAGAAAAAGAGAAAGAACCCCTACACATAGAAAGAGAGAAAGAACCCCTACACATAGAAAGAGAGAAAGAACCCCTACACATAGAAAGAGAGAAAGAACCCCTACACATAGAAAGAGAGAAAGAACCCCTACACATAGAAAGAGAGAAAGAACCCCTACACATAGAAAGAGAGAAAGAACCCCTACACATAGAAAGAGAGAAAGAACCCCTACACATACAAAGATAGAAAGAACCCCTACACATAGAAAGAGAGAAAGAACCCCTACACATAGAAAGAGAGAAAGAACCCCTACACATAGAAAGAGAGAAAGAACCCCTACACATAGAAAGAGAGAAAGAACCCTACACATAGAAAGAGAGAAAGAACCCCTACACATAGAAAGAGAGAAAGAACCCTACACATAGAAAGAGAGAAAGAACCCCTACACATAGAAAGATAGAAAGAACCCCTACACATAGAAAGAGAGAAAGAACCCCTCCACATAGAAAGAGAGAAAGAACCCTTATTCATAGAAAGAGAGAAAGAACCCCTACACATAGAAAGAGAGAAAGAACCCTTATTCACAGAAAGAGAGAAAGAGACCTTACTCATTCAGAGAGAAAGCATCATTACTCATAGAAAGATAAAAAGAACCATTACTCATAGACAGAGAGAAAGAACCTTTACTCATAGAAAGAGAGAAAGAACCCTTACTTGTAGATAGGGAGAAAGAACCTTTACTCGTAGATAGAGAGAGATAACCTTTACTCATAGATGGAGAGAAAGAACCTTTGCTCCGGATAAGTTGCTAACTCCACAGGTATTAAAAATTTCCAAAACATGTACATGTAGTTAGGTAACGTTTACATTTTATTCATGTACATGGGTTTAGAGCTGTTAGAACTTAGGCAAACAAGACCGATGATGAACAACCCTTTTCTTGCCGTCTTTGGAACAACTTTTCATAACATAATCAATTACCTTGTCTGTATACATATGTAGCCCGCCTCACACAAAAGGTGTGGACAAATCCCAAGCTGACCACAAAGACAAAGATGTCTGTATACAACGCCTGTGTCCTCAGCACCTTGCTGTATGGCAGCGAGGCGTGGACCACGCATGCTCATCAGGAGAAAAGGCTCAATACCTTCCACCTGAGAAGCCTACGGCGCATACTTGGCATTTCCTGGCAAGACAAGGTGACCAACACCGAAGTCCTAACCTGCGCTGGCCTCCCAACCATGCATACCATGCTGAGACAGCGTCGGCTGCGCTGGTTGGGCCACGTTCGCCGCATGGAAGATGGTCGCATCCCAAAAGACATCCTTTACGGTGAGCTTGCCACAGGTCAGAGAAACATTGGCCGCCCACAGCTGAGATACAAAGACGTTTGCAAGCGTGACATGAAGGCGCTTGAGATCAACACTGAGTCCTGGGAGGACCTCGCAGACGACCGCAACAGCTGGAGAACTACTCTCAAGAAACAGCTGCGGATTGGTGAGGACAAACTGTCAGCTGCTGCAGCAGAAAAGCGAGTTCGCAGAAAAGGGATGACAGCCAACAGACCAGCATTAGCATACACATGCGACCGCTGCGACAGAGACTGCCTCTCTCGCATTGGTCTGTACAGTCACAGGCGACGCTGCTTGGACCAAGCAGACAGCCCATCTAGACATTAGAACGGATGTACTTTGTCCATGGTCAGTCATGACCGAAGGAGGCCTAGAGATGAGAGTAATGTAACGTGATGGGACATTGGGGATGTGCTCTATGGTCTGTAAGAATATGAGGACGATGACTGTATTCTATGAAGAAAGGAGTTATCGCGGGATGGCAACTCCATCATATTAAACAGAGTGGTTCTCTGGGTTTGGTTTGGTTTGGTTTGGTTCGGTTGTTTGTTTCTTTCTTTTGGTTGGTTGGTTGGTTGGTTGGTTGGTTGGTTGGTTGGTTGGTTGGTTGGTTGGTTGGTTGGTTGGTTGGTTGGTTGGTTGGTTGGTTGGTGTTGATTGGTTGGTTGGTTGGTTTGTGTTGGTTTGTTTGTTTTTTGTATGTTTGTTTGTTTGTTTGTTTATTTGTTTTGTTGTTGTTGTTGTTGTTGTTGTTTTTCGTTTGCTACAATGTCAGGGTCGTCGTCACTGCTAGTCCATGCATATCTTCCTGCTATTCAGAGCGCAGGGTATTTCTTATGATAGTCGTTCCAAGGCAGACACAAGTAGATCAATCATAAGGAAGATTAGGAAAAGACAGACAACTTGCATAGGCCACTTTATGAGGAAAGGGGAATTGGAACACCTGGTCACAACGGGAAAGCTGGAGGGAAATAGAGCACCGGGTAGACCCAAGGAGAAGATTCTAGACGGACTTGCAGAGTGGCTGAGGACAGGGAGGGTGGAAGAGATGCTTGAAGCAACAAAAGATAGAGATAGATGGAAGTCCATAATCGCCAACGCCATGCGGCAAGGCACCTGATGATGATGGTGATGAGTAGTTCCAAACCTTTTAAAGTAGGTTTCTGGAATTAAGTCTGATAGACTGAAACGGTAGTGAAGTGGGTGTAAGACATACAACTTTTAGTTTAAAGGTCTGGGTTTGAATCCTCCCTTGTACCTTCCACCTCGTGGACAAACAGTGGAGACTTTTCCAATATCCCAGTTCAACATGTGTGCTTACTAGGTGCC
>JAPXFY010000012.1:43950843-43960843 GCA_030674185.1 Monoplex corrugatus | reverse complement strand
TACACCCAAATCTGCCAGGGAATATCTGGCAGACTCCCTGAGTGTACCGAAAATCTTATGCGCTGGAAAGATCTTGAAATGGAGAGGGACGGAGGAAGGAAGGGTGAGGGACATATTCAAAACACTAAGCCGAAAATACCAGAATGATGGAAACATTAAGATGGCTAGCCAAGCTGATATTACCAGTACGATGGAAACATTAAGATGGCTATCCAAGCCGACAATACCAGAATGATGGAAACAGTAAGATGGCTAGCCAAGCCGACAATACCAGAATGATGGAAACAGTAAGATGGCTAGCCAAGCCGACAATACCAGTATGATTGAAAACGTTAAGATGGCTAGCCAAGCTGATATTACCAGTATGATGGAAACATTAAGATGGGTGGCCAAGCTGATATTACCAGTATGATGGAAACATTAAGATGGGTAGCCAAGCTGACAATACCAGTATGATGGAAACATTAAGATGGCTAGCCAAGCTGACAATACCAGTATGATGGAAACATTAAGATGGGTAGCCAAGCTGACAATACCAGAATGATGGAAACATTAAGATGGGTAGCCAAGCTGACAATACCAGTATGATGGAAACATTAAGATGGGTAGCCAAGCTGACAATACCAGTATGATGGAAACATTAAGATGGCTAGCCAAGCTGACAATACCAGTATGATGGAAACATTAAGATGGCTACCAAGCTGACAATACCAGTATGATGGAAACATTAAGATGGGTAGCCAAGCTGACAATACCAGAATGATGGAAACATTAAGATGGGTAGCCAAGCTGACAATACCAGTATGATGGAAACATTAAGATGGGTAGCCAAGCTGACAATACCAGTATGATTAAAAACGTTAAGATGGGTAGGCAAGCCGAAAATACCAGAATGATGGAAACATTAAGATGGGTAGACAAGCTGGCAATACCAGACTGATGGAAACATTAAGATGGGTAGACAAGCTGGCAATACCAGACTGATGGAAACATTAAGATGGGTAGACAAGCTGGCAATACCAGAATGATGGAAACATTGAGATAGGTAGCCAAGCCGACGGTGTCAAAATGATAGAAACATCATTGGGTTAGCCAAGCCGACAATACCAGAATGATGGAAACATTACGAAGCGCTTTATTTTACGTCCTCGCTTATCCCAAGCCTCTATCCCAGAAGTAATCCTGCAATCTGCCCTATGATCTCTCACTTTCCTCACGCCTACCATTTCCCCCATCTGTGCCCCCACCCTAACCTCCACCCCCACCCCCACCCCCCACCCCCCCACCCCTACCCGTCACAGTGTGTGAGTAACCGGCTAACGTGTGCAGTTCTGCAAGACATGCATGGTGTCCGGTTACCACGAACGACAACCCGTTGAAAGGTTCACGACAAGTTATGTTTTCTTTCGCCGTCATTTTCTCCTGTTTTCTCTTGCCGTCGCGTCATCAACAAAGATGTGCTGCTCCCGCATGTCACGACTCCTTCTTACCTTTCCCTCTCAAAAAAAAAAAAAAAAAAAAATGAAACAAAGGAAAAGAAATAAAAGATAAAAGAAAAGAAACAAGAGGAAAAGGAAAGGGTGTGTTTTCTTGTTTATATTATTTATACTCATGTCTCTCTGCCTTTCTAGGGGGAGGGTGTTGATTTTCGTTCTTTTTTTTTTTTTAAATTATACTCGGTTTCCTTTGCTGCCCTCCTTCTCTGTGTGGGTGTGTTGCGTTTTTGATCGAAGGTTGCCATTGCAATTTAGATGAATTTGGGAATGCAGAAAGACTGGATAATGAGACTTACTCATCTTATTTTTTAATCAAAATTTGATCTGGCATGTAAATTATGGGTTTTTTTTGTAACACTGTCTAATAAAGTACTCTGAGCCACTTATATAACTGCCATAATTCATGTAACCTACATTTCCATAGACTTCATCTGCGTTACTAATGCAATTGTTTTTCTTTCCCCGTGTGAGGGAGAGATGGAAGGAACAAATAGATCATTAATCGACAAATCAAACAAATAGACAATCAGAAACAAGCAAATAAAATTAACAAGTGAAGAACAGAACACGAAATGAGAGAAAAGAGTACGCAAATGCATACTCACACATACACGTGAAAACACACATACACACTCACACACACGCGCGCACACACACACACACACACACGCACACACACACACACACACACACACTACGACACAACACAACACACACACACAAACGCACGCACACACACACACACACCACAACACAACACAACATAACACAACACAATACACCACACACGCACATACGCACACACTCACACACACAAACACACACACACACATACACACACAGGAAACGCGCGCACACACACACACACACACACACACACCACACACACACACACACACACACACACACACACACAACACAACACAACACAACACAACACACGACACACACATACAACACAACACAACACAACACACGACACACACACACACACACACAACACACACACACACACACACAACAACACAACACAACACAAACACACACACACACACACACACACATACACACACACACACGTACACACACACACACATATACACACATATACACACACATACACACACATACAACACACACACACGTACACACACGCACACACACACACACACACACACACACACACACACACACACACACACACACACACACACACACACACACACACACACACAACGCAATAAAAGAAATACATGGAGAAAGTTGAAGTATTTTCTGTCACTGTGACTAATATCAACTAACGATGTTTATTTCATTTGGAAAAGTGTAGGCCAAGACTATTTGGATTACAGTGATGGTCAAGAATTAAATTGATGACATCTGAAATTCTGAATCAGTGCAAAAAGTATATTGTTATTGAAGGACACAATTTTGTTATACTATGATTCTGCGTCACTTTGATTCTTGAAAAGAAAATCTGCACTTAAAACATAAAGATATCATTACCTTACAATAGACTACAAGCCATTTTGCTGCAGTGAAAGCTGAGCAATTATAAATGATGATGTCCTTTCAGAAATAATATACCCAGATCATTCAACATAATCTAGGAGCATTGAACATAAACAGAATAGACTTTTTATTGTTATGATTCCTAGATCAAGGTGATCTCATTACCTAAATGGCATACGAGACAGCACCGAAAGAACAACGAGAAAAGAGAGAGAGAGAGAGAGAGAGAGAGAGAGAGAGACAGACAGACAGACAGACAGACAGACAGAATAGACAGAGAGACAGAGAGACAGAGAGAGACAGAGGGACAGAGACAGAGATAGATACAGAGAGACAAACAGATAGACAGACAGACAAATAGACAGAGGAGACAGAGACACAGAGAGAGAGACAGGGAAGAGAGAAAGAAAAGCAAAAAATTCAAGTGGTTGAGAAATGGACGGTGGCGATGGGGGGGGGGGGGTGGGGGACTGAGACGACAAAGAATGAGCGAAACAAATCTAATGAAGAAGCTTGTGCAAAAAAAATACAAGGACCAGAGTGTTGTCAGAAAAACCAAACCTTTCTCGGGAACAGGAGGTTGCTTGCCGACAAACAACTGGCCTTAGAAAAATACGGGAGAGGCAAAAGGAAACGTAAAGTTGGCAAGTCGAAGTATTGTTGTTGTTTTCTTTCTTTCCCCCGTCACATTTTTCCTACATGGCAACAGCCAGTGGATAGAGTGAGCATTTGGGGTGTATTGTAGCGGGCCTAAGTGTTTTACCGTTATGCTGTGTTGATCTTTATCCACCAGTTGTATTTGGGGTTTCCTGCTTCGGGGGCTTAAATAAGCGTTTTTCCTGTTGCTGTGCCATACGTTGATGTCTATCAGCCAAGTCTTAGTTCTGTGGAATTTTTTTTTTTTTACATCTGTGTCACACACAGACATACAGACATATACATAAGTATTTACGCATGCGCGCATTGGCACACGCACGCACAAAAACACACACACGCGCGCGCGCGTGCGTGCGCAGGTCAGGGTTGCATAGAATATAGTCCTTTGTCCCTGTGCTTGATTGTTTTACTAGACAGATGAAAAAGAGAGCGGGTAGTCTCTCCCTCCCTCCCTCCCTCCTAATTTTTTCTCTCTCTCTCTCCCTATTTATCTATCTATCTATCTATCTATCTATCTATCTATCTATCTATCTATCTATCTATCTACCTATATATGTATGTGTATATATATATATATATATATATATACATATGTCTGTCTATCTATCTATCTATCTATCTGTCTATCTGTCTGTCTATCTATCTATCTATCTATCTATCTATCTGTCTCTGTCTCTGTCTCTGTCTCTCTTCTGTCTCTCTCTCTCTTTCTCTCTCTCTCTCTCTCTCTCTCTCTCTCTCTCTCTGTCTCCCTTAAGAAAAACATTATGTTTAACCCCTAACAACGTAGAAAAGTGGATGCCCTTTGCCAGTGTCAGGTTATGCTATACAATATGTTGCACAAATTAACAAACATAACTCTCATTTTCTGTCTTTCTGTCACAAATATACGTAACAATATGCTTAATGATACTTCTGCGACTGAACTGAAGAAAACTAGATTCAACATGTGTGTTGTTGTTGTTGTTGTTGTTGTTGCTGTTGTCATTGTCGTTTGTTGTTGTTATTATTGCTGTTGTTGTTGTTATTGTTGTTATTGTTGTTGCTGTTGTGTATAGTTGTTTTTGTTGTTGTCATTGTGTTTGTTTTTCCCCAGTGAACACCAAGAGCAATACCAGGTTCATTAGGAAACAATCTACATTTTGTACGAATTCATTACAATACGTAAATATCAAAATTCTACTTTCACGTTTTTAACGGGTTTGCCTTGCTTTTAGAAACATTTATCACTCGTTTCCATTTTCTGCAAAAAAAAAGTATGCATAGTATTTAATGCGGTTTGCAATCCGTCAGCTGAATCTGACAGTAATGATGCGTCATGTGCATAAAAATAATACAAATCAATAAGCTAATATAACGTGAAAGCGCTGCATCATCTGAATCAAATACTTGGTTTAAAAGCTTCACCTCTGTGATTTGACTATAACGTTGTATAGATCATATCGATAACTAGAGAGTGATAGTGGAGACAAATGTTTACCTTGACTTACTCCATTCAAGTCCTCATTCGTATCTCACTCTCCCATTACATGAATTGAATTGTCTACTTTCTGAGACACATATGACTTGATCTGACTGTATTTGCTGTGATAACGTTTAGTAGTTTGCCCTTTACCATGTGGTAAGTTATTGTCCTTGTGTGATACATGAGGTTTGGTTTGGTGTATTGTGTGTGTGTGTGTGTGTGTGTGTGTGTGTGTGTGTGTGTGTGTGTTGTGTGTTTTTTTATTGTGTGAGTGTGTGTGAGTGTGTGTGTGTGTGCGTGTGTGTCTGCGTGTCTGTGTTTGTGTGTGTTTGTATGTGTGTTTGCATGTCTGTGTGTATGTCTGTGTTTGTGTGTGTTTGTATGTGTGTTTGCACTTGTGTGTGTGTGTGTGTGTATGTGTGTGTGTGTGTGTGTGTGTGCATCTATGTGTATTGGTGTCTGTGTGTGTTTTCTCTCTCTCTCTCTGTGTATGTGTGTGTGTGTGTGAGTGTGTGTGTGTGTGTGTGCGTGTGTGTGTGTGTGTGTGTGTGAGTGTGTGTGTGTGTGTGTGTGTCTTCGTGTCTGTGTGTATGTCTGTGTTTGTGTGTGTTTGTATGTGTGTTTGCATGTTTTTGTGTATGTCTGTGTTTGTGTGTGTTTGTATGTGTGTTTGTACTTGTGTGTGTGTGTGTGTGTGTGTGTGTGTGTGTGTGTGTGTGTGGCGCGCGCATCTATGTGTATTGGTGTCTGTGTGGTTTTTGTGTGTGTGTGTGTGTGTGTTTGTTTGTGTGTACATGTATGTGTTTGTGTGTTTGTGTGTGTGTGTGTGTGCGGCTGTTTCTTTCATGCGTCCTGACATTTGCGTGCAGAGATTTATACAATTTAACATCCTGGAATGGGAGCTGGTGTCAACCGAATGACAAGAGTGCTGTGCGATGGTTGTGATATCGTATGATCTTCATTCTGTGGATGACTACTGCAGAGTTTCCCTTTCTGTTGGTGGTGTGCTGCACCACTCTCTTGCCTGTTTGTATTGATCTGGGTGTGGCTGTCATATCTCGTTATTGTGATGACTGCATACAAACTGATAACACGTCAAGATTGTATTGAATTTTTATAGTGTAAATCTGTTCACTTTACCACATTTTAAAATGGTGTGTGTCTGTGATTCCAGCTGTGTATCGATTTCGGTTTTCATATTGATTTCTTTTCTTTTTTTTCTGTTTCATTATCATCATCATCATCATCAGGTGCCCTGCCGCATGGCTTGGCGACCATGGACTTCCAACCATCTCTATCTCTCGTTGCCCCTAGCATCTCCCCCACCCTCCTCATCACCAGCCACTCTGCAAGTCCGTCCAGCATTCTCCTCCTGGGTCTACCAGGTGCTCTCTTTCCCTCCAGCTTTCCCGTTGTGACCAGGTGCTCCAAATCCCCATTTCTCATAAAGTGGCCTATAAATGTTGCTTGCCTTTTCCTAATCTTCCTTATCGATGATCTTCTTGTGTCTGCCTCCATCAAGACTATCTCATTTGTTTTCTTTGCTGTCCATGGAACTCTCAACATTCTTCTGAGAAACCACATCTCGGCTGCCTCAGATGTTTATGCGTTTCTAACTGTCGAAACTTAACATATGTCCAGCTCCAAAGAAATGATTAATACGTACGTTTCAATGAGCATGGAACATTATCTGCAATTCCAGGATGTGGACTATAAAGTACTTTTTTTTTGGTGGGGGGGGGGGGGAGGGGGAGCGGGGCTGTTGGTGGGTATATGTTTATTTACAACTGCAGGTAATTCAAACATAGGCTCAGTGGAAATTTATCACTGTTTGTGAGTGACACTGTCGTATTTTCATGGTCAATAGTAGTAGAAGTTATCAATAACACGTATTTTGTTTGTCTAGCATAGTCTCTAATCATTTTAAAAAGAACTAAATGTGTTTTCGTCAATGCAGGCAGTAACAACAACAAAAAAGAGCATATTGTGATGAGTGTGTCTGTGACAGATTTTGAAGAAGAAAGTTGAAGAAATGCATCTGAATACGTAAAGGGGTAATGTTCTTTTGCAACTCACCACAACAGCCATGTATCGGATGTATCCCATGACGATATAAGATACATTATTGCGTAGATATTTCATCAAATAGGCAATACAAATTTCAAGTTTACTACAGACTTTCACAGGCGTTACAATGTTATTACCTGAACAGAACAGCTAACTGTTCTTTGATAACAGTGACAGGAACTCTCGGTGCAAATCATTTAAGTGGTGGCATGAAGAAAGGCTTCGAGTATACGATCAATGACTTGTGGTTACAGCATTTCTGCTGCTTTTGTTGACGGTTTCATGTTCAAACGTTTTGTGTGGTGTGAAATGTCATTAGCTGCCTTTAATGTTGGATCAAGAATTAACAAAACAAAAAAGCATTTTCTAAACGATGAACTTCAGACGACACAACCTGTCAGAGTCTTGATTACTGTGCAAACCACGCGTCATCCAAACCCTGTGTTCCTCTGCTGGCGAGATGACTCGAAAAACTCTTGCGAGGTTGGAACAACAATATAAAAATGATCAGTATTGACTTTGTTTGCCGCTGTGTGCGTGACATGCAGCCTGCTAATTAGGAAAAGTCATACATTCCAGATATGGCATTTAGGCTTGGTGCTAACATTTCTGGAAAGAAATCTATACGAGAATGAAAACCGTGCTTGATACGAATTGTGTGCACATAAAGAAATCATTTTATCTATCAGAGACTGCTGTTGACTCTCTTGCGTAGTGTATTCTCATCTCTTGATCAGTATTTATTGTTTTATGATTGTGCGTGAGAGAGAGAGAGAGAGGGGGGGGGGACAAACAGAGACAGCAATAGAGACAGAAACAGAGAGACAGAGAGAGAGAGACACAGAGAGAGACAGAAAGAGAGAGAGAGAGAGAGAGAGAGGGGACAAACAGAGACAGCGAGAGAGACAGAGACAGAGAGAGAGAGAGAGAGAGAGAGACAGAGACAGAGAGACAGAGAGAGAAAGAAAGAGAAAGAGAGAGAGAGAGAGAGAGAGAGAGAGAGAGAGAGAGAGAGAGAGAGAAACTGAAACTGAAACTGAAACTGAAACTGTTTATTGTCATTACCCGAAAAGGTCTTTTGACAAGGGGGATAACAATTTTCCAGTAGTGCGACACATAATCCACTCTTTGTATGTGCGCAAATTCTTCACACATAATCAAAAAAAATATCGAACATCCATTCCTTGAACAGTCGAACATATTCAAATCATATATAATGAACAATCATCCATTTTACCACTACTACATAATGCAAAGAAAACAACAACAAAAAATATCAGAACAGTGTTCCCACATTCAGGCCAATAATTTGTCTAGGTTTAGACAAACCAAAATCTTTTTCACACACCCACACCCACTCACACGCATCCATATACGCTCACACGCGGGCGCGCGCTCGTGCGCACACACACACACATCAAAACTGTAATATGATGAAACATCTGGGCTAGACCACCCAAACCTTACATTTAGTGATAATAATATAATCTTCACATAACTGCCCCAAAATACTCTGTTAACAAGGGACATCACTATGCCTTTTATTTATTTGTTTTTTGGTTTGTTTTTTTTTTTGTTTTTGTTAACATGTATAGTAGACCCTTAAGTGTCTATATACCCTTTCAATATCCACTTCTAACATATTCTACAAATATACCATTATTTTCATATTATTAGCTACTCTTAAATTATCGGCAAACAAAGTAAAATAAAGCAAATGAAAACAGCTCTTTACAAAACAGAGTCTATAATAAAGCGGCTTCTTTTGGAGTTAACGTGATATAGCCCACATCAGTCAAAAGAGATTAAATTAATCCCAGTATGATATTGTCTAGCACTATTGTCGGGCTTGTAAGTGTTTATGTCTTATTTTTTGTGCTTCGCAATGTATAGTGCCACTGATTTGATTATGACTTCGTCATCAGATGACAAAATAGATACAACATCTTGTCTTTTGGCCATGTCGGATTCAAAAACTTTGCATTTTCCACGTATTGTGTCAAAAATTTGGCATTGGAATAAAAAGTGTTTTTCATTATCGACATTGTTTCCACATAAGGGGCAAGGATATACTGTGGACGTCCCAGGTTGAAACCAATTTTTATTTGCATTGAAACCAAGTGTTCTTAATCTAAATCTTGCGTAATTAGTTCTTTGCCATTTATCCGTAACAACACTGAGATATTTTTCGGTTTGAAAAACATCTTTAAATGAGAAGAACCAACTATATTTTTCTTTGTTTTCCATATCTGAGTGCCAATTTTGTTTAAACGAACAAATAAGCCTGTCTTTAAATTCATTAATAAACTGACACTCATTTCCTACTCCCTGGGACAACCACACGATTCCAAACCCAAGTTCTGATAAAGCCTTTTTTACCTGATAGGCCCAGTTCTGTTTTCCTATTTCCATTTGAGTAACCATCATTTCATATGCCTGTTTACATAACCGAGATTGTGGAAGCCTTAACAATTTCAACCAGTATTTAATACTCTTCACAAAGGTTCTAATGTATAAAGGATATCTTCCAGTTTCTCCATATAAAACAGTATTAGAAGAGTGAATTGGTACAGCCAAAAAACGTTTTATAGCATATGTATGCACTTTTTCCATATGTGGATTTACAGTAAGACCCCATACTTCAGCTGCATATGTAAGTAAAGGTTCTATCTGTGTATCAAACATTTTCCAATATAAATTACAATCAATAGAATTGAGCTTCCGTAAGGATTTTAGAATTTCAATAACACCTTTCTTCCCTTTATTACAAGATTCTTCCCATTCATAATTTAAACTTAATTTT
>JAPXFY010000012.1:43940843-43943343 GCA_030674185.1 Monoplex corrugatus | reverse complement strand
CCTGGGTCTACCCGGTGCTCTCTTTCCCTCCAGCTTTCCCGTTGTGACCAAGTTCTCTAAATCCCCCTTCCTCATAAAATGGCCTATAAATGTTGCCTAGCTTTTCCTAATCTTCCTTATGAGTGATCTACTTGTGTCTGCCTCCATCAAGACTGTCTTGTTTGTTTTCTTTGCTGTCCATGGAACCCTCAACATTCTCAAATGAAGCTTATAAATATCAAACTTTTTAAACATTTCAGAACATTCAGACAATGAAAATGGTGATGGATAGTCTGCAAACAACAGAGACTGAAGAAGAAAAAAAATCCAGTATAAAGGATAAGGAGATAGGCATAACAATTGTTCGTCAATCTTTATATTTCGTATATTCTGAAAACCCTCTATCGATTATTGCCTTTTTAACGCTCAGTCAACATGCACTGATGGCAAAGCCGATGTCATTGCTGACTTTATCGCAGATGAGCATGTTGACATTGCTTTTATCACCGAAAACATGGCTTAACCCCCTTGGTCATGAACCTATACATGCGAGTCTCACTCCGAGTGGTTACAGGCTTGCTTCTTTCCATCGCTCATCCCGAGGTGGTGGTATCGCCATCCTCTACAATGACTCACTCCATTCCCGCCTGTCTTTCTCGCAGTCTCTGCCTTTCTCCCATCCTTCTTTCGAGCACGTTGAAGTATTCTTCCAATCCACCCCTCACCCTATCACCTTCTCCTGTGTCTATCGACCTCCACCTAGCTCTGCCAACAAGATCACCACATCCATGTTTCTCTCTGACTTTGATCAACTTCTTGATTACTACTGCCTCTTACCTGGAAATCTCATCATTCTAGGTGACATCAATGTCCACTATGACAACACTCACCGTTATGACACAAGACATATCATCAACTCTCTGTCCAATCACAATATGACTCAACACATTTCTGAACCAACCCATCAAAAAGGTCACATTCTTGACTGGATCATTTCTCGTTATCACCACAATTCAGCTACTGACAACTGCTTAGTTCTTTCTACCCGTCTAACTTCAGCCCTTCCATCTGACCACTCTGCAATTCTCTGTTCTCTTGACATTCCTCCTCCTTCCCGTACCATGCGCACAGTGACTCGACGCAATCTCAAATCTATCGACCTCTCCACATTTTCATCTGATGCCTTCCGTCTCCTTTCTGAAAAGTCACATAACCTTGCCGATGAATTCTATACTACTCTCCACCATCTTCTGGACACTCATGCTCCAACCACAACCCGTCTTTTACCTGACCGCCCCCCTACCCCCTGGCTCACTCATGAGATTGCCTGTGCAAAACGTGCCCGCCGCAGAGCAGAGCGCCGCTGGCGCAAATCCAAACTCACTGTACATAGGCAACTTTTCCAAGCCTCTAAAACAAAAGTATTCACCATCATTGCATCTGCAAAAACAACCTATTTCCAAACCAAAATCCTGAATGCCTCTTCTTCAAAAGAACTTTTTACAACCATGAATCATCTCCTTGGCACACGAAAAGATTTACCTCTCCCAACAAAACACACAAATGAAGAACTCCCATCTGTATTCTCCAAGTATTTCACCACCAAAATACAAACTCTTCGTGACAGGCTTGACAGGACACCCTGTCAACCATGCCCACCTGACCCTTCCTTCTCTGGCACACCTCTTACTACTTTTACCCCAGTCTCACAAGAAAAAATTCTCAACACAATCAGATCCATGTCGTTCAAAACCTGCGAACTGGATCCTCTTCCAGGTTCTCTCTACTCTAACTGTCTCCCTACGCTCCTCCCATTCATCACTGACATCATCAACACTTCTCTCCAAGCTGGAACTGTCCCAGATTCTTTCAAGTCTGCTATTGTTCACCCTCTCCTCAAGAAATACAATTTAGACCCAAATGAACTGAAAAATTACCGGCCTCTCTCTAATCTCTCTTTCTTGTCAAAACTGCTTGAAAAAGTTGTCCTCAACCAACTGAACTCTCACCTGTCTGCCAACAATCTCCTCAATCCTTTCCAGTCAGCCTACCGCCAGTGCCATAGCACTGAAACTGCCTTGCTATACATTCTCAACAATCTCCTCCTTGCAACTGATACTGGCAAAGTCTCTCTCCTCACACTCCTTGATCTGTCTGCAGCCTTTGATACCATTCATCATGGTATTCTCCTTTCTAGACTTCATCATACTTTTGGCATCTCTGACATTGCTCTCTCCTGGTTCACTTCATATCTATCAAACAGAAAACAAACTGTTCTCATCAATGGCACTTACTCTCAACCTGCATACCTGACCTGTGGTGTTCCACAAGGATCTGTCCTTGGCCCTGTTCTTTTCACTCTTTACACCTCCCCCCTGTCCACCATCAGCAACTCCCACTCTATAAAACACCACTTCTATGCTGATGACACCCAACTTCAAGACAGTGACTCACCTGACAATATACAGCGCCTCCTGACTCGCACCACTGAGTGTTACTCGGACATTAAAAATTGGATGAC
>JAPXFY010000012.1:43928343-43935843 GCA_030674185.1 Monoplex corrugatus | reverse complement strand
ACACACACACACACACACACACACACACACACACACACACACACACACACACACACACACACATGTGGAACTGAGAGCAGTAAGAAAACTAGGATGTCTCTTTCATCACTCTGCTTGATTGCTTTATTCAGGCAGATGGAAAAGTTAGCCCGATGCTTATTACACATTTTTGCTGTCTATTTATTTATTTATTTTATTTTTATTCTATTATTACTATTTTTTTTTTTTGGCAATGGGAAATTTGACTTCAGTTTGTTTATCAATAACAAGTACAACTTTAACATTGTTTGTATCAGCAATCTGTCTATTGAATCATTGATTTTTGCACTGATTTTACAAACTGCATTGTATTTCTGTATGATTGCTTTTGACATTCAATAGCCATTGTCTTTAAAACTTGACATGTTGTAATGTTTCATATTAGCAAGCATTTCACATATTTTTATATTATAGGTCCAGCTCAGAGAGAAATCTTGAATGCGTGGTTTCAAGTAAACTGGAAACATTATTTAGATCATCATCATCATCAGCAGGTGCCCTGCCGCATGGCGTTGGCGACCATGGACTTCCATCCATCTCTATCTCTCGTTGCCCCTAGCATCTCCCCCACCCTCCTCATCCCCAGCCACTCTGCAAGTCCGTCCAGCATTCTCTCCCTGGGTCTACCCGATGCTCTCTTTCCCTCCAGCTTTCCCATTGTGACCAGGTGCTCCAAATCCCCCTTCCTCATAAAATGACCTATAAAAATGTTGCCTGTCTTTTCCTAATCTTCCTTATGAATGATCTACTGGTATGGAATGTGGAAGTCTTTATTTCTTCATTTCTTTCTTATTTTTATGTTCATAACCGTATCGTATCTTTGGCCACAGTTTCTTCAAACATAGTTTCAGGTTTAGTTTCAGTTTCTCAGGATGGCGTCTCTATGTTTTGGATAATTTCAGATGCACTGAAGCCACAGCAGCATGTGATGGCGAAGATCCAAAATGGCATAAACCCTATGTCTGCTCATAAGCCCTACACGCTGGTAAGGTCTTGGAGTCCCACTTCGGTTTAACCAGAAGCATGACCGTGCACATGATGAGCAAAAATATTTCTTGGCCACATTGCTCTTGAACAGTACGGAAAGTGACAAAACACAGTAGTTTCATAATTTAATGTAAACAATCAACTTAAAACAAACAGGACAAGTTGTAACAAATAAGTTTGGAGCAGTTTTACCCAAAACTAAAGGAGATTGAAGAAGACTATTAAAGAGTGGTGTATTTGCAGTTCATTATGAGAAACAGTTCTCTAAATGGGAATATGGTTCTTTTGGGGTGTTAACATTTCATTAAAGAAGAGACGTAACTGTCAAGATTGTTACATCCTATAACAAACCGTACAATGTTCTTATCTGCAATGTATGGCTAATCATTATTTAATGATAGTGTAAAAGTTCTCAGTGGAACATGTTTAATTATTTGATGCCATAAGGAAAGACTTCAAGTTGAACAATCACTTCAATGTGGCTTCAGCAGCCATACTGCGCTCTTCGAAGAGTTCCGCTTCAAAAGTTTTGAGCTGAAGAATATATCATTGAGCCATCTTCAGACATCACTTACCTTATATACAAACCAAATGACAAGGCGGGGAGATGAAAAATCCCAGGACACAGCGCGTACCAACCAGGTCCCAGCCCCACCCCCAGAGCAAGAGAGACATAGGGGGTTCGTAAGAGCGCAAAAGTGACCAAAAATGATCTTCCAGACACAGCCTATTTTGCTTTTAAGCTAGGTCTGACATGCTCCCCCCCTCCCCCCCCCCCCCCCCCCCAAGAAATAGTTATTTGCTCAACGATGAACTTCAGACAATACGATAGCGTTCTGTGCTGTTTAGCAAACAACCGTGTGTAAATGACTCGTCCTCAAAACTCTGGCTTCCTGTGGTGTCGAGGTGACTCCATGAACACACAGAAATGATGAGACAACAATGTAAAAGTCAGTATTGACTTCGCTTGCCAGTCACTACCCGCGTTTTAGATATACACTGGTAATTAGGAAAAGTTTTTGCATTCCAGAAATGGCATTCATGCTTGGTGTTGTTGAGCGGGGAAGAAATCTATACAAAAAAATACAAATTGCGGTTTGGAAGAAGCATGCACGTATAAAGAATATCATTGTATCTCACAAGCATTTCTGTTGGCCTGATGACATTTTGTCTTCCCATCCTGTGGATGATATTTATTGGTTTCTGTCTCTTACACGGGCAATTAATTCATGTGTAATGTATATTGTTTCTGTTGTTTAGAATTGATGGTAAGTTGTAAATGTTATATTGTGTATGACAGTTCAGTCATTCGAGGCTCTTGGCAAAAGAATGAAGTAGGATCAATAACTAGTTTCTATTCCCATCACTTCAAGGGATGGTTCAAAGCATATAACATCGATTCAAACGTCAACTGTTATCGAGCATAACAAATCTCCAGCTATTGCCATCTTTTTTCCAGAACAACCACACCTAGTTTAAAAACAGACTGTGATATTCATTCATAGATAACAACATCGCACAGTCTCCAAAGATCTGAGCCATTCAGCAGGCTCCAGCTCCCGCTCCAGCATATCACACTGTGTAATTTAGTGCCTGCATGGAAATGTCAAGGTGCACGAAAGAAACAAAGGCAGGAGTTGGAATGTGGCTTCATATGATATCACTGCGTAGAACACTATACACACATTCCACTTGCCTGTCCGAATACACTGACTTTAAACCAGACAGAAAGCAGAAGTTATGCCATCCATGTAATAAACACAGATGTGTCCAGCTTTTTCCCCAACCTCCCTCTTGTTAGCACTTTCTCTCAAAGCATTCCTGCATACAAGCATCAAGAAACACACACACACACAAGTCTGACAAGTGGTTCCATCCATAACTGTGATGAGTTTCTATCAAAGAACGTTGAGTGACAGGGTAAAAAGTTTCTATTAAAGAACTTTGAGTGACAGGGTAAAAAGTTTCTATTAAAGAACTTTGAGTGACAGGGTAAAAAGTTTCTATTAAAGAATTTTGAGTGACAGGGTAAAAAGTTTCTATCAAAGAACTTTGAGTGACAGGGTAAAAAGTTTCTATTAAAGAACTTTGAGTGACATGGTAAAATGTTTCTATTAAAGAACTTTGAGTGACAGGGTAAAAAGTTTCTATTAAAGAACGTTGAGTGACAGTTTTAAAAGTTTCTATTAAAGAACTTTGAGTGACAGGGTAAAACAGATCATTGCCATCGCTTTCAATGGCTAACAGATCATATCTGACTCTGCAAGGCAGATCCAGTGCCTATGGCAAAGTTCAGGACCTTGCTATGACAGAATCTCGTCGGTGCTTCACAAAAGCACCAAGAATCCAGAGTATCTTAGTTAGTTTCAGATTCTCAAGATAACGTCTCCGCTCGCGGAATGAATTCCACATGCAATAACATCACAGATACTATGTGTATGGTGATCATGGCACACGTCTTAAGCCTGCACATAAACCCATGAGATGGCCAGGTCCTGAGGTCTACCTAGCCTTGTTTTACCTCGCCTACATTTTTAGTAGTATCATGAAAAAAATATACAGTAGTCTGAGGGTATGGGTTAACAGGAGTGTCCAAAAGTGTGCAACAAAGGGAAGAGTGGTAGTGACTGTCCAGCTGCTGTCAGGGAATGGAGAAGGTGCATGTTTGCATCTACAGAGACGTTTTGCTTCAAAGGCTTGCTCATATCCTGAACTACTGTGTTGTTCATTTAATTTGACCTTGGTAGACACATACACGAAATCAAATTAATCTGTGGACTGACAAAGGACACGGAGAAAATGTCATGAATATGTGACCTCCCACCACGAAATCAGTCTTAACTAGCATTCTGGGCATTTTGAGATATACATATCACTGGAAAGTGTGCACTCTGTTGATTATTTTGGTACTTGAATGAAGCTTGTACTCAAAAATATGTAGAAGTTATGTATGTTTAAAATCATTAAGTTGTATGACGGCCATTTTGATAAAACGGCCTGTAAAGTTTTCGTGTGCTTTCCCACACATTTTCCTTAAATTTCTTTATTTGGTGGCTTTGACCCAGTTTGTTTCTAATTTTCGCTGTCAATGTCTGAAAGGTGCACCAAAGAGCTTTCCATCAGTATATTACATGTGCGGGTACTGTACAGGTTACGGTTCATAATAAGAGACAAAAATAGGTACTTTTGATAGAAAATTGCGTTCTTTCTGCTGCGATCAGTGCATTAAAATACCATTTTAAATTGATTAATAATATTTTTTCAAGACAAAAAATTCTGTGGGGGATAGATGATAGTCTACAGAAATCAATTTTGAGAAAAAGTCAAAACACCCCGGACAGACCCTCAGTCACCTTTTCAGCTCCTAGTGCTGTTTGACTGTCTGCGAGTTAAGACTGTTTTCGTGGTGGGAGGTCACACATAATAAAGTCCGAAGCTCGCCAAACACTATCTCATTTTCTTCCCAAATCAAATAGATTGTCCTTTTCTACGTCTTGTCTGAAAGCAATTTTGCATAGAGCATCAAGAGTACAAGGATGCAAGTCTTGAACAAGATGAATCGCTCCATTCTTAACCAGAAGGTCTCCATCACCACACAACTGTGACTAGCAGGAGACACAAAAAGAAGAGAAGCGATCTAGGGACTTCTGTTAAACATCCTCGTCACTGCTCATTCCAAGGATTTCATTCAAAACGTGGTCACAGTTCTCAAAGGCTGACAGTCTTTACCAATATCACAAGACAGACCCAGTGCCTACGGAAAATTAAAACAGAAATGGCTTCGACAAGTTCTCGTCATTGCTTCAGGAACATGCAAGGATTCCAGTCGCCTACGGTTGCCGGTGTTGCTTCAACAGCACCATGAAAGCAAGGAACAAGGTGGGGTGGTCGAAGAAGGCCAGATGGTGCGGTATACGTGGTAAAGGTGTTCGTTTGCACCTGTAGAAAAGTCGTGGCTTCACACGTTTATTTGTCATATGTCTAACCTTGACTTCAGCATTTATTCTTAAGTAGGCGTGTATGAAATCAAATGGTTATTTATCTGGAATCTGTGTGTGTGTGTGTGTGTGTGTGGGGCGCGTGTGTGTGTGTGTGTGTGTGTGTGTGTTGTGTGTGTTCGTTCGTTCTTTATTTAACGTCTTTTCACTATAGTGATATTAGACGGTAGTGTGTGTGTGTGTGTGTGTGTGTGTGTGTGTGTGTGTGTGTGTGTGTGTGTGTGTGTTTGTTCTGTGTCTGTGTGTCTGTGTGTATGTGCGTGAGAGAGAGAGAGAGGAGAGAGAGAGAGAGAGAGAGAGAGAGAGAGAGAGAGAGAGAGAGAGAGGAGAGAGGAGAGGAGACAGATAGCAAGGAATAGTCGCGAGACAGGTTCAAATGGACCTAATAAACATATCCTTGATTTATACAGGTTTTTTAAAATTCTCTCCCCCCCCCTCCCCCTTTCTGTCTCTCTCTGTATCTCTCTGTCTCTGTCTCTGTCTCTGTCTCTGTCTCTCTCTCTCTCTCTCTCTCTCTCTCTCTCTTTTTGTCTCTGTTTCACTTTCTCTCTGTCTCTTTCTATCTTTCTCTCTCTGTGAGAAGTAAACATATTTATTCATATTTGTTCACTTTCATCAGTCTGTATCAGCAGTTCCCTTCGTCACTGTCGCCAAGCTGCACAGTACACACTTACGTTACACGAACCAGACAAACATGCGTTCAACCATCTGTAATGTTTGTTTTCTGTCGGTTTGTCTGTAATGTCTGTCTGTTTATAACAGCGTATCAACAGTCCCTTTGCATACAGAACAAACCTTTAACACTCAGATCTGGAACGACTAGATAAGTGAGTCTCAGACAGAAACCTTATCCACGAAATGAAATTAATGAAAGGACTGTGTCAGTCTGTTACATACATAACTGTATCGACAATAGTTTGTATCAGTTGTTTCCGTTGTTTCTTTTTGAATAATTCAAAAAAACAAAAAACGCCATTCAAAGGGTTTTAGAACTGGCTTCTGGGACAAATAATGTACAAAGTAAGACATTAATAATAATAATAATTACAATATTTGTATAGCGCAAAATCTTGATAAAATCAAATCTAAGCGCTGAACAGACACACATGCACGCACGCACACACATGCACGCACACACACGCACACGCACACTCACACACACACACACACACACACACACACACACACACACACACACACACACACACACACACACATGGCTATAAATGGGAGAAAGAATAAAAGCAATGGAAAATTATACAGAGCATATTATATACAATTATATATTACAATGTGATTCCCCTCCGAGTGGAGACAGGCTGCAGAGGGGGTTGAGTGAGGTCAGGATTTTTTGCAGAGGAGAAAAGGTGAGTTTTGAGAGCGGACTTGAAGAAGACAAACGTAGGTTGCTGAGAGAGGAAGTTTGTTCCAGGAGAGCGGACCAGAAACAGAGAAGCAGTTGCATGAACTTTTCAAAGTAAAACCACTTTAAGATGCGTGTTCCGTGCCACATGAAGATAAAGGCAGATAAAAGTAGATCTTTTTCTTATGTTGGATAAGAACGTTCCGGACGACTGATGTTCAGACGGATGATGTTAAGACGTTCATTTCAACCTCACGCTAACACATCAGCCAGAAACACCATATCCTTTCCTGCAAAGCCCCGCAAAACCCAGCCAGCTCTTACTTCCAGGATAACCTGGAATGCGAGTGAATTCCTGAAGCACCAGTGAAACCATTTTGTAAAGGAATCCTGGCATTTGCTGCTGGCGCTGGCTTTGTCTTCTATAATGTCAGTTACTTGGCTGGCAGCTTTTTGAGAGCTGTATCTATCATGAGTGAAAACCCCTGGATCCTTGTTTTTCCTTTCTGCATATCCTGCTGTTCCTATCTCTGCAATAGAAAGCAGATGCAGTTATAAACGTTACTACTGATGATATGCGCAGCTGTATACATGTTTCGTAGTTGATATATATATGAACATATTGAGGGTTGACAACCAGAACCAAGTATCTCGATTTTTGTGATAGTTTACAGGACACGATTTTTAACTGGGTTTTCGGGGAGAGGCTATATCTACATTTTGAGACACTGGTTTTTGGTTTTATTGATAACCGATCAAAAATCAATATCATGGCAAAAACAAAGTCGACCAAGTGAAAGATCACATCAAAAGCAACAGTTCAGTATAAAAAAGTGAAAATTGACAAAAAAGTGAGGTACTGGATTCTGGCTGTCAACCCTTGAATTATGTTAACAGAATTATAAAGCGGAGGACAAGATAAGACTAGGGAAGGAAGGCGGAGTTTGGAATCGTCAGACTATGTTTCATAAGTGCCACTACCGCCTTGGTGTATGTCCCTCAGAGAGATTTGGTGCTGGCCTAATGCAATGCCCGCGTCGTTCATTGGTGGGGGAGGTGTTTGTGTATGATGTAGAGTCACTTTTCAATAATACTGGTGCCGTTTCTTTCATG
>JAPXFY010000012.1:43920843-43923343 GCA_030674185.1 Monoplex corrugatus | reverse complement strand
TTAACTCCATTCGCTATCTCCATATCACTCTTCGTGTTTGCTCCTCTCTCAAAGCATCCATATATACACCACCAAAGACATGCATACAAGTGTGAACAAGATCAGAAGCTTTATTCATAACTGCACCAAGTTTTCATTTTGAACCTACGAGTAGCAGGAGACAGTGAAGAATAAAAGAAGAATCGCAGTCACAGCTTCGAGGCTCTAACAGTCAGTAACTTGCATCACAAGACAGAACCAACTGCAAAAATCAGGAATTTGTTATGACTGGGAGTCATCAATTCTTCAGGAACATTCAAAAATATAACAGAGAAAAACAATGTTAACCCTTTGACTCCCCGTACCCTGTCCACCAGTACCATGCATTGTCAACCATGCTAGCAAAGCAAAAGCTTAACCCTTTGACTCCCTCAACTTATCCACCAGCTTCCTGTATGAAGCATGTGAATAGGGTGAGGGTGTCAAAGGGTTAAGTTTTTGCAGTTGGTGGATAGGGTGCCGGAGCCAAAGGGTTAAGTGATATAGCACTTGACTTTCCAACAATTGAAAAAGTTTGAAAACGAAAAGAAAAAGCCAAAATCAACAAACAAACAAACAAACAAACAAACTAAAGGTGACAATGTAAAAACATCTGAACTTGACAGTCTATTGGAAATATTCGATTTCATTCAGATTCAATGATCAACTTTCAAGTCTAAGTATAACCCCCGAAAAGAGACATATGTATGACTACTGAACTGTCACATTTTGAAGAAAATCCAACTCATGACATCTCAGTATGGTTCAAAAGCCAACAGCGAAAGAAACTCCTTCAACAGTGCTGGGAAGGTTTCCAATCACACATTGTGCACTGAAAAAAACTGGTACAGTGAAACACTTTCAACGGTTCTGAGATGGTTTTTCAATCATACTGTATTGACTGACAAAAGAAAACAAAAACAAACAAAACAAAAAAAACAAAAAATAACAACAACAACAACAAAAACGGTGAAACATTTTCAACAATTCTGAGATTGTTTCCAGTCAGACAATATTAATTGGAAAAAACAACAACACTGAAACATTTTCAATTCTGAGAATGTTTCCAGTAATACAATATCGACTGAATCATCTATTGTTATGGAACATAATATTATTATTAGTTTGAGCTATATTCAGACACTAAACAAACAACCGCATCTAATCCAGTAAAGACAAGAACGACGCTAATAAGGCATGGCAACTAAAACAAATTCTTCATCATCATCATCATCATCATCATCATCATCATCATCATCATCATCATCATCATCATCATCATCATCATCATCACATTCTCTGTTGCATGGCGTTGGCGATCATGGCCCTCCATACGAATCTATCCTTTGTCGCTACAAGTACATCTCCCACCCTCTCTGTCCTCAGCCACTCCGCAAGTGCGTCCAATGTTTTTTTTTCTCCTTGGGGTCCAGCTTGGCCGATTCTGCTGACTATTTCTGATGTGTACCTGCCATCTGGTGAGATGACCATTCCCAGACGTTTAAACTTGTCCACCTGTCTCAATATGTTGTGCCATGTGTTCTATTATTTTGCATGAGGGGATTTCATAAACAGATTGCAGCATCAATTCATAAATCATCAAGTCATACGATCTCATCACAACACTGTATTGCTCTGAACTATCCAGGTGACAGCAACACCTTTCCGGCATATCACATTCTGTAATTTGCTGCACACAAATGTCAGGATGTATGACAGCAAAACACAAATGAAGAAATAAATAAATAGATAAATAAATCAATAATAATAAACAACAAATGAATGAATAAACAAACAAATAAATAAATAAATGAACAAGAAAAGACAAAAAGTATCATGCGTGTTTGGTGGAATGGGCTATATGTTTGTATGTTTGTTTATTTCTTTGTCGTCGGTTTATATTCCAATGTAATAAGGAAAATCAACTGAAAGAAATCGCTTTAGATCTGAGGTAAACGTAGCAAAAACTAAGTTACCTTATCTACTAGGAAACAAGATTGTCTCAACTTTTGTTAGTTTTGTTGTTGTTTTTGCTGTTGGTGGTGGTGGTTTTCCTTGTGTGTGTGTGTGTGTGTACGAGAGAGAGAGATTGACAGACAGACAGACAGACAGACAGAAACAGATAGACAGAGAGAGAGAGAGAGACAGAAAGAGACAAGAGAGAGAGAGAGAGAGAAGAGAGAGACAGAGAGAGAGAAAGTCAAACTCAGAGACTCAAAATGGAGTATTTGGCCAGCTGCCTTTACACAAAGTTGATAATCATACGACAACACGTTTTATTTTGATATATTAACTCTTTTCTTCAATTTGAAGAGAGCGAGAGACAGACTGCCAGACAGATAGAGACACAGACAGATACAGAGAGACAGAGAAAGACAGAGAGAAAGACAGACAGACAGAGAGCCTTTACGAAAGGCTGAGCACACAGCATTATTTCAATTAATAAAAAGAAGACATTGTAATTTTTGTTCTCTTTTGTTCT
>JAPXFY010000012.1:43900843-43915843 GCA_030674185.1 Monoplex corrugatus | reverse complement strand
TTAGGTTCATGCCTTTACAGGACGCTCACCGTAACCTTATATTAGATTACCAAGCCGCTAACACCCAGTCTCGTTGCTTCTGATCTCCGAGAAGACCCACTGAGTCCATATCTCTGAGGTAGGCCACCCAGGAATCCTGGCGAGTTCCTGACGCTCCAATGAGTAACATTTCCTCGTAGATTCCTGGCATTTTGCTGCTGATGTCTCTTGATGCTGGCTTATGGACTGATAACCCTTTGAGAGCTGTGACTATGTCAACGAGAATCCCTTGTTCGTCACGTTCCTTTCTGTGTTCCTCGTTGCTGATACTTCTGTGTAGGAAAGCAGGTGCGGTTATGAATGGTACCATCAATCCTTTTCAGAGCTGCTTCCATGCTTTCTTGGTGCTGGATATGGGAATGCTCTGTGAAAACAAAACAAAAAAGGGGGGGGGGGGGGTGAAAAAAGGACATCTGGATTTATGAGGGAAAGTGAAGATGGAGGGTGTCTGGTTTCATGTCATGAATGGCATTAACTTTGTGAGTGTCCTCTCTGGTTTTTTTAGGACTGGCCTATTGGAATGCCTGTCCTTTTGCTGTGATGTTCGTTCTTTTTTTTTTTTAATATCTATTCATACATGTGTTTTGAGATACGTGATGTGTGTGTGCGTGCGTGTGTGCGTGTGTGTGTGTGTGTGTGTGTGTGTGGTGTGTGTGTGTGTGTGTGTGTGTGTGTGTGTGTGTGGTGTGTGTGTGTGTGGTGTTTGTGTGTGTTTGTGTCGTGTGTGTGTATGTGTGTGTGTGTGTGTGTGTGTGTGTGTGTGTGTGGTGTGTGTGTGTGTGTGTGTGAGTAAGTCAGTGAATGTGTGTGTGTGTGGGGTGTGTGTGTGTGTTTGTGTTTGTGTTTGTGTGTTGTGTGTGTGTGTGTGTGTGTGTGTGTGTGATGTGTGTGTGTGTGTGTACTTGTTTGTGCGTGTGTGAGTGTGTGTGTAAGTGAGTGAATGTGTGTGTTGTGTGTGTGTGTGGTGTGTGTGTGTGTGTGTGTGTGTGGTGAATTGGTTTGTGGATGTTGTGGTGTGAGTAAGTATGTGTGTGTGTGTGTGTTTGTTTGTGTTGTGCGTGCGTGCGTGCGTGCGTGTGTAAGTGAGAGAGAGAGAGAAAGATGAGAGTATTTGTGTGTGTGGATGTTTGGGTGTGAGTGAGTGCGTGTGTGTGTTTATATGTGTGTGCGTGCGTGCGCGCGCGTGTGTGTGTGTGGTGTGTGTGTGTATGTGTGTGTGCGTGTATCTATAAGTGAGTGTGAGTGTGTGTGTGTGTGTGTGTGTGTGTGTGTGTGTGTGTTATGTGTATTTGTGTGTGTGTGTGTGGATGTGTGGATGTGTGTCTGTGTGTGCATGTATGTGGTGTGAGTCAGTGTGTTTGGGAGGGTGAGGGTATGTGTGTGTGTGTGCATGATACGGAACCACGCTGAAACAATCTTTGTGGCTCACTTTCATACATCTTGACATTTACGAGCAATGAATTGGGAAACGTTGTGTACTCGAACGGGAGCTGTATCAGCTGAATACCACAGCTCAGAGCTGTGTGATGGTGGAAAGGTGATGTGATGATTTCAGCTTTGTGTGAATATTGCAATATGTTTTCGTTCTGTGTTAACACCTCTTTCTGGTTTTTTTTGTGTTTTTTTTGGTGGCTTCTGCAGGGCTGCCATATCTACTTATTGCTAAGAATAGCTAGCATGTGGCATTTATATCAATATTACGCACTAAGAACAGCTAGCAGTTGACATTTATACAGTGTTGTGCCCTAAGAATAGCTAGCAGTTGACATTTATATTATCAGTATCATGCAATCTAAACTATTAAGATGGGCTTTTTTTTTTTAAAACTCTGTCTTGATTTTTTATGGAGTGCGTTAATGAAAGTTTGACACCTGCATCAGCATCAGATTTGATTTTATTGTTTATGTATGGCATGTTGGTCAAATGATTGACAGGTCCATCTCAAAGGGAAGTCATACATGCAAGGGCTTAACCCCTTGACTCCCGATCCCTATCCACCAACTGCAAAAACTTAACTCCTTGACTCCCTCACCCTATCCACCAGCTTCCTGCAGGAAGCTGGTGGATAGGGTGAGGGAATCAAAGGGTTAAGTTTTTGCTTTGCTAGCATGGTTAACAATGCGGGATGCTGGGGGACAGGGTGTGGGAGTCAAGGGGTTAATTACGTCCATCCAGTCTCGTTGCCTCTTGCTCACTGGGATATAGAAACATGATATTATGGACACATGTGTGGGCAATTTAGCTCAGAAGTGAATAAATCTATGCGATAAGTTTAAGAGCGGTTTTCTTTACAGTTCACAAAAAAACACGGTGGTTTTTTTCCCCCGTCTGTCTAATCAAGGAGTAAGGGTCTCTGTTTCAGTTTCATTTTCTGAAGAAGACGTCTCCGCGCTCGGAACGAATTCCATACGCACTAACGTCACAGGTGCCACGTGTATGGTGATCATTGCACAAGTCTTAAGCCTGTACCTAAACCCATGAACTGGCCAGGTCCTGAGACCCTACCTAGACTATATTTTACCTAGTCTATATTTTATGCTGGCATTTTATCAGCCTTCTGCTGGAATAATCTTGATTACAGGTAAATGAAATGTGTATGTGTGTATCTTACCTTCAAGAAAGAAACATACAGATAAAGTGAATAAATGAATAAATAATTAAAGTTCTGAATCACAACACAACTAGCAAGGTCTAAATCACAACACAACTAGCTGTTCTGTTCTGTATAAATTCGTGTCGCATGACAGAACCCGCCCCCTCCCTCCAGTCAATGCGCAAATGCTCAGTTGTCTTTCAGCTAGGTGAAGACAATATTTTCTTAATATAGAAAGGGTCTCTGGTCTGTGACAGTGTAGTCAAAAGAGAGATACGCTTCACGTTTGTTACGACCTGTGACCTTACAATCTTATCACCTGCAATACAACAGGCTGGTTGTTCTTTAACGGCAGTGACACACACTCTCAGTGCGACCCGTTCAAATGAGGCCATGAGAAAAGACCTCAGGTGGAAGAATCAATTCTTTGTGACTGTAGCATTCCCTGTTGCCTTCGCCGACGGTTTCACGTGCAGACGTTTTGTGCTGGCAGAAATGTCATTAGCTGCCTTCAGTGTTGGCCGGAGATGGGGGAATAATTGCTTTCCTTATGAGGAACTTCAGGTGACTTGTCAGCTTTCTGGGCTTTTCAGCCGGAAACCACGTGTAAACCACACGTCATCCAAATATTGCCTCCCTTTGGGAAAAAAAAAACCGGGTCTAAGAACACTCACACAGTAGGACAAAAAAATGTAAAACGCCAGGGTTGACATCTCTTGCCATCGTGTGCATGAGATTTATACTGGTAATATCACAAGCCATACATTCCAGAAATGGCATTTATGCTCGGTGTTGCTGTACGGAGGAGAAATCTATACCAGTATAAAAACCGCAATTCGAAAGAGATGTACACATGTAAAGAATATTCTATAATTGGTTGTTGGTTATTGTTGACCAGACACATAAAAGTCATTGCTTTTGTCTCATTGTTTTGTCGTCGTGTTGTTCCCTGGTATGACTAAAGTAGAAGAGACAACCATGGCAAGTAACTCACTTTCGTCAAAAGTCTTTGTTCCACAAGCCATCAAATACTACAAATAGCGAACCATTACTTGTTTTTGTTTGTGTGTTTGTTTGTTTGTTTGTTTGTTTGTTTGTTTTAGTTTTTGTTTTGTTTTAAATTGGGTGAAACGCGCTAGGATACTGGATTCATTGTGATATAGTCAGAACTGACGTCCAGCTAGCACGTTGAAGATTGACTCTCACAAGTCAAAGCCTAGTCAGATAATAGCATATTTGAATGTGTGGACGTTGCTTCAGTTTAGCCGAATAGTTTTCTGACCGCAAGACGTTACTGGAACTACAGAAGCAAGGTAAACATGAACAGGTTGAAAGCATCCAGCAACAGACTATACAAAGTTATTACTTTCTAAAAAAAAAAAGACCAGTCATCTCATGAAAGGAAATTCATGTATAATCAAGAATGAAGTTGAACGCTGATAGATTCTGCTTGGATGATATGAAGACTTCTCACATCCAGGGTAAAGGTATAATGAACTGACAAACGCACCAATAAAGTATAGAAGAGCAGAAAACAAAGACACTTTGTACAGTCCATTGTGGGCAGCAGTACTAAAAGAAAGAGCTCACTGGACATTCATCTCTGAAGGCAGAGAGTGACATAATTATAGTGTCTACAGCAGATGCAGTGAACAGTTAATGGAAATACATGGACTTGGAACCATCAAACGTCACGGAAAATGTCAGGAAACTTTTGTATTGAAAATAATTTCACTATCAAAGAAACATGATTTGATGGCAAGGACACTGAAAAGACGGCAGCAAGTGAGTTGTCCATACCCTTTATCGTTACACTTACAGTAGAGGTCTTCTGTTCTCCAAAAAACACATGAAAAAAAAAAAAAACCACATGAAAGTCTATTTATATTGCCGATACGAATTACAGTATTATGCCTATGCAATTCAACAACAGAGAAGATGTTCACATTTCCATGTTTGAATTTTGCAAATATCGTGTGATAATTTGCGTGAAATGCAACACTGCTATTATATTGTCTATAGCATGGCAGGTCATACAGGTAAATATTATCATTCTCATCTTCGAAAATCGTTTGTTATTGAATATTTTCATGACATCCATGACCCTTATAAGAACAAAAAGACAAAACACAAAATGCACACCTTGTCTTCCTTCCTTCCATATCTCTCTCTCTCTCTCTCTCTCTCTCTCTCTCTCTCTCTCTCTCTCTCTCTCTCTCTCTCTCTCTCTGTGTGTGTGTGTGTTGTGTGTGTGTGTCTTTCTGTCTGTCTCTGTCTATCTGTCTGTCTATCTGTCTGTCTGTCTGTCTGTCTGTCTATCTGTCTGTCTGTCTGTCTATCTGTCTATCTGTCTGTCTATCTGTCTGTCTATCTGTCTATCTGTCTGTCTATCTGTCTGTCTATCTGTCTGTCTCTGTGTGTGTGTGTGTGTGTGTGTGTGTGTGTGTGTGTGTGTGTCTTTCTGTCTGTCTCTGTCTATCTGTCTATCTGTCTGTCTATCTGTCTGTCTGTCTGTGTGTGTGTGTGTGTGTGTGTGTGTGTGTGTGTGTGTGTGTGTGTCTTTCTTTCTGTCTCTGTCTATCTGTCTATCTGTCTGTCTATCTGTCTGTCTGTCTGTCTGTGTGTGTGTGTGTGTGTGTGTGTGTGTGTGTGTGTGTGTGTGTGTGTGTGTGTCTTTCTGTCTGTCTCTGTCTATCTGTCTATCTGTCTGCCTATCTGTCTGTCTGTCTGTCTGTCTGTCTCTCTCTCTCTCTGTCTTTCTGTCTGTCTCTGTCTATCTGTCTATCTGTCTGTCTATCTGTCTGTCTATCTCTCTCTCTCTCTCTCTCTCTCTCTCTCCTCTCTCTCTCTCTCTCTCTCTCTCTCTCGTTGCGACACCGCTCTGATTGACGATGGTTTAATAGTAAATTGTCCAAGATGATAAATAAAATTCGAACAAACAAAAAAACTGATACATACCTATGTATGCTGTATGAAATGCAGGTCAAAGATGTCTTATTATTTGTATAAACACACCGCATATACAAAACCAACAAGTCTAAATCTGGTGCATCACCCCAATGCAAAAAGTTGCAGCATGCGTGTTTATAAATGCGTCATGATACAATTTCACCACCATCTGATGACACTATGCCAATCTGTTGACACCAGCTGGCATTCTAATATGCTACCTGCAGTTTTTCTCTACACGCAAATGTCAAGATGCATGAAATAAATAACATCAGAAGCTTGAAGATGACTCCATCACACACACACACACACACACACACATACATACACACTCACTCACGCGCATACACACACTCACAGACACACTCACACACATACACACACACACACACACTCACACACAAACACACACACATACACACACACTCGCATACACACACTCACAGACACACACACACACACACACACACACACATACACACACCCCACACGCACACACACTCACACACACATACACACACGCACACACACACTCACACTCACACACGCACACGCACACACACAAACACTCACACACACATACACCACACACACACACACACACACCACACACACACACACACACACACACACACACACACACACACATATATATATATATATATATATATATATATATATATATATATATACAAATACTCACACACTCACTCACACTCACACACTCACTCACACATACACACTCGCACACACACACACACACAAATACACACACACACACACACACACACACACATACACACACACACACACACACACTCACACACACACACACACACACACACACACACTCGCAAACACACACTGTAACACGACAAGGACGGCACAGACAAGCTCCAACCAGAAATAACTCCAAAGCAATGTTCATTCATAACATGACGCCAGACGCCTCCCAACTATACCTTCTCTCCACATCACCTCTCCAAATCTATCTTCATTGTGACACTTTTTCTCAAGGGACATGCACACACCAACATCACATTCCGGATGCAACTGTGACTGTCATCAGTGGTGCCAGCTGTGACCGCAATTTCTTTCCTGTATAAAACTATGCGTGGCAGTTTAACAAACAAAAAAAAGAAAACAAACGATCGTAGTCATATATTTCAAAGACTAACAGACAGTAATGGAGCATTACAAGACAGACCTACATGATGTGTCAACAGTCATCATCATCATCAGGTGCCCTGCCGCATGGCGTTGGCGATCATGGACTTCCATCTGCCTCTATCTCTCGTTGCCCCTAGCATCTCCCCCACCCTCCTCGTCCCCAGCCACTCTGCAAGTCCGTCCAGCATTTTCTCCCTGAGTCTACCCGATGTCAACAGTGAATGCCAGGAACTAGCTAAGACTTAAGTCCATTTAATGCTTCAGGAGCACGCCAAGATTCCAAAGTCCACTGAAGAATTTGGAGTTTATTCACGAGGGATTCATCACACTCAGTCTCTTTCCGCCCAATCTGCCATCTCTTATCTGGCAGACTCCTTAAGCAAAACCCAATTCATTGGCATACTCTGGAGTTGGAAGTTGGGGTAGGGAAGTAGAACCTATGACACACAAAGCTGACGTGCCAGAATGTTTGGAGCATTAAGATGGACAGCTGATAGATCACTTTTTATGCTGCACGCACACACACACACACACACACACACACACACACACACACACACACACACACACACACCACAACACACACACATACATACATACATACACACACACACACACGCATACAGACATACACACACACACACATACACGCACACAGACATACACACACACACACATACACACAGACACACACACACACACACGACGCGCACACACACACACACAAACACACACACACACACACACACACACAACACCTAGCTCAACTCATCTAGATCTCACTTGTTCAAATGCACCAGTAACACACTTTCAAAGCTGCTAGAAAAAAAAGGCGTTCAGACCACATCATATTGAACAAAATGCCAACTATGACAGAGCACACCTAGTCTTAGTTACATACATACATTTCACAAAAGACACACCTTAATCAATGGAGACAAACCTGAAAATGGCGCAACTAGCTAGCTTCAAAAAACTCATCGCAGCGTTCATTCATAGTGCAGCGTGACATGACTTAACTGCCACCATCATTACAGATACAGAGCTCTGTGCCGTTCAGTTGACACCAGCTCCCGTTCCATTATTTCACATTGTGTAATTCGCATTCAAGAAGATGACAAGCATTCTTACCAACAAATGCCTATCGATTAACATCAGGAAGAGAGTCCTTGAATGTTATATAGAACTGATACTGCTGTACAGATGCAATGGGTGGACAGTCAGCAAGCAAAGCCAGAGCAGGATTGAGGCAGCCGAGATGTGGTTTCTCAGAAGAATGTTGAGAGTTCCATGGACAGCAAAGAAAACAAACGAGACAGTCTTGATGGAGGCAGACACAAATAGATCACTCATAAGGAAGATTAGGAAAAGACAAGCAACAGTTATAGGCCATTTTATGAGGAAGGGGGATTTGGAGCACCTAGTCACAACGGGAAAACTGGAGGGAAAGAGAGCACCAGGTAGACCCAGGGAGAGAATGCTGGACGGACTTGAAGAGTGGCTGGGGATGAGGAGGGTGGGGGAGATGCTTGGGGCAACGAGAGATAGAGATGGTTGGAAGTCCATGGTCGCCAAAGCCATGCGGCAGGGCACCTGATGATGATGGTAATTCGCTGCACGTAAATGTTATGATGTGTAAAAGAAATAGAATCAACAGTTTGAATGTAGTTCTGCACTGCAGGCTACTCGTACAACACAGCACGCACAAAACAGCCCAGTCCAACAGTCCAGTGTTAAACCAGAAAGGATACGAAGATAATATCATCAAAATAAGAATAATGACATAAAGCCAGATGCTTCCCCAATACGTGTGTGCAAAACAAGGTGCATACACGGATTCCCCCCCCCCCCCCCCTAAAAAAAAATTGAAACTTTATAAAGCATCAGGAAAAGACTCCAAGTGTGGTTAATCTTTTCGAAGAACACATAATTGTGTACAAGTCGAATTAATATTATTGCCTTGCCTTATCTGTCTTTTAATTGTCAGGACTTTGAGCAGCAGAGATAAATGTGCAGTATGTTGTCCCTAGTTGACGACCCTGGCAATGTGCAATATGTTGTCCTTACTTGACGACCCTTTACAATGTGCAATATGTTGTCCTTACTTGACGACCCTTTGCAATGTGCAATATGTTGTCCTTAGTTGACGACCCTTTGCAATGTGCAATATGTTGTCCTTACTTGACGACCCTTTGCAATGTGCAATATGTTATCCTTAGTTGACGACCCTTTGCAATGTGCAATATGTTGTCCTTATTGACGACCTTTGCAATGTGCAATATTTGTCCTTACTTGACGACCCTTTGCAATGTGCAATATGTTATCCTTAGTTGACGACCCTTTGCAATGTGCAATATGTTGTCCTTACTTGACGACCTTTTCCAATGTGCAATATATTGTCTTTAGTTGACGACCCTGTCGATGTGCAATATGTTGTCCTTAGCTGACGACCCTTTGCAATGTGCAATACGTTGTCCTTAGTTGACGACCCTTTGCAATATGCAATATGTTGTCCTTAGCTGACGACCCTTTACAATGTGCAATAGTTGTCCTTAGTTGACGACCCTTTACAATGTGCAATATGTTCGTCCTTAGTTGACGATCCTTTACAATGTGCAATATGTCGTCCTTAGTGACGACCCTTTACAATGTGCAATATGTCGTCTTAGTTGACGACCTTTACAATGTGCAATATGTTGTCCTTTAGTTGACGACCCTTTACAATGTGCAATATGTTGTCTTTAGTTGACGACCCTTTACAATGTGCAATATGTCTGTCCTTAGTTGACGACCCTTTACAATGTGCAATATGTCGTCCTTAGTTGACGACCCTTTACAATGTGCAATATGTTGTCCTTAGTTGACGACCCTTTACAATGTGCAATATGTTGTCTTTAGTTGACGACCCTTTACAATGTGCAATATGTTGTCCTTAGTTGACGACCCTTTACAATGTGCAATATGTCGTCTTTAGTTGACGACCCTTTACAATGTGCAATATGTTGTCCTTAGTTGACGACCTTTACAATGTGCAATATGTTGTCTTTAGTTGACGACCCTTTACAATGTGCAATATGTTGTCCTTTAGTTGACGACCCTTTACAATGTGCAATATGTTGTCTTAGTTGACGACCCTTTACAATGTGCAATATGTTGCCCTTAGTTGACGACCCTTTACAATGTGCAATATGTTGTCTTAGTTGACGACCCTTTACAATGTGCAATATGTTGTCTTTAGTTGACGACCCTTTACAATGTGCAATATGTTGTCTTTAGTTGACGACCCTTTACAATGTGCAATATGTTGTCCTTAGTTGACGACCCTTTACAATGTGCAATATGTTGTCCTTAGTTGACGACCCTTTGCAATGTGCAATATGTTGTCATTAGCTAATGACCATCGGCAATGTGCAATATGTTGTCCTTAGCTGACGACCCTTGGCAATGTGCGATAATTATGTTATCATTAGCTAATCACCATTATTCGTACAGCCTATCTACCAAGTTGCTTGTCATCATGCCTGACAATACAAGACACTTGGGGAGATAAAGTCCCAGCCCATTCAGTTTATAATATTATCCGTCTCCATACCTTCTTTGAGCCATATATGTACAGTCTATAACAATCTATGTCTAATCCACTAGAAACGAGCCTCAAACTGGGGCAGCAAAGCAACTTAAAGACATTGCAGCATTCATTCATACAGTGCAGTACTATACTATTTTCCCAGTACCGGCTCCATATGGTATCACAAGTTGTCAGTCCAATATGTTAGATTATAAAATTCACCTCACGCAAATGCCTAGATGCATGAAAGAAACAGAACAGAGGGTCTGAATGTGGATCCACACCACACCCAATTCACACGACATATTCCAGATATCCCACCAGTCTGGTCAAATAGCAGGCCAGTTCTAGAGTAAAACAGGACGCTGAGATAATATCAACCACTTGTTTAATCTTGACGCCTTTTCCTATTCCCAAATTTAATCTGTCCATCCTAGATCAAAGTACGTTTTCCCATTTCTCAGTTTGTCTCCAAGCAATCCAACATTTTAAACATTGCAAAACATGCAAATAAACCTACTTGGTTCCATTTATAAGGACACCTACCACAAAAATACGAATAACAGGAAACAGACAGAAAAGAAATGATCCACGTTTACCATTGATTATAGTCCTGGCTGTGTAGGATCAAGAGTCTGTAACAGGAATCGCTAGACAGACGGAAATCCATCAGCAAATGCCAGGAACTCAGAACAACAGGGTTTCAGTAGTGCTTCAGGAACACACACGCCAAGATTCCAGTAGGGCTGATCTAGGTGCTTGTAGGGTGAGCGACAACATGATGCGTGGTGAGGGCTGGTCAACTGGTGCAAGATGATGGTGAAGGTGTTTGTATGTACCTGGAGGAATGCTTTGGCTTCACGAGCTTGATCGCTTGTCGGGGTTCCTATCGAATGTACTTGGTCTTAACTGAGACGTACATCAAATCAAACTGTTACTTAAGTTGGCTTTTACGCGTGTGTTTGTGTGTCTGCGTGTGTGTGAGTGTGTGTGTGTGTGTGTGTGTGTGTGTGTGTGTGTGTGTGTGTGTTGTGTGTGTGTATGTGTGTGTGTGTGCGTGTGTGTGTCTGCATGTTTGCGTGTGAGTGTGTCTGTGTCTGTACGTCTGTGTATGTGTGTCTGTGTAACTATTCACACAATTTCAGATAGAAGATCAGCAAAACAAGCCATGTGTTTAGTTTAAATATAATGCTTGATTTTAATTCTAAAGATACAGAATTATTCCAAACGCATCCTAAAATATTTAATAGCGTGTGAACTGCCTCCTGCCTAGCCAAGTAACATAGGAGAAAAAAAGATGGTATACTATGAATGCTCAACGTAATCCAAGGATACATTCTAATGGCTAACCTGTTACGAGTTTAGCCAAGAACGAGAGAAACTCAGAGAAGTCTTTTAATGCAGTTTTGTTTCTGCAGTTCATTGAACATTTTTTTGTGGGGTAGACTTGCAGAGTGGCTGAAGACAAAGAGGGTGGAAGTAGTGCTTGAGGCAACAAGAGATAGAAACAGATGGAAGGCCAATATCGCCAACGCCATGTGGCAAGGCACCTGATGATGATGAGGGATGGGGTGCAGTTGATGGTGTTCTGTTACTGTTACTTTTAATTTTGTTTAAAGCCCAGCAGACTGCTTAGAGCAATATCAAGGTTCTAACCTGTTTGAAAACATTCACAATACTTCAACAGGGAAAAAAATATAAGAAAAATAAAAACAACTAAGTACACATATCAAATGCATTCGTGCACATAATCAAAGGAGATGCCCCTGGCGTCGACCACTCCGTCCAATTTATCACACAGAAGATTCAAAAGACATATCTGAATACAAATTTAAACATATCTGAGGACACTAAAACATATATAAAAACGGGCCTAAATTGCCTAAAAGTGCTTCTGCACATCTCGTTTTCCTAGAGCCAAAAATGGGCTTAATACATGTACTCAATTATCAAACCAAAGAGAAAGTACGTAAGCTAAAACCTTCATCAAACACATACAGGAGAATGGAACAGCAAGGCAGAAGAAATGACAAAAAGCAAAGGAACAAGGCAGACACAAAGAGAGTAAGAGAAAAAAGGAAACTTCTAGCACAGAATTTCCAGAAGGTGGGGATACTATTTATACTGAAAAAGCCCCCCGGCATCCCCACGGGGGGGAGGGGGGATGCTGGTGTTCTTGCAAGCTATTGTAAAAAGACTTTCTCTGTGTCTAAGTGAGGATTTAAGCCTTCCAGGCCTGCGTTCATTTTGCCCAAAACGAGACATAGCCTTTAAGTTTAATACAACGTTTAGCAGGCCTCACATTCGTCTCACCTTTAATACAACCATTAACTGCTCTTTAATAACAATGACACACGCTCAGAGTGCAACTCGTTTGAATGATGCTTGCAAGAAAGGCTTCGAGAGGAAGAATCAATTCTTCATGGCTGCGGCATTCCTGCTGAGTTCGTCAACAGTTTTACGTGCAAACGCTTTGTGTCAGTTCAAATGTCATTAGCTGTCTTCAGTATCAGCCCGGAGATGAAGAAATAATTACAACGAACCTCAGATGACACGTCAGTTTTCTGGGCTTTTTAGCAAGCACTGTCACATAAATCACACGTCATGTAAACCTGATTTTCTGCAACGCCCAGATGACTCGATGTACACATAGTGAGGTGGGGATGACAATGTAAAAACATTCAGTATTGACTTTACTTGTTATTGAGTATGCCAGATATAACTTGGTAGTTAGGGAAAAGGCATACAGAAATGGCTTTCGGTTTAGTGCTGCTGAATAGGGAAGAAATGTACGCAGTAATATACACTCTGGTTTCGAGAGCCATACGTATATAAAGAATATCATTTTATCTATCCGGAGTTGCTGTTGCCCTTTTGGTATTTTTGTATTCCCATCTCCTGAAAAATATTCATTGTCTTGTGTTTGTTACACAAAGAGTATAATTTGGTATACTGTGTTTTGTCTCTGTTGCTAGCATTTCTGATGCAGTATGCATTTTCTATTATATCTGACAAATTAGTAATTCTTAGTGTTTTCCTGAAGAAAAAGATGACGATTAAATCTATACTATTTTCTCTCCATTCACATCTTCGCGGTTAATTTTTAATAAACGTAAATTGTGCTCCCAAACAGTTACAAGGAAGAAGGACTAAACATGGGAAATAACTCCTGCCTCTCATCAAAAGTTATCGTTCAGCAATCTACCATCACGTAACAGACAATTAAAATTTGTCATGGATAAATTGTATGAGAAAACTGGATTCATGGCAGAGTGCTATCATTTGGAAGTTTCCAAGAAAACTCCAAAAGCGCAAGACTGGAAACAGAATAGCATTACTAGGCTTTATTCGTGCTGATATCCTTCGATAATTTAAATGGAACGCAGCTAGCTCTTACCTGACCTAAAACTCTAAGAGATCATAAAGTACCTTCTGTCATTCCAGTATTCTCATTTCATAAACCATTGTTATTGGATATTATCCAGAATGTCTATGACCCTTCTTAAAAACAAAATTGATAAATATTCACACATAGACGCACGCGCGCGCCCGCATACACACATGCACACACACGCTTTTCTGTCTCTCCACAGCATCTCACTCCTCCTCCCCCCCCCCCCCCTTATGCTTGTGTGCACTGTGTATGTGTTTTTTGTGTGTGTACTCTGTGTGTACTCTGTGTGCGTGTTGGTGTGTGTGTGTGTGTGTGTGTGTGTGTGTGTGTGTGTGTGTGTGTGTGTGTGTGTGTGTGTGTGTGTGTGTGTGTGTGTGTGTGTGAATTATTGTAGACCTTCAACTGACGAGAACTGAGTGTAAAGCAGCACTTTCTGTTGATACCATTAACTTTCAAAATCTCTCTCGTCTCTCTCGTCTCTCTGTCTCTCTCTCTCTCTCTTCTCTCTCTCTCTCTCTCTCTCTCTCTCTCTCTCTCTTCTGTCTGTCTGCTCTGTCTCTCTCTCTCTTCGCTCTCTCGCTGTCACTCGCTCGTCTCGTCTCTCTCCTCTCTCTTCTCTCTCTCTCTCTCTCTCTCTCTCTGTCTCTGTTTTTCTCAATCTGTCTGTTTTTCTGTCTTTATCTCTCTGTGTCTGTCTGTCTGTCTGTCTGTCTATTGTATCTCTCTCTTTGTCTCTGTCTGTCTGTCTGTCTGTTTCTGTCTGTCTGTTTGTCTGTCTATCTGTCTTTCTTTCTCTCTTCTCTCTCTTTCTCTCTTCTTTCTCTTCTTTCTTCTCTCTCTCTCTCCCTTTCTCCTCCCCCTCTCTCTCTCTCCTCTCTCTCTCTCTCCTCTCTCTCATGCTCAGTATTTTATGGTTAGAATACACAAAGCAATCAAAAACAAAAACAACAACAACATCAAAAACCCGAATGTAACCGGAGAAGCAAAATTATACATGCTCAGTTAAACCGACAACAACGTGGCTACAAGTCATTGTCTATGACACTTTGGGACTTCGTTTACACAGCGCATCATTATGCCTTCCTGTAGCCATCACACAGATGTCTGCTTTTCAACTGACATGAGTTGTTGTCTCAATATGCCAGACCCGATAATTCTCTAAAGGCAAATGTCAAAATGTAAGACAGACATGGATGGCATTAAGATACCCGGAGGTGATTCCATGCCAGACAAAACTCCACACAACAAGCATTGCATGCACCACCAGCCCAGCTCCGAACCAGAGAA
>JAPXFY010000012.1:43890843-43898343 GCA_030674185.1 Monoplex corrugatus | reverse complement strand
TGGACAATCAACACGCAAAGTCAGAACAAGATTGAGGCAGCAGAAATCAATATGGTTTATAAGAACAATATTAAAAGACAGCAAAGAAATATATAATAAAAGCCGAACAAAAACCACCACCGACCAAAAACATTTACAGGGCAATTTCAGTTTCTCAAGCAGGCACCTCCCGCGCATGGATAGGCCTGTATATTGGGTATGCACTGACGCTACAGATGCCATGTGGTAGATAACATCCAAAATGATCGGGTCATGAGCTGTTAAGAGTGCAACAGCACCACGATCATACCACCACCACCACCATACAGGTCTATGCCATTCAGTTGACATCAGCTCCAATTATGGAATGTCGGTCTGCGCTGTTCGTTGCACTCAAATGTCAAGATGCAGGAAAGAAACAGAACCAAGAGTTTTGAAGGAGGAACCATACCATAGTGCGGGCACCGGACTCGACAAAACACAGACACGTACCGTGTCTGTCTGACTTGTGTCACCCTGTTTATATTTTTTCTGCACAGTTTTATATATGTAGTTTTATATATGTCTACGTATCTAAATGTATCACCTAGTTTACATGTTTTTTTCTACAGTCAGCGCATCCTCTAATTAAATGAAGTATATCCCACTTTTTTGTTTTGACCAAGACTTCAAAAAGGCAAAAAGGCTTATAAGCCTTCAAGGAGTTGGGGGGGGGGGGGAGGGGGAACTGGGGAAATCAACATGTCTCTCCAATGTTTTATACCAGGGCAGCCGAGCAAATGCCTTGCTCTTCACAATCCGCGTGGGATCTTTAGCGTGCGCAGGCCAGAAGGCACACGGGTCCGACTTCCTTTTCGTACCCTTCGAAGGACTAGACGTTCAGTTCGAATTTCCGGTCAAACTGAGGAGAAAAGTCGAGACATCAACGGGAAACAGACCCTGTAATCTCAAGTCTTGTTACTGGCAGGCGAATGTCTGAATCTTTCTGGCACTCTTCTCTCCGCTGGATGAGGCTAATACAATCTTTCTTCCCAGACTTCATGTTTCGTGTATCATAACGATAAGGTTTTTTTTTCTACATAAGCCTACAACACCACGAATACATAAGCTTCACTCAACATGAACAATATCAGATGTTTCGTTCACCAATGCACGTCTTTGCACCACAGAAATATGAACGGTAGGAAACATTGAAAGGAAAAGAGCGATAAAGGGATTTCCGCTAAACGCTGCCATAGCTCTCACGGGGCTGATAGTCAAAAGCTGCGCATTGGAAGACGGACACAACGCCAGTGGCTAACGCTAGGAATTTCTCTGGGAAAGGGTCTCGTCAGTGCTTCAGGAACTCGCTAGAATTCCAGAGCACCCTGGAGAAGTGTGTATGGATTGACTCAGCATCCTGGAGTTGAACGGGACATGATGGCTGGTGGTGGCTGGTCACCTGGTGCAAGGTGATGGTGAAGATGTTTGTTTGCACCTGTGGGAATGTTTTGGCTCCACGTGCTTCCTCGCCTGTGTGCCGGCTTGGCCTTCACTGAGACATGCATCAGATCAAACTGTTGCTAAAATCGGCGACGTGTGTGTGTGTATGTGTGTGTGTAGTGTTTGTGTGTGTGTGTGTGTGTCTCTCTCTCTCTTTGTATGTGTATATATATTATATATATACATATATCTACATGTATATATATACATGTATATTATATTACATTATAATTATTATATATACATATATATATATATGTGCGCGCGCGCGCGCGCGTGTGTGTGTGTGTGTGTGTGTGGTGTGTTGTGTGTGTGTATGGGTACCCGCTTTCGAATCTGTGTGAGTGCAGGTATTGTATATAATTAATTATATATATATATATATATATATATATATATATATACATTTATGTACATTTATGTATGTGTGTATGTATGTATGTATGTATGTGTACGTATGTATGTGCGTGTGTGTGTGTGTGTGTGTGTGTGTGTGTGTGTGTGTGTGTGTGTGTGTGTTGTGTGTGTGTGAGCTTGTGTGTGTGTGTGTGTGCGTGTGTCTGTCTGTCTGTCTGTAGTCTCACATTCAGCTTCTCCTTTCTAATAGTGAACAAAAATGTTTTGACTATATACAACAATCTGTTCAAGCTATACTGAAAATCTTTCTATCCTCCAGACATGGTGTATGTGATCATGTCACTGTAAAAAGAAGAACACTGATAAACGTCGTACATCCAAAATATGTAGATCGTATCTACGTGTATATATAGGTGTGTTCCGTCTCTATTGAGTTCTTAAATTTGTTGGTTTGTTTTTAATTATTAAAGATCCCTCGTTTAGATTTTATGCAAAATTTGAGAAGTTTTTTTTTTATATTCAAATGAACAAAAGAGAATCCTGGATGGCTGCTGACTTAACCCCATGTCTTAGTATTAACTCTTTTACTCCTGTATCCTATCTCTAGCTGCAAACATGGACCCTTCCACTTCCTTACCCTATCCACCAGCTTCCTGCAGGAAGCTGGTGGATAGGATGAGAGAGTAAAGGATTAAGTTTTTGCTTTGCTATCATGGCTGACAATACCGGATGCTGGCGGATAGGGTTAGGGAGTCAAATGATTAAGTCCCCTGTAACTTTGGAATGCCTTCTCATCATCATCATCATCATCAGGTGCCTTGCCGCATGGCGTTGGCGATCATGCATTTCCATCTGTCTCTATCTCTTGTTGCCCCAAGCATCTCCTCCACCCTCCTCGTCTTCAGCCACTCTGCAAGTCCGTCTAGCATCCTCTCCCTGGGTCTACCTGGTACTCACTTTCCCTCCAGCTTTCCCGTTGTGACCAGGTGCTCCAAATCCCACTTCCTCATAAAATGGCCTATAAATGTTGCTTGTCTTTTCCTAATCTTCCTTAAGAATGATCTACTTGTGTCTGCCTCCATCAAGACTGTCTCATTTGTTTTCTTTGCTGTCCATGGAACTCTCGACATTCTTCTTGGAAACCACATCTCGGCTGCCTCAATCTTGTTCTGGCTTTGCTTGTTGACTGTCCTGCCTCACATCCGTACAACAGTATTGGTTCTATATAACATTCAAGAATCTCTTCCTGAGTTAATTGATAGGCATTTGTTGGTAAAATGCTTGTCATCTTCTTGAATGCTGTTTTGGCTTGGCCGATTCCGCCGGCTATTTCTGATGTGCATCTACCGTCTGATGAAATGATCGTTCCCAGGTATTTAAATTTATCAACCTGTGTCAAGGTTGATAAATGCCTTCTAGCACTTTAAATCAAAACATCAAAGACACACAAGATACAAATAAGATATCTCATTGTTTGATATCACAAAATCCGATTATCCATTGTACCTTAAAATCTTTTGGAGGACACTTTCAATGCTTCTGAGTGAAACAGCTTCAGCCTGCATACGATTGATGCAAATTAATTGTTACTCGTACTTGACTCTAACAGTTTAAACCATCTCTATGACGTGCTGAAATGATAAAACAAAGACAGGAGAAATGGTTCGGTCACTCATGAGGCTTCCAAGCGAACACGAAAAGGCATAGATCCAAAGGAAGGGTACATCCTAGGAAAAGATGGATAGAAGATGTGAAAGAAACAATTTAAATTAATCAAGCTAACTATGGCACACACACACACACACACACACACACACATCACACACACACACACACACATACCACCACACACACACACACACACACAACATACTACACACACACGCACGCAAACACACACACACACACACACACACACACACACACACACACACACACACACACACATGTACTGACTCTAGAGATATCCTTTACGACAAAAATTATGATATTATTTCGGTAGTCCAGCTGATTTCAGATCCCCTGTTGGCAGATTGGTATGAAGAGTTAATTAATTGTTGTCTGTTATTATTTGACACTGTTAATTCATTGTTCTGAATTATTAATTGTCATTGTTCCCCTTCTTACATTCAAACTTCCACTACCCTCCCCATCCCCCTCCCCCACCCACCCCTACCCTGCCCCTTTATCCCTGTGTGTGCGATCTTGTGTTGTTTGTGTGTGTGTGTGTGTGTGTGTGTTGTGTGTGTGTGTGTGGTGTGTGTGTGTGTGGTGTGTGTGTGTGTGTGTGTGTGTGTGTGTGTGGTGTGTGTTGTGTGTGTGTGTGTGTGTGTGTGGTGTGTGTGTGTGTGTGTGTGGGGTGTGTGTGTGTGTGTGTGTGTGTGTGTGTGTGTGTGTGTTGTGTCTAAAATCACTATTGTGAACAGGCATTAAATAAAAGATTCTATTCCTATAGCAGACACTACCCATCTGGCCTATGTCCGAAAGCTGCATCTCCCCTCGTGGCTTAACGGAACAAGATGACGGAAAAAATAAAAAACGAGATGTATGACGTGCTGATTACCGCTTTCCAAGCCAACAGAAATAGTATAAAAGAGACATGACATAGAAAATGACTGCAATATTGATTCATACGGTACAAAATTGAACGGTCTGATGTCCTTCATATAGTGCTTGTCTTTGCAGAGACACTACCTCCCTTCCGATGTGCTACAGTACAGAATTTCGCTTAAGTAAATGTCAACATTATATATGAATGTTCCATAACACCACATACACCATACACGTTGCATTGCACAGGTCAGCGCAAACCACACAAGAAAACACGGAGTTAATTCCGTTCGTAAATAAATCCGCTCCCAAAGTCTTTTCATCTTTTCAAAATTCATGCATGAAAGACAAAAAAATTGGTATCATTCATTAACACAGATGCTTTCAGGCTTAAAATCATAAGCAGCAGTAAACATCGAAACAGAAAAATAATCCAGGATTTCTGTTGATCTTTTTCAGAGTTTTTAAAAGTGAACAGTCAAGTAACTGGCAATCAAAAGAGAGACTCTGCAACAGCAGTGAATGTCAGGAATGCAGTACAAATGGGTATCGTCAGAGCTAAAAGAACATGGTGGAATTCCAATGTAGCCCAGTGTGTGGAATGTCTAAGTTGACTGGAGTATTCAGGGGGCGAATAAAAACAGTACATGCTGGCGGTGGCTAGTTAGCTGATGCGAGGTGATGATCAAGGTGTTTCCACCTCTTGGGATGTTTTTGTATCACCTCTATACTTCCTTGTTAAATCCCACTTCATGTTCTTGATCCTATACAGACGTGAAAAAAAATGAAATCAGATTACTGTCTCGCCCATCTTGTCATTCACAGCAGCACCACAAATGATTCTGCAACATTTCTATCTCCATATCTACGTTTTATCGACTCTTTGATGAATGTAAATCACAACGAAATGAAAACCATAGTTTATTTTTTATCATGTCGTGTTGTATTGTATTGTTTTGCATTGCATTACCTAAAGCGCATCCAAATGTATTGATTTTGTCTTGGAGGAAAGGGAAGAGATGAGTGTTGATGCGGTGTCCATAATCTTTTTTTTTAACTGTAAATTGTGTTTTCCTGGAGGAGAACTCGCCGCCACAGTTTAACACCTGCCTTCAAAAATGAAACGTTTATATTAAAGATGGGGTTGTTGCTGTAGAACTGAGCGAGAAGGTTTCATGGCAAGTTTTTGACTTCATTTTGTCGTCCTTTTCTCACTTTTTCACCTGCTCTTTACGTCATCAAAGATGATATGCTGCTCCTGCATGTCATAAATCCCTTTTCCGTTTCTGGACTATCTCTTTCCTACTCGTCACTCTCGCCTCTGTCAGTCTTATCTTGAAATTGCAGTTGTCCTTCGTAATGTGTTTGTTTTTTTTTTCTCGTTTTTCTTCAAGAATGCACATTCACTCTGACACGATGTGGGAGCATATGGTGGAGCAAGATAGATTGTGATTTGTCTGTGATTTGATCTAATAGATAGATTGTGATTGGTCTGTGATTTGATCTAATAGGTCACCTTTCTCCTGCCCTTTAAGCTGGGATTCTTGGGTTACTGACTCTTGATTAAAAGCTCAGAACTCTGTTATGTTTTCAGAAGATTTGATATGTACTTGTTTGTTTTGTGATGATGATATCACCATCATATCTCCCCTTCCTTCCCCCTTTTCCCATCCCCGTGAATATGCCGGGGGCTCTTTCAGTGTAAATAGTATTCCCACCTTCTGGAAATTCTGTGCTAGAAATTCCCTCTTTTCTTGGATGGAGTGGTCAGTGTCAGGGGCATCTCCTTAGATTATGCGCGTGAATGCATTGATATGTGTACATGTACTTAATTTTCTTTTCATATTTTTTTTCCTGTTGAAGTATTGTATCTGTTTTGAATCATTTTGTAGCCCTGATATGGTTCTACGCAGTCGGCTGGGTTTTAAAATAAAACAACAGTAACAGTAACCATTATGTCATTCTCTGGCACAGTTACGGTGAAGTTTAAATGTTTACATATATAACATGTTTATAATATCTAGATGTAACCAGTCTTAGCAATTATCGTACAAGTGCATGTCTACCATATTCAAACCGGTAGTAACATGCAAACACTAGTGCAACATGCTAGAGATGATAGGTTGAACAGTGATTTATAAAGCCCCAAACTGAAAGATCATGTGTCTGCTTTTAAGATGAACACTGATTTATACAGTCCAAAAACTGAAAGATCCCACCTCCGGCACATAACAGTGTTGTCCCATAGAAATGATACGAGCTTCCTTTTAACATATTGCAGTGTGCAATTCACTTAAAGTAATCGCCAAGATGCGTGGAATAAATGGAAGCAAGATTATTTCAATGTGGCTTTATATCACACACACCCCATACATCAAACCAGATGTATGTACTGGCGGAACCCAAACAACATAAGCCAAAGGATATATTATTCACATATAAAGTCATACCTCCTTTCTAAATTCCCATTCCTTCCAACATTCAAGTATATTTTACTTTACAGGTAGCCTTTAAAACACCAAACGTCAAAAGAGGCCTGTGACTCTGAAGACGAAAATGTTAGCATTAATTACTGCACCGATAGTGAAGCCCTTCAGATATGGAGGGTGGCTGTGAATAAGCTAGCTTGCTAGCAAATAAGCAGTCCCGGACCAAACTGGCGGTGTTCCTATCAGGACAGGGTGGAGTAGCAGGTGGCGCTGCTATCCTTAAAAAATGCCCCAGGTGTCCTATGGACGGGTTCATCAGCGGGTAAGGGCCGCTATAAGCCCTAGCTACGGGGTGGGATCCCCGGAGAAACAATCCCCCCTGTGCTCAGAGCAGGACGTATGGGCCAGGAGCTAAGGGCGGGGCAATCCCTACAGAAAACCTAGAAGGCTGAAGACAGAGGTACTGGGCCAGCGTGCGCCTTCTAACAAACCACGGTACCATGCACTTTTCTCATAATGGCTACTAACTCATCAAGTTCGGACGAGAATGGCGCTCGTCCATTGAGGTCCCTCCAAGGTGGTGCAGCGTCGGGCTCGGCGCCTCAAAGGGGTCCACCCTCAGCGACTGGAGGTCCCTCCCATCCGCCTTGCTGCGCCAGGGGGCGAGGGAGGAGAGCGACTGTTCGCACTAGAGCACGCAACC
>JAPXFY010000012.1:43878343-43883343 GCA_030674185.1 Monoplex corrugatus | reverse complement strand
TGCCTTTTTCCATGATAAGCGTGCCATCTTGCGATTTTAAGCAACCAGTCGATGTGCATGTACTTTTCCTGTGCACAATTTCTTCAATTCGTCTGTACATTCCTGAGGATCCGTTTTGTGTCGGTCTTCTATTTCTTTGCATTTTGTTTTCAGCCAAGCTTCCTTAGCTTCATTGCACCTATTCCTGATTTCATTGTTTATCTTCCTGTATATCTCCTCGTTTCTGTTTGCCTTCCTCCGTTCCTCCATCAAGCCTAGAGTTTTTTTGTCATCCAGTTCATTTTTTGCTTTCTATATCTACTTAAGGATTTCTTCACAAACTTCATTTATCGAATTTAGCAGCAGAAAAAAATTGATAAAGAAATAGAAAAAATGTAGACCCAGTGACCTTCTCCAAACAAGCTAGAATGAAGCCGGGTCCTTCATAAACAAACAGGCAAACTAAGGTTCTTAGTTAAAGAAATAGCCAGCCTGCAGTCTAGTTTTCTCTGCTGCTCACAAATCATTTGATAGCGACGATACGGTCTTGAACAAACTCGCACAACAGATCATGAAGAAACTTGTCAAAATAGAGACGAAATTTGCAGATGGGACAAAGATGAGAAGATAGCATGGATAAGCGATTTATGAAATCTCGTACAGGAGCAACACAACGACTTCGTTGCAGATGTAAAGAGCAGAAGAAGACGCAAGAGGAGGATGTGGAAAGAAAACATAACTTGCATGAAACGTTCAACGAGTTGTCGTTCGTGGTAACAAGATTCCGCATTCGTCTTTCAAGACTGCACATCATAGCCAGTGATTCATCCCATGTGTGTGTGCGTGTGTGTGTTGTGTGTGTGTGTGTTTGGTGTTGTGTTTGCGTGTGTGTGTTGTGCGTGTGTGTGTGTGTGTGTGTGTGTGTGTGTGTGTGTGTGTGTGTATGTGTGTGTGCGTGTGTGTGTATGTGTGTGTGTTTGTGTGTGTTGTGTGTGTGTGTGTGTGTGTGTGTGTGTGTGTGTGTGTGTGTGTTGTGTGTGGTGTGTGACAGAGAGACAGTGAGCGTGGGTGAAACAGAGAGACAGTGTGACTGAACGAGAAGGGAGATGCGTGTGGCATAGGTTGACCCTCCACAGAACTATGACTTAAGTCAATACACCATCAACGTATGGCAGAACAGCAGGAAAAACGCTTAAGCCCAAGCAGGAAACCCCAAATACAACTGGTGGATAAAGATCAACACAACATACACGGTAAAACACTTAGGCCCGCTACAATACACCCCAAATGCTCAGTCCATTGACTAGCTGTTTCCAAATGGAAAAATATGACTGGGGGGAGGGGGGAGGGGGAGGGGAATTGTCTTGCCAGCATTACGCTTCTTTTTGTCTCGCCTGTATTTTTCTGAGGCCAGTTGTCTGTCAGCAATCAGCCTCGTGCTACGATAGACTAGAAGCTTTTTTATATAATTCTCTGACGACACCTCTGCTTCTTCTCTTTTTCACTGGCGTTTTTGTATTGTTCGTTTTACTCTCTCTCTCTCTCTCTCCTCTCCTTCTCTCTCTTTCTCTCTGTCTTCTCTCTCTCTCTCTCTTCTTCTCTCTCCTCTCTCCTCCCTCTCTCTTTCTCTCTCTCTCTTTACTCTCCTCTCTCACTCCCTCTCCTTCTCTCTTCTTGTCTCTCCCCTCTCACCCTCCTCTCTCTCTCATTCTCTCTCTTTCCTCTCTCTCTCTCTCTCTCTTCTCTCTTCTCTCTCTCTCTCTCTGTCTCTCTGTGGTTTTAGTCTCAGGCTGTTAACAATGTAATATCTATTTGAACTGGGTAACAATTCCGAAAAAGTACATTATTCCATAGAAATCTTACAAATTCATTTTCGTCATTGGATACATTTCATACTTCATACTGACGATCCAACTTTCAAATGATTTGACTCGTGATCAGTTTAAGTACTGAAAGGTCACACTTCCCTTTAGATAAATCTTTACAACAATGTTAAATCCACTGTACCGTATTCAAGGTCAGTCTCCTGAATTCACACGAGAGGGGGGCAAAAAAGGGTCTTCTCTCCTAATCACACAATTCCTGGCTTAAATGAAGAAATCCCACCAGGATAACTTTAGAAGTGGCATGGAACTTAATGGTTTGTGACGAAATAAACTGGTCAGCATAAAGACACAGTTTCAGCCTTCAATCTGCCAGCGCGGGTCTGCTGGGTTTGATACCAGCCTTAGAAAAAAAACAACGTTGTGTGTGTATAGGCTCCAGTCCCCCTGTTGTGAGCTTGCCAAGACTATTAAACATAATGGGGAATCTATGGTCACATAAAAGTGGATAAATAAAGTAATTGACGACTGACATAACCACATCTTATGGAATCTATGACCACAGAAACAGTGGACAAACTGAAAGTAACTGGCCACTTACATAATTATCCACTTCTTATGGACTCTATGACCACAAACAAAGTGGACAAACTGATAGTAACTTACCATTGCCATACCCACACCATACCCAAGGAATAAAAGACAACATGACAAGCCAACTACAACTCTGACTAAAGCATGACAAAAAATGGTGGATTCCTGAATTTAATTAAGAATGCGAGCGAATCATTCTTTGACCAGAACACATACAGGAGTTTAAAGTTTCCAGACCAGAAAGGATAAATCAGGATTCTTTCATAAACGAATAGGTGCATGAACATTACTAGGTGAAAGTGTAGGTAAATTGCTAATAAACGTCCTGTTTTTTTCTGCTCCAACATTGTTTCGTAGCAATGGTTGACTCTTTAGCAAACTCGAAAACTGCATTTTGGAAGAAATCTGCGAAACTGAGACAAGATTGACAGAAAGTTCTAGAGTGAGTAGGAAAGGATACTGTGGAGGTGGAAGGGGGATTTATAACACACAGGAGCAGCACAACATCTTTGTCGGTGACGTAAAGAGCGAGAGAAAATAGGGAGAGAAGAAGACGGCGAAAGAAAACACAACTTGTCATGAAACTTTCAACGAGTTGTCGTTCGTGGTAACCTTACACCGCGTTCGTCTAGCAAAACTGCACATGTTTACAGGTCAGTCACCTCTCTGTGTGTGTGTGTGTGTGTGTGTGTGTGTGTGTGTGTGTGTGTGTGTGTGTGTATGTGTGTGTGTGTGTGTGTGTGTGTGTGTGTGTGTGTTGTGTGCGGGGGGGAGGTGTCGTGTGTTGTGTGTGTTTGTGTATGTGTGTTGTGTGTGTGTGTGTTGTGTGTGTGTGTGTTGTGTGTTGTGTGCGTGCGTGTGTGTGTATGTGCGTGTGTGTATGTGCGTGCGTGTGTGTGTATGTGTGCGTGCTGTGTGTGTGTGTGTGTGTGTGTGTATGTGTGCGTGCTGTGTGTTGTGTGACTGTGTGTGTGTGTGTATGTGTCTGTGTGTGCGTATATTTGTGTGTCTGTGTGTGTTGTGAAGTTGGGCGATATCTGTAGAGAGAGTAGGTGTGGGTGCCGGGGAGAAAAGTTGTATGATGATGTAGGTGATGTTTCAGGGACTACGTGGGAGGGAGGGAAAGGTGTAAACAGATATGGCCTTAGTAATGAAGTTGGGTTTCACTTCCAGGTGTGAGTTGGTGAGTACAAGAACTAGAGCATATGTTTATTTTGTAAGAGAGAGAGAGAGAAGAGAGAAAGAGACAAGACAGCAGAGACACGACGACACACACACACACAGAAAGAGAGAGAGAGAGAGAGAGCTGGGGGCAAAGAGGGAGACAGAGAGAGACAAACAGAGAAAGAGAAATAGAGATCTGATCAAGGCGTGATTAAATCAAATTCATGTCAAACGTATTTTTATTGTCAAATTAAGTTTTTAGTATTTATTACATCACTTTTTGCAACCCCTACTTGAAAATGCAGAAGCGTACAAACTCTAGACGACTGTTTGTCAAGATAATGTGTTTCCATATTCTTTTTAGGATCGTTGCACTCAGGGAGGTTACTTTTGTGCTCACCTTTTTCTTTTCGTCCCATTTTCTAAGCCACTTTCATGGCCACGGAAACTGGTACAGCTTTTACAATGCGATGATGATGATGTCGGTGATGAGGATGATAATCATGAAGCTATGGAGTTCCATCTAGGATCCAGACTGCGTGACAGGGCTGTACTCTACGCTTACCATCATAATATATCCTGGCGTCAACCAGGCCCGAGAGATACGGACACCTGCGGTGTTGGTCAGAAGATCTGAGTAACACCCTCAATGACGCATCCGTGAAGTGGTATGAGACTCGACTGTGTAGGTCCCAGTCTTCCCAATGAGCCATAGCACGCCAACTCTGGGTAGGAGCCGGTCAGAGCCACACAAAAAATCCCACAATGATTTTTAAAGGGACTGATGGGGATTCGAACCCACAACCTTCCAGTCGGTAGTCCGTTGCGTAAACCACTTCACCACGGCGACTGGTCGAGTTCCATAAATTTTCTCAAAGAATACGGCAAGGACAGAAATGCCAGAATCATTACAAAAAAAAAAAAAAAAAAAAAAAACTGATAGTCCCATAAGAAAGGATAGCAAGGGATGTTTATTTATCTGGGAAAAGTCATTTCACCAGACGGCAGATGTGCATTAGAAATAGCCAGCAGAATTGGCCGAGCTAAAACAGCATTCAAGAAAATGAAAAGCGTTCTTACCAACAAATTCCTATCAATTAACATCAGGAAGAGAGTCCTTCTATAGAACCAATACTGTTGTACAGATGCGAAATGTGGACAGTCAACAAGCAAAGTTAAAACAAGATTGAGGCAGCTGAAATGTGGTTTCTAAGGAGAATATTTAGAGTTCAATGGACAGCAAAGAAAACAAACAAGACAGTCTTGAAAGAGGCAAACACAAAACGAACATTAATAAAGAAGATTAGGAAAAGATCAGCAACATTTATAGGACATTTTATGAGGCAAGAGAAATTCGAGCATATCGTTACAACAAGAAAGCTGGAGAGAAAAAGGGCAAGGTAGACACAGGGAGAAAATATTGGACGGAGGGCCATGATC
>JAPXFY010000012.1:43850843-43853343 GCA_030674185.1 Monoplex corrugatus | reverse complement strand
GACAAAAAACAATGTTGTGTAACAATCGATCACTTTTAGGCAGGAAAGGAGGTCATAGAATTTTGTAAGCTCTGGATGGCCGATGTTGCAACTAGCAATTGCCTCCAGTGAGGGAAGGGAATCTGAAAAGATGAGAAAAAGACTTTATGCTTGGATTAGGACATCATTTTTAGTGCCAAAATCAGAGCATCAGTTCTACGGCATAGACGAAAACTATCAGAGGTAATACGTTTTGAAAACGGTCAATCAGGAATAACAAAAACAGAAGGCAAGAGCAGCAACAGCTTCCTCACATTCTTATCCATTTGTGGATATTTTGTGCAAAGACGGACATTTTTGACATCGTTCTGCATCAAAGAACTGAAATGGCAATGAATTGAGAGAGAGCAGACAGACAGACAGCGAGATAGAGAGGGGGAGAGGGAGACAGAGAGAGAGGGGGAGGGAAGGAAGGGAGAGAGAGACAGAAAGAGAGAGAGAGAGAGACAGAGAAAGAGAGGCAGGGAGAGAGAGGGGGAGGGAGAGAAAGAAAGAAAGAGATAGAGAGAGAGTGGCTAGAAAGAGTCAGACATACAGACAACGAGAGAGAAGGTGAGAGACAGACAGCGAGGGAGAGAGAGGGGGAGGGAGGGAGAGAAAGAGTAAGAGAGAGAGAAAGGGAGACAGACAACAGACAGACAGACAGAACAAAGACGGACAGAGAGAGAAAGTAGAATTGCACACAATGAAAAAAAACAAAAAACAAAAACAAAAAAACAAATCCACACGTCCGATTCATTTCAAAAGACCGCGTAGAGGTTAAGTTTAACACCCCATTTGTCTACACAGTACGATATAATTGATCATATCTGTTAAAACATGCTGATATTTATCGTATGGACAGTAACCCAGCAATAGCCATGGATTGACTGGCTAACAACAACCAGTTACAATTGAAACACAACAGTGATGCAATAACATTGATTTTTTTCCTTTTAAATCACGAATATGACTGTTCGTGTCATTTCTTATACATTGGCGTCCACTGAGGAAAGCAGAGAAAAAAATATAAAAAATCCCTGAACTGTTAACCTTTTGACTCCTGCACCCTATCCACCAACTGCAAAAACTTAACCCTTTCACTCCCTCAGCCTTCATGTAGGAAGCTGGTGGATAGGGTGAGAGAGTCAAAGGGTTAAAAGTCTTTGCTTTGCTTGCATGGTTGACAATGCAAGATGCTGGTAGACAATGTGCGGGAATCCAAGGGTTAACGTTCCAGATACAGGTTCAATGTCATTCCCTGTTCCAACATTCATGTATGTATGTATGTATGTATGTATGTATGTATGTATGTATGTATGTATGTATGTAGTATGTATGTATGTATGTAGTATGTATGTAGTATGTATGTATGTATGTATGTATGTATAATGTATGTATGTATGTATGTATGTATACATGTATCTATGTATGTATGTGTCTATGCATGCATGTACGTATGTATGTATGTATGTATTATTATGTATTATGTATGTATGTATGTATAAACAGTAGACGCCATCATGATGCTGTATCAGAATACCCGCTGTATGGTTCGCTCCCCCGACGGATACACAGACTTCTTCAACATCACTGCTGGAGTCCTTCAAGGAGATACGCTTGCCCCCTACATTTTCATCATCTGTCTCGATTATGTGCTGAGGAAAGCAGTGGATAAGAACAAAAAACTCGGCTTTACCCTCACAGAACAGAAGAGCAGATCTACCCTGCGGTAAAGATAACAGATGCAGATTACGCTGATGACCTGGCTGTTCTCGCAGACCTCCTAAAGGATGCAACATCTCTCCTTCACAGTGTCGAAAGAACAGCAATGGAGATCGGGCTTAACCTCAATGCGAGCAAAACAGAGTTCATCTGTCTGAACCAAGATGCATCAGAAGGCATGAGAAGTCTCAATGGAGATACAATCAAACAAGTTCAAGACTTTAAATACCTGGGCAGCTACATTGACTCCACAGAACAAGACGTCAACACCAGACTTGGAAATGCCTGGGGCGCTCTAAATCAACTGGACAAAATCTGGAAATCCAATCTACCAGACAACCTGAAAAGGAACTTCTTCCGAGCAGCATAGAATCCGTTCTTATATAGGCTCAATCTCTTGGACTCTAACATCGACATTGGAGAAGATTGATGGAGCATATACACGAATGCAGCGTGCAGCCCTGAACAAATCCTGGAGAGAACATCCAATTAACAAAGAGTTATATGGTAAGATCCCACCAATCAGTAAATCAATACGTCAACAAAGACTGCGCTTCGCGGGACACTGCTGGCGTAGCAAAGAAGAACTGGTGGAGATGTTCTACTATGGAGACCCAGCCATGTCAAACAAAGACCAGGACGTCCAAAGAGACCTTCATCGACCAACTGATCGATGACACGGGCTGTCAGTTTGATGAACTACCTACTGCAATGTCTGACAGAGAAGGATGGAAGAAACGTGTCATGGACAGCCGAG
>JAPXFY010000012.1:43840843-43843343 GCA_030674185.1 Monoplex corrugatus | reverse complement strand
CTTCACTATTTTCAACTGCCGTGGGATCTATAGCCTGTGCAGACCAGAAGGCACACGGGTCCAACTCGCTTTTCGTCCCCTTCCGAAGAACTAGACGTTCTGTTTGATTTTCCGATCAAACTGAAGAGAAAAGTTGAGGCTCCACGGGAAACGAACCCTATAACGTCTTGTTTAGTTATTGGCATGCGAACGTCTGAACCATTCTGCCACTCTTCTCCTTCTCACTCTCACGGACATAGTCGCAAATTCTGTTAAATTTAACAAGCACAGTGAGACATTTTCAAGGAAATACAACTCTCCAATATCATCATCATCATCGTCGTCGTCATTGTCATCATCACCTTTGTTGTCAAAACCATCATCTTCATAAAATGCCAAGATGCTAGAATTGAGAAATGACAGAAATAAAAGTAAGCGGAAGTAGGAACAGAAGAATTGGGAAGAACTAGAAATTAATACTAGAGATCATAATAAGCAGCACGCTGCACTTTTTTCAATAGCACAATTGTTTATCAGATCAAATAGTAGACTACAAAACCGTAACAACTTTAACGAAGGTATTCCAACCATGCCTTGAAATATAAAGGTCGAACACATGTGATACAAATATAGTATTCGTCAAAAAATAAAACTTTTGCAGAAAGTTACGCGAAAACGGTACAGCAGATAAGCATGGTTTTCCTCATAGGTTTAATTACATTAAACAACAAATGGAATTGAAATGGAGTTAACATATAACTGGAAACACTTCTGAAAGAAGATAGTGTCGCCTTTGAAATATACCGAACAGTGAACATAAAGAATGTATTGCTTTGTATAAGAGGATATATGTTCGTTTCTTTATCTACCTGAAAATTTCTCTGTAGGTTGCTGTCGGCAGTGCTCATGTATGATATGATAATTGAATCAAAACGTGAAAAAAAAAGACACGAAAAGAAAAAAACAAGAAGTAACCAAAAACAAAAAGTAACCAAAAACAAAAAGAACAAAAATGTTTATCTAACTTTCACACAAAAACAGGGAATCATAACCAAATCTTCATAAAGTTAGTACCCAATTCATACCTTCAACGGTCATTTCGAATACAAATTGACAAGCATTGTCAATTTTGAACGGGAATATGTGAGAAGACAAACCCGCTCTAGCTGCTATTACGCTTGATGATCAGACATTTTCGTTTAAAATCGTACCTTGGGTGTCATCTATGCTCTGAACATCGTAATTGTATTTGTTAATTTGAGTCCATGCCTTGACTGTATAAAAGCAATGTTCTGAGCCTACCACTTTATGCTTTGTGGCTGCGTCTATGCTAGCTGAATGGATAGCGCAAACTGTGTTGGGTTTGAGAAATTCTACATGGGAGATAACTCTGTGACTCTCAAGAGTTATGTTACTTAGTTGATATTTAAAATTATCCCTGCTTCCCTCTTATTTCCTTTGGTATTATTTAAAAAAGCGTTTGATTTGGTTGATAATGAAATCATGCCGAAAATTCATTTAGCCTCTCGGTACTGGACCAAGTATATATGTAGAGTAATGTAATGCTCAAGAAGAAGATTAAATGGACAGTCCATGCGAATGAAGAAAACATGTAATTCACCATTGTGTCCCATCAACTACTAATAACTAGACAAATTCAAATATCTTGGAAGTATGACTACCTCAGATGCTAGACCTATCACTACAATAAAGATTCAGATAACAAAAGCTAAAGCAACCTTCAGACCACTAGAGAATGTACCAATGAACTCCAGATTATCCATTCGCACCAAGATATCTCTAGTAAACTTTCTGTCGATTCCATCTTGCTGTATGGTGGTGAAACTTGGACATTGCTACAGGAATCAGAGTACAAGTTGGAAGCTATGGAGATGTACATGTAGATATACAGAAGACAGCTTGAAATTCCGTGGACAGCCAAGATGTTAATTGAAGATGTAGTTAGGCAAGTTGGGGGAGAAAGAAACCTTTTAAGAACGATAAGAAAAAGACAACTGAAATGTTTTGGTCAAATATATAGAAACGACATTCCTTAAAAAGCTTGCAGTCAGCGGAACTTTACAGGGCGCTAGAGACCGAGGAAGACAAACAATACAGATGTCTCGAGTCTACTTAGATGCATCAACAAGCAGTGATTCCAGCAACAACTCCTTTGTCAGAAGAACGGAGGACATAAGTAAATGGCGGCGAATGATCGGCTACGTGAGTCCTGAATGGGGCACGCCACGCAGAAGAAGAAGAAGAAGAAGAAAAAGAAGAAGAAGAAGAAGAGCAACAACAACAACAACAACAACATCAACAACAAGAAGACAAGAAGAAGAAGACGAAGAAGAAGAAGAAGAAGAAGAAAACGAAGAACAAGAACAAGAACAAGAAGAACAAGAACAAGAAGACAAAGAAGAAGAAGAAGAAGAAAACGAAGAACAAGAAGAGGAAGAGGAAGAAGAACAAGAAGACAAAGAAGAACAAGAAGAACAAGAAGAAGAAGAAGAAGACAAAT
>JAPXFY010000012.1:43828343-43830843 GCA_030674185.1 Monoplex corrugatus | reverse complement strand
TCTTAGTGACTATAAACATGACTGTCGTCACCACAACACAGGGCTCAGGCCCCGGTAACTTTCTCCTATGGGTCTTCCGGATCCTCAACCTCCTCGCTGCCATGACAACGGCAGGCTAGAGTCATGGGTCTGTCAACCCTTCCAACACCACGAACAAGTTCCAAAAGCAGTAGCAGAAACAACAAAAGCAACCGTCCAAAGGTCATCAACTCTTTCACGACAATCACAACAAATATCGACATAAAATCCTGACCTCCATGCCTCTGAGGTCATAGTCTTCTGACGTCAATCCCATTGTGACACATGACGTCACCAGCGATTCTGACGTCACCAGCATGACGAAGGTAAACCCTAACAGTTCAGCGTCCAATCTTATCTTATCTTATCTTATCTTATCTCGTCTCGTCTCGTCTCGTCTTATCTCCTCTCCTCTCATCTCATCTCATCTCATCTCATCTTCTTATTTCATATCAATTCATTTTGCAGCCCATCTTCCCCACACCTCACCGCCATTCGTGTCAGTTTTCAAACGACCTCTTCACCCACCGAAATTGAGACCACCATAAGAGCAAGGTATGAAAAGCCACAGAACATAGTTGTCCCTTTAAACTTTATGCACAGAATTCGTACAAAATAAACCACCATGAAAGTAAATGAAAGAAACTATACAATAACACCACATGATTGATTTTTTTGCCGTTGTTGTTGCTAATCGATTCTTTTTACCTGATCTAAAACATTCTTTCCACACACTGGAACACACACAAAAAAGAAGAAAACGAAAAATCAAGTCGCTACTACAATTGTTGACAAAAGATTAAAACGAATACGTCTCTCTTTTTGCGTGTGTGTGTGTGTGTGTGTGTGTGTGTGTGTGTGTGTGTGTGTGTGTGTGTGTGTGTGTGTGTGTGTGTGTGTGTGTGTGTGTGTGTGTGTGTGTCTGTGTCTGTGTCTGTGTCTGTGTCTCTGTGTCTGTGTCTGTGTCTGTGTCTCTGTGTCTGTGTCTGCGTCTGCGTCTGCGTCTGCGTCTGTGTGTCTGTGTCTGTGTCTGTGTATGTGAATATCAATTAGGTCGCATCGCAGTAAGTTATATTAGAAAACAATATTGATTTGTGCTGGATTCTGCATAAAATGTCCAATATATATATAATCAATATTTCATTTTGCATAATCCAATTGCAAGGATCTTTAAAATACAGCAGGAATAACATTTCAATAGAGAGAAAAAAAAGAAAGAGTGGGAGAAGAAGAAAAAAAAAGAGAGAAATAGAAAGGAAAGAAGGAAATAAAGAAAACAAGAGAAAAAAAATAAAGGAAACCCAGTCAAAGCAACAAATAGGCAGAAAGAAACGAAAACGAAAACCAAATGAATGAATGAATGAATGAATGAATGAATGAATGAATGAATGAATGAATGAATGAATGAATGAATGAATGAATGATGTCTTTCTTATTTAAACAAAGGGAGAAGAGGCTTCGATTTTATCGCTGTGTGGTTGCAGGAGTAAGGATGAGAGATTTGAATAATTATGAGGTATAAGACTTGTGTTTCATGTCGTGGCAAATAAACTTACAAATTCAAGTAGCGTAATTACAAACACACACAGAGTCTTACTGAAATGGCTTAGTGGTCTGTATCGAGCTGTATCGAACAGATCGACTCAAAATAAAATCAAGATCTTGTGACTGCTCACACAACACACAACATCAAGCGATCAATCAATAAATCAGTCACTCGATCGCTGAGGGGCTACAGCATTTAAAACAAGCGAATGATCAAACAAGCCGAATTAAACCAATGTAAAAACAAACAAGCAAGAAAACGAACCAACATGAAAACAAATAATTAAAAGAATAAAACAGCGATCAATATATCATTGAGACAATCTGTAGAGATGGAACTTTCCTTTATATGTAAAAACGGAAATAAAAACAGAGGTCCGGTGACTGAAACAAGAAGAAATGGTTAAATTTCAAAGTTTATTCACGAGAGATTCGTTGGACTTGGACAGTTCCGTATGCGTTTCACCCACCAAATCTGCCAGCAGTTCTCTGACAGATTCCTTGAGCCTGCGCAATAGCGTACGCGCTGGCAAGGTCGTGTAATGGGGACGGACACAGTCTCTATGAAACAAATGGTGACACCATCAGAAAAATCCGAGCATTGATTTTAAATACAGATGGGCTTTAGTAAACAGGCTAACATTTTTGTTTTTGTTTTTGCGGGCATGGATTGAACTAAAAAAAAGTTATGGATCAACAGCGAATCATAACAAAAACGACTTGTCCCAAATGTGCAATTTAAATACAAATAATTGGATAATCAATTTATAAATGAATCAACCTATGAGCCTCATCAATTTATGAATAGAATCAGTCTATGAGCCTCATCACATCTAAACAGCCATAACTCAGCATCGATAGTACCCCATTTCAAAGAAAGGTCGGGGATCAAGTGATTTCTTAAACAGAAACAGACTAAGTTGCAAACTTCAACAAT
>JAPXFY010000012.1:43815843-43825843 GCA_030674185.1 Monoplex corrugatus | reverse complement strand
GATCAGAACTGAGCACATTCTCAACTCTGAGCCCGCGGTCAAGAGAAGACGACCAAATAACTGAGCACATTCTGAGCTCTGAGCACTCAGTAAAGAGGATCAAAGAGCTGAGCACATTCCGAGCTCTGAGCACGCGGTGAAGAAGACCAAACAGCTGAGCACTTTCTGAGCTCTGAGCCTGTAGTAAGGAAGACCAAAGAACTGAGCACATTCTGAGCTCTGAGCCTGTGGTAAAAAAGAACAAAGAGTTGAGTACATTCCGAGCTCTGAGCCTATGGTCAAGGAAAACAAAGAGTTGAGTACATTCTGAGCTCTGAGCCTGCGGTCAAGAAAAACAAAGAGTTGAGTACATTCTGAGCTCTGAGCCTACGGTCAATACGACCAAAGAGCTGAGCACATTCTGAGCTTTGAGCCTGCGGTGAAGAGAAGAGGACCTAGAGCTGAGCACATTCTGAGCTCTGAGCCTGCGGTCAAAGAAAAGAGGACCAAAAAGCTGAGCACATCCTGAGCTATGAGCCTGGTCATGAAGACCAAAGAACTGAGCACATCCTGAGCTCTGAGCTTGCGGTGAAGAAGACTAAAGAGCTGAGCACATTCTGAGCTTTGAGCCTGCGGTCAAGAGAAGAGAACCAAAGAGCTGAACAGATTCTGAGCTTTGAGCCTGCGGTCAAGAAGACCAAAGAGCTGAGCACATTCTCACCCCTGAGCTTGCGGTCAAGAGAAGAGGACCAAAGAGCTGAGCATATTTTGAGCTCTGAGCCTGCGGTCAAGAGAAGAGGACCAAAGAGCTGAGCACATTCTGAGCTCTGAGCCTGGTCATGAAGACCAAAGAACTGAGCACATTCTAAGCTCGAAGCCTGCAGTCAAGAAGACCAACTAGCTGAGCACATTCTGAGCTCTGAGCCTACGGTCAATGCGACCAAAGAGCTGAACACTTTCTGAGCTCTGAGCCTGCAGTCAAGAAGACCAATTGTTAGTACAAATGGAATTGCTAGTGCATAATGGAATTCGTTCCGAACACGGAGACGTCGTCTTGAGAAACTGAAACTGAAGAGGACCAAAGAGCTGAGCACATTCTCAACGATGTCGACCCTATCAGATGGAGCAACAGGTGGCATGGGCGGCGACTCCAAGTTCTACTGCAGCTGGCGAGAGCTGGAAAACGCGTCCACATTCACGGTCAGATGCAGCTTAACCAAGCAGACGACGAACAAGAGAAGCAGGAACAGCTGGAAATTTGTCCCCACAGCTGTTTTAATCATTGTATCTAAGTCGTATTAGGTGTATTTTTATACTTCTTCTTCCTCCGTCTCCTGTTGCATGAATTCAAAAGTGTACAGATACGTTTACTAAAAGGTCAGGCTTTTGATAGCATGTAATCTGATGCTACACCTTCGTGGTGGAGTCGTCCGACGCAATAAAACCGACACCCCCCATCTGTGCTTGCTGGGTAAAGAGGGTAGTGGGACCCTGACACGGTTAAAAACAAGACCCTTCAAAGGGTCAACGGCCACCCATAACACACTTTCGCCTTGCCGTAATCTTCAAAAGTGTGGGGAGGGGGAGGTGTGAAGGAGGTGGAGGCTTGGGGGTAAACCTGACAGAAATCCGGAAGTGGAGTTCTTAAAGCGGTCAAGATTTTGCTTTGCTAATATGGTTAACAATGCAAGATGCTGGTGGACAGGGTGCTGGAGCCAAAGGATTCATGTTTGGGAAGATGACTTACCGAAAATAGAAAAAAAAGGACAGAAAAATTCAGACCAGGGTCCAAAGGGCGAATGCGATTAACTACCATTCTTTCACCCCTTCTAAAACGCCCATGCATCCCTATGGAAAAAGACAGATTGTCATCAGTACAATCTTTTAACCCATGCTGACTTATCAGTGACAATAAACAAAATATTTGAGAGAAAGACCATAACCTGTAAGATGAAATGGCTCAGATAAACAGTAGGCAAGACCAAAAGAGACATAATCAGAAACGAAAAAAGAAAAAAAAATCCCAGAGATGGTTGGCACAACATCTGTCAACCATTACACCACACATCAGTGGATCAAGTGATTTGGCCATAATTATGATCAGGATGCTGGTCAACCAGCCAGTCTTTCGAGCTTACAACGTCATATCTTTGGGCTTCAGTGCCAAGGAAAGACCACGGCGACTGCTGGACAAGTGAAGTCATCATCATCATGTGCTATGCCGCATGCCGTGGACGATCATGGCCCTCCTCACGAATCTGACCCTTGTTGCTGCAAAAGTACATCTTCCACCCTCTCTGTCCTCAGCAACCCTGCAAGTCCGTCCAATATTTTTTCTCCCTGGGTCTATGTGGTGTTCTCTTTCCCTCCGGCTTTCCTGTTGTGACCAGGTGATCCAATTCCCCTTTCCTCATATGTCCTATAAATGTACAAGTGAAGTGGGAGACAAATTCTACATAATTATACAATACGACAATACGTAAGGCTTCCCGTTTTGCGGCAGATCGGCAGCTTCGTCTCCCTAGGGCATCTCCTGGTACAAGTGAATGGAAAAAGTAAAGTAAGACAGTCACCTTTACTATCGCGGTTACAGACGCATCGATTATGTAGTTAACATATGCATGATTCAAGTGCCTTAAGTTGCTTTGTTTTCGTCATTTGCATATGTAAGCATATTCAAGCGCCTGAATGGAAAAAGTAATTGATTGCAACAATAAAGATGACACCTTCACTGTTGCAATCACAGGCCCATAGATTATGTAGTTATTATATGCATGATTCAAGTCTCTTAAGTTGCTTTGTTTTTGATATTTACATATTTAACATTAAGAAGATAAAGAGTGTCCCCAAATGCTTAGGGGAGCGGGGAGATGGAGACCAACATGTTTCAGATGCAGCATTATGACGGCGGTACCCATCTCTTCTCTCCAGCTCCTTTGATTTCCCTTTCTTGGAAGAAAGAAAGTTAGTTACCCATTTAAAAGCTATGGCGTGTTACACATTACTGCACTAAAGATCACAACAATCCCGTCCTTATGTATTCTATAATAACGCACTTTAGAAAATTGTAATAATTCTAACATAATGTGTGTTATACTACTGCACTATAAATCGCAATAATAATGTCGTAATGTCAGTTACATTAGCTCTACTGCACTTTAAATCACAATAATCCTGTTAAGATGTGCGATATATTACTACACTTTCCATTGCAATGATCCAGCCTTTATTCATCCTATATTACTGTAGTTTAAAGTAAATTTATCGCAATAGTCTCGCCAGTATTTTTCCTCTGTTATTCCCCTCTAAATCGCAGTAATCTTACCATTACGTCTTCTACATTATTAAAGTTTAAATCGTATTAGTTTTTGTCAGTATGTAAAGCTTTTTTGCTGCATATTAATTCTGACTTTGTCATGACCTGGATGCGGCCCGGCCCCCTTAGAATGTCAGGAGTTAAGGGTCGAAACACTTGCTTGACTGGGGTTTCTCCTCTGAAGAATATCTGCAGTCCGGCTCTCCCCAGAGTTTCTTAATACTGTCGTTGTATATACTTTTCTCATACACTTTTAATTGAATCACTTTCATCCATACATCCGGTTTGTTTTTTTTCAGTCATTTCAAGGTGCAAAAATCCTATTGCTGAAAACAGAATATACCATAAGGCGCATACGTAAAAAGTGAAGACCATCGTTACCATGTTTCTTACTGACAATAATATATTTGTTTGTGCCAAGGACTTGCTCTTCGAAAATGTAGCCTTAAAGCCACGGCAGGACTATATAAAACGTCGTGTGCCCGAAATATCAGCTTAAATAACTCTTGTAACAGCAGACATCAAATCTTTCCAACGTTTTCTCAAGTAGCGCGACGCAGAAACAGTAACACAGCTTCGTATACGGTAGAACGATAGCTACTAGTATTACGTCCTAATACTTCGTTAAATACCGTATTGCACTAAGGGAAAATAACATGACAAATCGATAGAATTATTTCAAATCAGGGCAGATTTGAAATATGATGAGTGGAGCTAGTGTCTGGCGCGTTCGTCTTGCCTGGCACCGTCGACCTGAAAATAGATGTTTAGGTCAATTGCACTGGTTCTGGGGCGTGAAAAATACATGTAAGGCTGCAGGCGTATCACTTTCAGTTTCAGCTTGACCAAACTATAATTAGTAGGACCTACCCAGTTTCTTCATGTGCTGTTGCTCAAATCTTCCGACCAGCACCATAGGTGTCTGTAAATCTCGGGCCTGGTTGACGCCAGGAGATATGATGATATAATAAGCGTAGAGTACAGCCCTGTCACGCAAACTCAATCCAAGGTGGAACTCCATAGCATCATGATTATCATCCTCATACACACCATCGTCAATGCATTGTTAAAAAAGAAGAAGAAGAAGAAGAAAAAACTGTGCCAGCTTCTGTGGCCATTAAGGTGGCGTAGAAAAATAGGACGAAAAAAAGGTGACCACAAAGGTAACCTCCCAAAGTGCCATGATCCTAAAAAAAATAATTATAAAAAAAAAGTTTTTTCATGTGCGTGTGTGAACACGTGTGGAACTCATACAGCCCCGCTCTGCTGTCACGCGAGTACAGCGCGCACGCAGGGATGAAAATTTGTGAACTAGCTCAAAATCTGTGAACTAGCTCAAAATCTGTGAACTAGCTCAAAATCTGTGAACTATCTGTGAACTAGCTCAAAATCTGTTAACTAGCTCAAAATATGTGAACTAGCTCAAAATCTGTGAACTAGCTCAAAATCTGTGAACTAGGTCTTCTTACCTGATCTGTCTGATCGGCTGTCAGGCCTTAAAATGCGTCTTCCTGTTTTTCGGGCATAAATTGCATCAGTCATATTATTTTGTTTGTTTGATTGTGTGTGTGTGTGTGTGTGTGTGTGTGTGTGTGTGTGTGTGTGTGTGTGTGTGTGTGTGTGTGTGTGTGTGTGTGTTTGTGTGTGTGTTTGTGTATGTGTGTGTTTGTTTGTTTGTTTGTTTTGTTTGTTTTGCTTTGTTTGTTCGTTTTGCTTTGTTTTGTTTTATTTTGCATTGTTTTGTTTTGTTTTGTCTCTTCTCTCTTTCTCTTCGGTTTTCTCTCTTACAAAAAAAAAAATTGTAATGCACCACTAACGCACAGAATAAACATAACAAACTGTGCTGTGTCGAGTCTATCAGCAAAAAGATTATCACAAAAAAAAATTTGTGTTAATAAAAGTAAACTTTATTTTTATACAACCGTCAAAAAAAGGGATGAGCAGAGCGGAGGGTGGAAGGAGAAAAATTAATTTGAAAACAATAAAAACGTCAAAATTGACCGAAAACGGAAAGAAAACGACTGCCGACTAGACATTGTTAAGCAGAGTATATACAGATTCGTATACTCATCCCAAGTGAAGGAAACATAGGCTTGTCTCCCTTGCAATGGTAAGAACAAACAGACAGGAAGACAAAGACAATACAAGCAATAAATATCTGTTGCTCAATAAAACAAATTGTTTGATATAAAGCCACACAAACAAAACTGAAACCTTTGACGGATATAACGCTGTATTGTATTTAACAAACATTACTTTTTTGTTATTTCTTTTAATTACATGTGGGGGATGGGGAGCAGGAAATGATACGAAAACATACATCCACTGTGCACAAAGAAAGAAGGGGAAAATGCACAACGAACGACAAATAAAAACAAGCAAACAAACAAACTAACAAACAAACAAACAGTAAAAGCGATATATTGTTTTCAAAGACAGCCAAAATGTTCGGTACACACTTTAGCTTATCATTTTTAGATTAGCACAAAAACGACCTACCAAAGCTTAAGATAGAATAAAATAAAATGAAATAAAATAAAATAAAATAAAATAAAATAAAATAAAATAAAATAAAATAAAATAAATGAAATAAGATAAAATAAAATAAAATGAAATGAAATAAAATGAAACAAAATAAAATAAAATAAAATAAAATAAAATAAAATAAAATGAAATAAAAAATTTTAAATATATAAAATAAAGTAAAACCATATGAAATGAAATGAAATATAAAAAAATAACAAAATATAACAAAATATAATAAACAAAACGAAACAAAATAAAAAAAAAAAGAACAAAATTAAACAAGATGAAATAAAATGAAATAAAATGAAACAAAACAAAATTAGATAAATACGAGTCGTAACATAAAATAAGAAATAACATAGAATAAAATGAAATAAAACAATTGTCAGTAAACATGACCACCAGTAATGAAAATGCCACTGCTTTTTGTGCATTGACGCGTATGACTAAAAAAATTAAAAACAAAACAAACAAAAAAACAAGAAAAGCCAACCGGTCTTCCAATCTAGAAAAAAATCAAACGACGTAGCTCTAATTAAAAGCATACCAATATTTACACTTAAATAGTATAGGCTGTTACGTTTTGCCATTAATAGTTCACCACAAAGAAACCAGGCACATTATCGTCCCATGTTGATAGTCATAATAATAATAATCCAAAATAAGATCCCAACAATCGCCATCGTCACTGTTATCATCATCATCATCATCATCATCATCATCATCATCATCATCATCATCATCATCATCATCATCATCATCATCATCACAACAATGATAGTTTCTTTCACAGGAAAACATGGATTTGCCGGGTAGACACTGTTAACAATACATAGACTTAAAACAATGAAACATTAAAGCCAAAATATGAAATGAAAAGAGACTTAAGCAGAAATGAAACAGTTGGCAAATCAATCATACATTTGGCCTTGCGTGTTTTGAGAACAGAATAGAATCTGTTCTGATCTCATCATCTCATCTCATGTCATCTGAGTTGAGCTGAGCTGAGCTGACCTGATTTGATCTGATCTGATCTGACATGACACAATGATATGAAGTGATATGATGTGACATGATCTGATCTGACATGACATAACATGATATCACATGATATCACATGATATCGTATCATATAGTATCATATCGTATCATATCATATCCATATCATATCATATCATATCATATCATATCATATCATATCATATCATATCATATCATATCATATCATATCATATCATATCATATATCATATCATATCATATTACATCGTATCATATCATATCATATTATATCATAATAATTATCATATTATATCATATCAAATTTATCATGAATAGTGGCTTTAAGAAATGGAAGCTTCCAAAATTTGCCTCCCCCCTTCTCCCACATACATCCACACACAAGTAATTATGCCACTTGAAATAAACATGATGAGTGAAACTGCATCAAATATAAAAATGTTTCCAAGTGAACACCGAAGTAAATATGCAAATATGGCTAAGGAATAAAATCATTGAATGAAAGCCAGTAAATACCTCAAGGCAAATCGATCAACATGATACAAATCATTTTTGTTCAGAAACAAATGGCTTGTCCACATTCATTAATACACAAACAAACAAACAAACAAACTGTAAGCGCATACACCACCGCGTATTGCGGATGAGGGGGTCGCGAAGAAGACATTATATAGTTTCATGTACAAAACCAATATGATGGTGATATAGATTCACACATCCAAAACATTGTGTCAGATCTTTTTTTGCTATAGCACAATGGTTCCCACTTACTGAAAGAACCATATCATCCCGTGACATTGGTATCATAGAAAGAAATACTATTCAGAACAGATATCTGTTCAAAGCAATGGTTCCATAATGTGACATTGCATCATGGAAAGAAATACTATCCCAATCAGATATCTGGTAAAAGCGATGGTTCCCTCTTCTTGAGAGAATCCTATCATTCTATGACATTTGCGTCATGGAAAGATTTATTATCCAAAAGAGCGATGGTTCCCTCTCACTGAAAGAATCCTATCGTCCTGTAACATTGCATCATGGAAAGAAATACCATCCAGAACAGATGTTTGTTTAAAGCGATGGTTCCCTCTCATTGAAGGAATACTATCAGTCTGTGACATTTGCATCATGGAAAGAAACACTATCCTGAACAGATGCCTGTTCAAAGCAATAGTTCCATCCTGTGGCATTCCATCATAAAAAGATAAACTATCCAGAACAGATATTTGTTCAAAGCAATGGTTCCCTCCAGAGCAGAAATCTGATCAAAACAATGGTTCCATCATGTGGCATTCTATCGTAGAAAGATAAACTATCCAGAACAAACATTTGTTGAAAGCAATGGTTCCCTCCAGAACAGAAATCTGATCAAAGCAATAGTTCCATCATGTGGCATTCTATCGTAGAAAGATAAACTATCCAGAACAGATATTTGTTCAAAGCAATGGTTCCCTCTTCTTGAGAGAATCCTATCATTCTATGACATTTGCATCATGAAAAGAAATCCTATCCAGAATGGATACCTGTTCAAAGCAATGATACCATCATGTGACATTGCATCATGGAAAAATACACTAACCAGAACAGACGTTTGTTGAAATCAATAATTCCATCTCCTTGAAAGAATAATATCAGTCTGTGACACTTGCATCATGGAAAGAAACACTATCCAGAACAGATACCTGTTGAAAGCAATGGTTCCACCCTGAGGCATTCAATCATAGAAAGATAAACTATCCAGAACAAACGTTTGTTTAAAGCAATGGTTCCCTCTTCTTGAGAGAATCCTATCTTTCTATGACATTTGCATCATGAAAAGAAACACTATCCATAACGGATAGTCTACCTGTTCCAAGCATCTTGTGACATCCCATCATGGAAATATAAACTATCCAGACCAAATATTTGTTTACAGCAAAGGTTCCCTCTTCTCGAGAGAATCCTATCATTCTATGACACTTACATCGTGGAAAGAAATGCTATCCACAACAGATGTCTGTTCAAGGGAATAGTTCTACCCTGTGACATTCCATAATGGAAAGATATATTGTCCAGAACACATAGCTGTTTAAAGCAATGGTTCTTTGTACTGGACAGAATCCTATCATTCTATGACGCTGCGTCATGGAAGCAAAAACTGTTCAGAACAGAAGTAAATAAGAAGGAATGTTCTGAGCTTACCACTTTATGCTTTGTGGCTGCGTCTATGCTAGCTGAATGGGTAGCGCAAACTGTGTTGGGTTTGAGAAATTCTACATGGGAGATAACTCTGTGACTCTCAAGAGTTATGTTACTTAGTTGATATTCAGAACAGATATAATATGTTGAGTTTAAAGCAATGGCTCCCTCTGCATGAGAACATCCTATCATCCTGTGACTTTGCATCATGGAAACAATATGTTTATCATAATTATAGATTCATATAGTGTGTCAGACCATTTTTTGCCACAACACCATGGTCGTCTCTTAGTGGGAGAATCTTATCTGTCTATGACATTGCTTCGTCTCCTCTTTCGACCTCGATCTTTCCCCCTACATATCATTTTAAGATTAATCTTATGTATTTTGTTTTCACTTATTATCATTGTTGCTGTTATTATTGTTATTGTTATTATCATTATCATTATTATTATAGTCATCATCATCATCATCGTCATCGTCGTGATCATTATTATTATTACTATTGTTAGTAGTAGTAGTAGTAGCAGTAATAGTAGCAGTAGTAGTAGTATAATCATCATCATCAAAATTTCTTTTTTACTTTTCTTTTGTAATATTTATTGTCATCATCATTGTCGTCATCGTCATCGTCAACACCATCATCATCATCATCATCATCATTATCATAAGCAGTAATTTTTTTTTTTTTTTTAAAAAGCAAAGGGAAACATGCCCAAAACAAACAAGAAATTCTTTTTAGGGTCCATCACCTGTAGAACTACACAGAGGAAAAAACCAGTATACAAATACAGAAAATGATGAGCCAGTAAACCGATGTCACTTGAAAAGTGTGCACAGAGTGCAGGGCAAATTCAAGACCATGATATCTCACGAAGACAATATCTTTGGCAAAAAGTCTGCAAAGAAATCTACTTCGATAGCGAGACCATAAACCAACACAGACACACACACACACAGACACACGCACGTACACAGA
>JAPXFY010000012.1:43810843-43813343 GCA_030674185.1 Monoplex corrugatus | reverse complement strand
GGAGCCGTAGGGAAAGAAAGGCAAGAGAAATATAACTATAACGGAAACCTGTTCAATAAGCCTTTGCCTCCCGCACCCTGTCCACCAGCATCCTGCATCGTCAACCATGTTGGCAAAGCAAAAAACCCTTTGATTCCCTCACCCTATCCACCAACTTACCACAGCAAGGTGATGGATAGGGTGAGGGAGACAAAGGTTAAAGTTTTTACAGCTGGTGGATAGGGTGCGGGAGTCAAAAGGATTATCAGTGTTCAGATGCTGCCACCTGGTGTAATCATTAAAAACGTGTCACCCTACGATCGACGCAAATAATATCAACTATGGTACAATAAACACAAAAAAACACAACATAGATAATAAAGTCAAACAGTGACAATCAATCTTGAAATTAAGTAGTATCTCTTTGCTTCCCTAAAATCCCTTATTCCGAGTAAATTACCCAAAGACAAAATAGTTCACACGCACACGCATCGAACAAGATACCATCATTTTCGTATCTCAACAAATATATATTAAAAAAAAGGAATAGAATAGAATAAAATCAGATGAAATAAAATGAAATAAAAATAAAATGAAATGAAATAAAACAAAATAAACAAATTAAAATAAATAAAATAAAATAAGATGAAATAAAGTAAGATAAAATAAAATATATAAAATAAAATAAAATAAGATAAAATAAAATAAAATAAATAAAATAAAATAAAATAAGATGAAATAAAGTAAGATAAAATAAAATATATAAAATAAAATATATAAAATAAAATAAGATAAAATAAATAAAATAAAATAAATGAAATAAAACAAAATAAAATAAAATGAAATAAAATAAAACAAATATAAAACATAAAACAAGATAAAATAAAATAAAATAAAATAAAATAAAATAAAATAAAAAGATGAAATAAAATAAGATCCAATGAAACTTGGAATATGAAGTTTATTCATCAGGAATTCATCTACACTCGGACAATTCCATATGCGCTACAACACGAAATATATCAGCAATCATCCGGCAGATTCCTTGAGCCTATGCAAAAATCGATGCTCTGGCATTGTCTTGAAATGAAGAAGGGGGGAAAGGGAACCTATTGAACACTGACATCACTGAAGCAAGTAGAGCATTAAAAACAGGCAGTGATACAAAGCAAGTTTCACCTTGTGGGGTGGGATTTGAACCCAAGACACGAAATTATAAATTCAAGTCATGTATCAAATTAGCCACCCAACCCACTTGAACATAATCGATAATCGATAATGACAATAATGATGACAGTAACTATGTGAATATTGATCATTGGTAAAAAGGAATCGTCGTTCTCTGAAAAAATGAATAAAGAAAACCAAAATGACATTGTCGATCAAATACGAAAAGATATAAGACACAACAACAACAAACAAACAAAAAACAGACACAAAATGGGTGGGAACAATGGGGGAAATCCCGTGTCTCTTCGTCTGTAAGTATTTTCCATTTTCGTGTTAGAAGTAAATGTGCACCTCATACACACACACACACACACACACACACACACACACACACACACACACACACACACACACACACACACACACACATACACACGCATACATACACACGGGCATACATACATGCACACGCACACACACAAACATACATATATACATACATACACACACACATACACACGCACACACACACACTCTCTCTCTCTCTTTCCTCTCTCTCTCTCTCTCTCTCTCTTCTCTCTCTCTCTCTCTCTCTCTCTCTTTCTCTCTCTCTCAAGTAAAAGAAAAGGATTAAAAAAAGGAGAGAAAGAAACAGAATGAGTAGGAACAATGGGGAAAAAAATCACGTGCCACTTTATATAAGTAATTCCCATTTTCCAGTTAGAAGTACACACACACACGCACACGCACACACACATATATACACACTCATACATATACCACACACACACACACACACACACACACACACACATACACACACACACACTCATACATAAACCACACACACACACACACACTCATACATACACCACACACACACACACACACACACACACACACACACATTCACACACATACACACACATTCACACACATACACATATGCACACACACATACACACACACATATGCACACATGCATACGCATACACTTAAGTGAACAGACATTAAACCAGTGACCCCCCCCCCCCCCACACACACACACACACACATCCACACACACTCACGCACTCACTCACTGACTCGCTCACACACGAGTAGAGAAATACATGGGGGAAAGCGCCAGATTAGCTATTTATAAATTGTGTGCATTATCTTTCTAAAAAATTTCACGATAACATGAAAAAATATCGTATATAAAAAAGTCATATTTACGCATTGCATAAACCTCGATTCCTTAAGTAACATCGGACTTTAACAACTAGTTATGTGATTTCGTTCTTTTTTCTAAAAAAAGAAATATTATGTAGTTCGTCCATACAGCCTTTGTCACATGAAACCCCAAATC
>JAPXFY010000012.1:43798343-43803343 GCA_030674185.1 Monoplex corrugatus | reverse complement strand
GGCAAGAAGGCTAGCTGACCTTCAAGGAGAGGGACTTGGAAAATGAACCTTTCCCTCCTGTGTTTTACATTAGAGCAGCCGGGCCAATGCCCTGGTCTTCAAGATTTTTAACTGCCGTGGGATCTTTAGCGTGCGCAGGCCTGAGGGCACATGGGTCTGATTAGTTTTTCGTCCCCTCCAGAATAACTAGACGTTCAGTTCGATTTTCGGGTCAAGCTGAAGTGAAAAGTTGAGGCCTCAACGGGGGACGAACACTGGAACCTCGAGTTAAGTTAATGGCAAGCGAACGTCTGAACCAAAACGAAACTGAAATGGAACTGGACAGGGCATCTGACCCGGAGAATGAACAACCGTTTGGACCCAGAGAATGAACAACCGTTTATGTTTGGACAACAAAAACCACGTTCTGGATACCAAGAGACGGCATTCGCACTACAGGAAGACAGAAAACTAGATGGAGAGACGACCTAGATGGATCTGACAAGAACTGGAGAGGAAAAGCGCTGGACCGAAATGAATGGAAGCAGCTGGGGAAGGCCTACGTCCAACAACGGACTTTCGAAGGCGGAAAAATAGACAGAGCGTCTGCACCATTTGGCCACTATTCTTCTCAAGACGGAGTGATGGAATTTTCCCATAAAATGAATGCTTCTCCTTATGGGAAAAAAATCATCTGTGATACTGTGCCGTCTCATATATTCGAGCGCATGTGGGGATTCCTGCCCAGGAACGAAACAAAAACAAAATAAAGCAAGACAAATAAAAAAAAGTTAACATCCGAAGGACTAAGGTCAATGCCACTTCTTCGTCTAGCAAGCAGTAGTGTAAGCGGGTGGAGGGGTATAGGTAAAAGTCAAAGAAAATCCCTACAATTATGAGGATGTAGGGGAGTGAGATGGTAGAGATGTCAAGGGTGTAGGAGATGGGAAGGATTACAATTTTTGACCCACTGAAAAATCTTTTGGCCGTCGAGGGAGGAGGTGTGGGGGGCGGGGGGGGGGGCAATGTTTTAAGATTTTTATATTTGTTTTATTAATAGTCCTCATATACACATAGCGTAGTTAGGACTGTAAACTTTACCGACCGAACGAACGAAGTATCTTTCAATCGTTATAAACACATAGTGTGGTTAGGATTTTAAGTTTTACCGAACGAACGAAAGAAGAATCTTTTGCAACAAGAAATTAACCGCCATAGGATGTACGGATATATCGGATGCTTGAGGGCTGGAGTTCAGCTTAAGAAAAGCTTGTAAAGAAAGGAGTTAGCCTAAATCAAGTTTTCTGTTGTTAATTACCAAGGCAGTAGGCAGAATGGCCATGAATTTATCTGAATATGTGGTCAAATTTTACTGTGATAAACATGAAAATGAAAAATGATGACTATGTAATAACGCAGTATGGGGAGGCCTCAGCTTTTGACGCGGCTAGTTTGTCATAGCGATGGCTAAAAAAAATAGTTGGATATGGTCAACATAATTATGACCTCTGAGATTTACCGGTATTTCAGGTCTTTTCGCAACTATTCTTCATTTCCTAAACATTTTTTTTGTGTGTGGTTAAAATCACCCTAAAGAGAGATTTGAAAATTTTTGTTTTCAAAAATAAGCTTATTACTTCCTTGATTAAAAATGCACTTACAAAGTTTGAACGCGTCTAAAAAGAAAATTTTATTAGATAAATTATTTCTGTTTTGCTGTTGTTGTTGTTGTTGTTGTTGTCGTTGTCGTTGTTGTTGTTGTTGGTGGTGGTGGTTTTGTTTGTTTGTTTTTTTGTTTGTTTGTTTGTTTTTTGTATATTACGTTATAAACTTTAAACATTTTAAAGTAATTGAAACCTCTAAAACGACAATTTTCCATTTCAGCCTGATCTGTTCTATGCTACGTTATTTATTTCTTAAATAAATAAGTTTAGAAATGAATGTATCCTAATGCTGTTGTTTGTTACATTTAGTGCTTGCCGCTCGCCAGCTGTATTTGCGTGGTACCTGACTTCTGAGATTTTTTTGTCTTTTTCGTGTTATTGTTATTGGGGGTGGGGGTGGGGGGTGGGGGTGGTATTAGTAATGGTAACGGTGGTGATTTTTCTTTCTTTTTTCTTCCCGGGTTAGTTGGGTGGTCGATAGGGTTTCTAGGTCTTTTTTCATTTGTTGCTTTTGTTTTGTTCTGCTTTATTTGTTGTTGTGTCGTTAGGTTTTTTTTTGTTTCATGTCTAATGTTGTTGTTATTGAGGTTTTTGCTTTCATTTTGTTACAAAAATGTCACACAAAAATATAAGCAGTAAACGTAGCTGTGGCAGTTTCATTCTAAAACTTCTGACTTGTTGCTTTGCTTTTGTTCCGTGAACATGTATCCAATTTCACAGAATCGATCGAGATCTCTCCTTCTCTTCTCTCTCTCTCCTTCTCTCTCTCTCTCTTCTCTCCTCCTCTCTCTCTCTTCTCTTTTACTTCTCTTTCTTCGCCTCTCTCTCTCTCTCTCTTTCTTTTATTCTTTCTTTCTTTCCTTCTTTCTCGCTCTCTCTTTCTTTCTGCTCTTGTCTTCTTTCTTCTCTTTCTCTCTTCTCTCTCTGTCTCTCTCTCTTCTCTGTCTCTTTCACTCACTCTCTCTCTCTCTCATTCGCTCTCTTACTCTCTCTCTCTCTCTCCCTCTCTCCCTCTCCCTTCCTTTTTCTTTCTCTGTCACACACACACACACACAACAAACAGACATACACTTACATACACACACACACACACACACACACAACACACACACATACACACACACACCCCAACACAAACACACAAACACACACACCATCACACAAACACACACACAACACACACACACACACACACATCACACACACACACTCTCTCTCTCACACACACACACATCACACACACACATACACAGTTTACACCACACACACACACACACACACACACACACATCACACACACACACATCACACACACACACACAATACACACACACACACACACACACACACACACACACACACACACACACACACACACATACACACACACACCCATCTAAACGAAAAGCCACCATACATCTGAAGGTCTTCGAGTATATAATTTGCCACAAGCAAAGCCAGGACAATAAACCTTTTGTATCGGGACAAAAGACGAACGACCACACCCTAACTGCCATTTCCACCCGTAACTGCAGCCTTCAGGCTCTAAGATTTAACCCTTTCACTACCTCACCCTATCCACCAGCTTCCCACAAGGAAGCCGGGTCTGTAAAGTTCAGAACCGGAAAGGTTAACCGAAGAACTCTTCACTCTATTATGCTCTTTGCCATAACGTAAGCAAAGCCTCGTAAGGATATAAATTCTCTCTAACGATTTGATAGATATAGATAATAAACCACGGTTTATTCATACTGTCGGTAAAGCAAAACAGAAATATGTTCGTTCGGAGAAATGTCACTAGCCATAATGACGAATTCTGTTTATAATAAAAAGCAAAATAAAACAAGCAAATGAAATAAAAGACGAGCCGACAAACCAACAAATATCAATCAAACAAAGAGCTGAATGATTCTATTAGGAGAGAGAGGGGAAAAGAAAGAGAGAGACAGACAGACAGACAAACTGACAGAAAGGCAGACAGAAAAAGAGACTAGAAAAGAGAGTGAGAGAGAGAGAGAGACAGATAGACAGACAAGGAAAGAGAGAGAGAGAGAAAGTCATAGATAGATTGATAGACACAGAGAGAGAAAGAGATAGACAGTTAGGCAGATAGATAGATAGAGATAGATAGATAGATAGACAGTCAGACAGATAGATAAGATAGATAGATAGACAGATAGATATAGATAGGTAGATAGATAGACAGATAGACAGACAGATAGATAGATAGATAGATAGATAGATAGATAGATAGATAGATAGATAGACAGATAGAGATAGCGAGAGAGAAAGACAAAAACAGAGAGAGAGATAAAGAGAGACAGAGACAGAGAGACACATAAAGAGAGAGGCAGACAGACAAACAGACAGATAAAGAGAGACAGAGACAGACATATAAAAGAGAGAGAGAGAGAGAAAGGGAGATAGACAGACAGAGAGACAGAGAGATAGAGACAGAGCCAGAGAGTCATATAAAGAGAGACACAGAGAGAGACAGACAGACAGAGAGACAGACAAAGAGAGACAGACAGACAGACAGAGAGAGAAATAGAGAGACAGAGAGACAGAGATACAGACAGAGACAGACAGAGAGACAGACAGACAGAGAGAGAAATAGAGAGACAGAGAGACAGACAGAGACAGAGACAGACCGAGACAGACCGAGACAGACCGAGACAGAGACAGACAGAGACAGAGAGACAGATAGAGACAGAGACAGACAGAGACAGAGACGGAGAGAGAGACAGAAATAAAGACAGAGAAAGAGACAGAGAGAGAGACAGAGAGAGAGACAGAGAGAGACAGATACAGAGACAGAGACACAGAGAGACAGGGACAGAGAGTGAGACAGAGACAGAGACACAGAAAGACACAGAGAGAGAAGTGGGAAAAGTGATGGACGGGCAGAGGTTGTGAATTAGGAGTTTGTTCTGGAAGGATTCATCGCACTCGGACAATACCATACGCGCTCCACCCAAATTTATCAATTTTCCAGCAGACTCCTTGGGCCTGCGCAAAACCCTATGCACAGACATAGTCTTGAAATGCGGAGAGAGGAGGAGAGGAGAGGACAGGGGCCGGGGCGGGTGTGTGTGTGTGTGTGTGTGTGTGTGTGTGTGTGTTGTGTGTGTGTGTGTGTGTGTGTGTGTGTGTGTGTGTGGTGTGTGTGTGTGTGTGGTGTTGGGGGCGGGCTGAAATTGAATTCGAAGACTTAAGGTTTATGACTCTGTCAAAAGGATCAACCACAGCCGGCAATATGTGTTCCTTCCCTGAGGATCGAACCCCTCGAACCTTGCGTTATTAGCATGGCAATCTAACCGCTGAATGACAGAGGGTCTGAGAGACAGGAGACAAGAA
>JAPXFY010000012.1:43788343-43790843 GCA_030674185.1 Monoplex corrugatus | reverse complement strand
GCGAGGCGTAGTCCCCCTTTGTCACATCTCTGTCTTTGTCAATCGTCTTTGAGGAGGAGAAGTCCAGCGTGGCAGATGAACCATCTGCCCTAGAACGCTGAAAAGAAGAAGTCGTCTCGTTTCATTATTACTTGGGGTGTTAATGCCAAGCGAGGTGTGTAGTAGGCTTCCTATGTCACGTCTTTGTTGTTCTTTCTCAGTTGTCGTTGAAGAGAAACAGTAGTCGTCATTTCGATATTACCCTTGGGATGTCAACACCAGACGAGATACAGGCTTCTCTGTTGCGTTTTTATTGTCATCGTCCCCGGCTGTCGTCGTTTTGAAGAGGGCGTGAGTGATGTGCCTGGCTGTCTGTCTAAAAGTCCAGTACCATGTCTTCTAGTTTCTCGTCTCTATGAGATATTCTTTTTTGTTTTTGTTTTGTTTTGTTTATTAGATGAGGCTATTGGCAGTTAGGGCATGCAATCTGTTGGTGATGTAATATTGGTGTCATGTGTTGTTCATCGCCGCCAGTGCGTTGTTTAACCATTGCTATCACTTGGTTTCGCAGGTGTGTTAATGTTAGTCCAGTATTATGTCATGTACTGAGGGCATTTCAGAAAACGATACTAGGTTGAAGCCAGGGGTTGACGAATGCCTTTATAACTAAAAACATAATTCGCCCATGGACGTTGGGAAGCGAACAGTGTGCTGTTGTGGCACTAAATGTTTGCGTTCCCTGCGAGTACACATATTTTCGTATTTACGTGCAGAAGCACGCACGAGAATAGCAAGATGTTATCTGTACAGTGTTGGTATTCGCGAGTAATTGGTAATTCGGGATGTTTAACGTGTTTGGGAAACAAATTGGTGCTGTTGGTTAGGCACAAAATTTTAGGTCTCCCTGCGAGGGCGCATATTAATTTCATGTCCGAAAATGAGTACGAGATAAGTAAATGGGATGGTTAACGTGTTCGGAAAGGGATTTGTGTTGCTGTGTAAGTGCCAATGTTCGCGTACGCTGTGAGGATATATATGGTTTAATTCGCGAATAGTCGATGTGGATTCAGGTTCACTTTTGGTAGAAATAGTTGTGTTGTTGTTTCATTAGAATAATTCTCTGCGAATCACGACAGCATAGCGTAGTATTTCATAATCATGCGCTGTGTTTCATCTGTGGGAGAGCATGGTGGGGGGTTAGATCTTGGCAGGGTTTCGTGGGGTTTTGTTTGTTTGTTTGTTTGTTTGTTTGTTTGTTTGTTTGTTTGTTTGTTTGTTTGTTCTGTTCTCTTCTGTTCAGGGTTTAGTGTGGTTCTGACAATGGAAATGTTTATCAAGATATTGATTTCGCAGCCACGCACATTTCTGTTTTGATGTTCTGAGCTTGTTTTCTCTCAGAGAAGCAAAGGTCATTCGGATGGTTTACTATCTTCTTTACAATAATACTTTACTCAGTGTCTCCTGTAAGTGTGTTTTCAACGTTTTCTGCTTTCATAAGTTAAAAAACAAAAAGAGTTGCCATCCGCTAGTAATACGTTGAAAGCGCCGATTCTCATCTGATCACCAAAGTTAGGCATCGCAGGGCCTGGGTTAGTACTTAAATGGGTAACTATCCGAAAAGACCGGGTGCTGGTGGCAAGTTTTGCAACCAGATCGGCTCAGAGGGTAGAGCACTTGCCTTCTAGACTGCCTGCATAAATGTGTACGGGTGTGAATCACGTCCCCGTGGAACTTTACAGTATGAGCGCGTGTGGCCTCCAAATTTACCCCGCTGTGAAATGACGTTCTTCAGGTTGAGATCTCTGCTACCTCACTCCTCTACAAATTCAGGGTAATGGGTAAAGTATATGTTTAGAACGCTAAGTGTGAGAGTCAGCAACGAGCATGATAAAAACGAAATAATGTCCAGATTGTTCAAATATACCCGTCATTATTTTCTGATCTCCCCCATCCTTCCCGCCAAGCGAACAATGTGTACACACACACACATATACAATGTATTTATTTTCAGATAAGCATCGTTCCAAGAAACTGATATTGAAAGTAAGTGTTTTTCGGGCTGTCGTTCAATTCTTCATTCCAACTCTCGGGCGGTTGTTCAATTCTTCGATTATCCTCTGTCAAACAAACAAACGAACAAACAAAAAAATTGCAAGCGACTGAGGTAAAAATATATATATAAAAAAAAAGAAAACCAATCAGACCCCCGCCATGGTTTAAATTACCTACCAGTAATGACAAGCATATGAAAATAGAATTAAATACGTATTCAATACAGCAAACAAACAAACAAACAAAAAGACTAGCCTTGCTTTGTTGATTCTGAATGTCTTCATTTTTATCTTACAGTATTTATGATTTCTATATCACACAGTATTTATGATTTCTATATCCCTTACAACTGACAGCCACCTTGATTCAAATTTCGTATTCCATATTTGCACTTGTTTTTCCACAATGGAATCACCACGTGTCATTCAGGATGCTGTCCAGCAGGAAAAGTGCGTAGCCACTGTACAGC
>JAPXFY010000012.1:43763343-43773343 GCA_030674185.1 Monoplex corrugatus | reverse complement strand
CTGACCATGCTTGTTGATTGTCCACGTTTCTGCATCCAGGACGAACCTTAAACGTTTCTACCAAGACCTTACCGGGGCGTAGGGTTTATGCATATTATCATTTTGGATCTTTTCCTTCATGTTATGTCAGTACCGTCAGCGCAGATGGGAGTTGTTGTTCCGAGCACGATGATCTTTTCCTTCATATTATATTATATCCGTGGCCGTCAGCGCATATGTAAGTTATTCCCAGCGCGGAGACACCATGTTGAGAAACTGAAATGACTACTCTCTTGAAAAGGGAGGGTGCTTTCTTTCTTTTTTTTTTTTTTCTCTCACTCAAACTACGGGCCAGATTCATACTCATGCAGTCGGACTGGGTGGTCAATGCTCTTTCTTTATACATCCACACATCAAAGTATATTTTTGTTGTAATATTCACAAGAAAGTAAAGCGATCGGATAAAATCAAATTGCACCAGTATTAGCGATTCTCTCTCTCTCTCTCTGTCTCTCTCTCTGTCTCTCTCCCTTTCTCTCTCTCTCTCTCTTTCTCTCTGTCTGTCTCTCTCTCTCTGTCTCTCTCTCTCCCTTTCTCTCTCTCTCTCTGTCTCTCTCTGTCTCTCCCTCTCTTAATCTCTCTCTCTCTCTCTTTCTCTCTCTCTCTTCCTTTCTCTCTGTCTCTCTCTGTTTTTTTTCTCTCCGAAAATCATTGTCTGGATTGTCTGTTATTATACCCTGTGTAAACCGACACCAGCCAGCAATATATAACAGATAACATTGTGTACGACGCTAATCCAACCCTCCTGAATGTCGCGCTTTAAAGATTTTAACTTAACACAGAACTCGTGAGAAAAGTAATAGTGTATTATTTTTAACTTAACACAGAACTCGTGAGAAAAGTAATAATGTACGGTTTGTATGCCCTACAACGCAGACAAGAACCTACAATCAATAAATAACCCGATTAAAAGAAGAGGATGTGTTTGTAATACATGGTTAGTTAATAGACTTGGTATCGTATGTTCTAATGCATGATTGTGCTGGATAAAAAGAAGCTGCTAATGTGCAAAAACATGTATGTATCATATATCCGATCCACACCCTCCCCCCTCTCCCCCTCCCCCCTCCCCCCCTCCCCCCCCCCTCCCTACCTTTCCCTGTTTGTGTATGGGTCGGTGGCTTTCATACAAACTCTCTCTCTGTCTCTGTCTCTGTCTCTCTCTCTCCCTCTCTCTCTGTCACTTTTTTTTTTCTCCTTCTCTCTCTGTGATTTTGTAGGTCTTATTCATAGACCAGACATATAGAAGAGGAGTAAGAGTAGGAGACAGAGGCAGAGACAAAGACAGAGAGAGAGAGAGACAGAGAGAGAGAGAGAGAGAAAGAGAAAGAGACAGAGAGAGAGAGACAGACAGAATGATAGGCAGATAGGCACAGAGAGAGAGAGAGAGAGAAACAAACAGGCAGACAGACAGACAGACAGAGACAGAGACGGTGATACAGAAACAAACACACAGAGAGAGGGATGGAGAGAGAGAGGGATGGAGAGAGAGAGGGATGGAGAGAGAGACAGAGAGAGAGAGGGAGAGAGAGATAGAGAAAGAGAGAGAGGAAGTAGAGAGAGAGAGAGAGAGAGAGAGAGAGAGAGAGAGAGAGAGAGAGAGAGCGGGTGGTCATATTCGATATGGTGTGTTGGTAGGGTTATGGTGTGTTACAAAGAAACAGACAGAACGTGACAGAATGACAGAATGACAGATAGACAAAGAAGACAGAGACAGACAGAGACAGACAAAACAAAACAGCCGAGTATAAGAGCGACAGAAGTGTGTAAATGAGTATCGGTATGACAAAGAAAGAGAAAGAGAGACAGAGACAGAGAGAGAAAAGGAGACAGACAGACAGATAGAGGCAGGCAGACAGTGACAGAGAGAGACAAATAGATAGAAAGACAAGGAGAGAGACAGAGAGAAACAGAGACAGAGAGACAGAGAATGACACAAACACACACACACACACACACACACACACACACACACACACACCACACGTACAACACACACCATATATACATAAGCGTGTACCCTCTCTCTCTCACGCACAAACACACACACACAGAAAGAGAGAGAGGAGGGGCACACAGACAGATAGACAGACAGACTGACAGACAAATAGTTAAAAACAGACCGCCACAGACCAGAACAAATGAAACGAAAACCCCACAAATTACGTTTTTGGGATAAAGTGACAGTCAATCTTCTTACAATTTTAATCGTTCTTTTTAAACATGTCATCATCATCATCATCATCATCATCATCATTAACATCTTCATCGTCATCATCTTCATGATGAAGGTATGCCGTTTGAGTAATATCGTATAGTACCTATGTACAAAACTCAGTCAAACGTTCGATACACCAGCAAATAAACAAACAAACAAATACACAAACTGCCGGCAAACATCAAGAACCATCGAGCACCAATGAAAGAAGACATTAAAAAACTTTTAAAAAAATTTTTTTTAAAAAACGTAGTCAGTCTGTTTGAAAAGATAGAAAGAACCGACATTTTACACACACAAAAAATGTACGCGTACACTAAAAGAGTTAAACAAAAGAAAATGTTCACATACAGGGACAAAAGAAGAAGAAGACCACACACACACACAAAAAATTGAGTGGCGGTGTACTATGGCGACGCGGGTGCGCGACAGAGCAGCCCGGATTTTAGCGTGGTAAATCCGTTGCCACTACACATAATTTTGTTGTTGTTGAAAATGCCAAATACTAGATCTATCACGTCAATAACAAGGACAATAATAATAATAATAATAACAATAACAATAATAATAATAACAATAACAATAATAACGATAATAATGAGAATGAGAAGAAGAAGAACAACAATCATAACAACAATACTGATAACAATAATAACACTAATGGACACACTTTAGCAAAGAGCACAGAACAAAGTCACAATATGACTAAATACAATGAAACAAACGTATCAACACTTACATATATTTCCGTTTTCAAAGGGAGATAAAAAAAAATACAGCTGAAGTACAGAGTCAAAAGATCAAAACAGATGACGTCATAACACGGCAACTAGACCAATGAATCTATTTTCATTATAACATCTATGACTACACATACTTTCATAAAACGCGTCCATATAGATCTAGTATTTCAAACAGTTACAGAACAAACATTTTTTGAATGTCTGTGTAAAAAAAAAAAAAGTCAAGAAGGTCAGAACGAAGATGTGTATAAATAAATCAAATCAAATGAAATAAATACAAATAAAAATGAAAAGAAAGAAAGGAAAAAAAAGTGGTTTTAAACCACGACCTTTCTCTTCCTTTTCGGCAAAAATTCACTTCCAAACGTTACGGAGTGGTTTTATCTTTGTTCCTGCGTGTTTTTATGTCAAGCGTAAGAATGTTGTGTCGTTGAACAGGAACCACCGTCATTCATCATCATCATCATCATCATCATCATCATCATGTGCCCTGCCGCATGGCCTTGGCGATTATGGCCCTCCACACGACTCTATCCCCTGTCGCTGCAAGTACATCTCCCCACCCTCTCTGTCTTCAGCCACCCTGCAAGCCCGTCCAATATTTTCTCCCTGGGTCTACCTGGTGTTTCTCTTTCCCTCCAGCTTTCATATGAAACAATAACGATGACAAGAAAAGAAAAAAATGATAATGGACAGACTGTCATCAACAGGAACAAAACGTTTAACTGCGCAAATCTGGCGCCAGATTAATCAACAATTAGTTTTAGAAGTTAGTGGCACGTCTCTTTATACATCAAAACAGGCATTAAAAAAAAAAAAAAAAAAAAAAAAAAAACCACAGTCGAGACTTCCAAAACAAAATGAACACTCCCTAATTTTATTAGGGGACAAAACCACCGCGCTGCGCTAAGCCCCGCCCCCTTAGGGGAATCTTAACAAGTACGGTATACAACGTACCAACCTCGCGCGGGCCTCGATAGCTCAGTTTGGTTGAGCGTCGGATTCACGCGCTAATGGTTATGGGTTCGAATCCCGGGGTGCTCGACATTAATTTAATTTAAACTTGGTATTCTCACTGTTTCATCTTAACGTCATTGTTGTTCTGGTGGTGTCAGTACAGGATTAGATAAGTCACCTTTCCCCCTACTTCCCTGGGATGGTTATCCCGGTCGGCCATATCACCTGAGGTGGGTGCCGACGTAAAAAGTGAACCCAAAAAAAAGCAACCTTGCTTCACACCGCGGGGATACCACCTCGCTTCACGCAATGGGGATACCACCTCGTTTCACGCAGCGGGGATACCACCTCGTTTCACGCCGCGGGGATACCACCTCGTTTCACGCAGCGGGGATACCACCTCGTTTCACGCCGCGGGGATACCACCTCGCTTCACGCCGCGGGGATACCACCTCGCTTCACGCTATGGGGATACCACCTCGCTTCACGCTATGGGGATACCACCTCGCTTCACGCTATGGGGATACCACCTCGTTTCACGCTGCGGGGATACCACCTCGCTTCACGCCGCGGGGATACCACCTCGCTTCACACCGCGGGGGATACCACCTCGCTTACGCCGTGGGGATACCACCTCCCTTCACCGCGGGGATACCACCTCGCTTTACGCCGTGGGATACCACTCGCTTCACACGTGGGGACACCACCTCGCTTCACACCGGGGGATACCACCTCGCCTTTCACCCGTGGGGATACCACCTCGCTTCACACCGTGGGGACACCACCTCGCTTCACACCGTGGGGATACCACCTCGCTTCACCCCGCGGGGATACCACCTCGCTTTACGCCGTGGGGACACCACCTCGCTTCACACCGCGGGGATACCACCTCGCTTCACACTGCGGGGATACCACCTCGCTTCACGCAATGGGGATACCACCTCGCTTCACACTGCGGGGATACCGCCTCGCTTCACACCGCGGGGATACCACCTCGGTTCACGCCGTGGGGATACCACCATGCTTCACACCGTGGGGATACCACCTTGCTTCACACCGTGGGGACACCACCTCGCTTCACACCGCGGGGATACCACCTCGGTTCACACCGTGGGGATACCACCATGCTTCACACCGTGGGGATACCACCTTGCTTCACACCGCGGGGATACCACCTCGCTTCACGCCGTGGGGATACCACCTCGCTTCACGCCATGGGGATACCACCTCGCTTCACACAGTGGGGATACCACCTCCCTTCACGCCATGGGGATACCACCTCGCTTCACACAGTGGGGATACCACCTCCCTTCACGCCATGGGGATACCACCTCGCTTCACGCAATGGGGATACCACCTCGCTTCACGCAATGGGGATACCACCTCGCTTCACGCCATGGGGATACCACCTCGCTTCACACAGTGGGGATACCACCTCGCTTCACACCGCGGGGATATCACCTAACTTCACGCCGCGGGGATATCACCTAACTTCACATCTTGGGGATCACTTGTTATTTCTGTACGCGCGTTTCGGTTGGTTACCAGTTTGCGACAGCAACCCCGTTAACGACACAACATATGTGGGTTGTTGTTTTTTTTTATGTCAAAGGTCAAAACATGTAGATTCTCACCGTTTCCGTGAAATAAATCGTCATGCGAATATTATAAACAAACGTTCATTGTTCTGTCTCTATATATCACGTTGAGTGCAGTCATTATTTTCTTTCATCATCATGTGCCCTGACCTGACGCATGGCGTTGGCGATCATACGAGGCCCTCCATACCAATCTATCCCTTGTCGCTGCCAAGTACATCTCCCACCCTCTCTGTCCTCAAGCCATCCTGCAAGTCCGTCCAATATTTTTTTCCCTGTGGGTCTCTTTTCCTCCAACTTGAAACAATAATTATATTCCTTAACGTCGCCTATGTGCGGCTCTACTTTCTCTCCCCTTTGACTTACACCGTTCAGTCAGTTGTCTTTTCTTTACAGCTCGTTTTTTGGTCCCTAACCCATCCCCACCCCCACCCCACCTTTTAATTGATTAATTAATCAATTTATTTAATTTTTCGTTTCCCTCATTCACGTAGTGTAGAGAATAGTATCGTCACTTCTCATTGACGGGTTCTCTAACCCGTGGTACACGCTATAACAGTCTGCACTCTGATAGTGGTTAAATCATTAATTTAAAAAAAAAAAATTCTATAGTACAATGCCATTTTAAGAAAAAGGGCAGAGCTAGAAGAAATAACGATCAGACTAAAATCTTGAAACGAATGAACAAATGAATGAAGCAACCTAATCAATCAATAGAATAAACATAATGAATACATAAACAAATATGACCCAGACAATACTGTATGCATTTTATTATTAGATGAACGCAGCATGAATAAATAAATGAATAAATAAATAAATGATAACTAAATGAATAATTAGATAAATAGATAGATAAATAGATAGACAAATAAATAAATAATAAATAGATAAATAATAAATAGATAAATAAATAAATAAATAAATAAATTAAAAAAATAACAAATAAATAAATAAATGAATGAATGAATGAATGAATGAATAAATAAATAAATAAATAAATAAATAAATAAATAAATAAATAAATAAACAAATAAATAAAATAAATAATAATACACGCACATGACCTAGACGCTTTCGGCATACCAAACGCAAACCAAGCTCACTATTTCATTTTCTTTGGTTATTTCATCAAAAACAGTCAATAAGCGTAGGATCAAAACTACACCAAACACTACAACTGTAAGAGGTGAACAAACCAAAACAAAAACAAAAACGAAGAAACAAAAAAGAAGAGGAAAAAAAAAAAAGACCAAAACATACAAAAAGTAGGATGAAGCTATGGTGTACAAAAGCATGAACAATAATGTATTGCTTATCAATAAAAAAAAAAAATAAAATAAAAAAAATATTTATTTAAAGTTGTATCATTTATTCCTATAAAAAGGGTTTCTATACCTTGCCGTGGTCGTCTTTCGAATATATACATATAAAAAAAAAAAAACGCATCAAAATCACATATAATAGAAATCACTAGATCTATATCCCCTTTTATAGACCCACAGATAGAAAGACTGGACAAGAAGAAGAGGATGGAAGTGGGAATGGGATGGGGGGGGGAGGGAAAGGGGAAGGGAAGAGAGCGAGCGAGCGAGCGGAGAGAGAGAGAGGGAGAGAGAGAATGAGAGACAGAGAGACAGACAGAGAGACAGAGACAGAGAGAGACAGAGACAGAGAAAGAGGGGACAGAGAGAGAGAGAAGAGAGACAGAGAGAAAGAGAGGACAGAGAGACAAAGAGAAAGAGAAAGTGAGAGAGAGAGAAAAAAAAAGTGACTGCGAGAGAGAGAGAGAGAGAGAGAGAGAGAGAGAGAGAGAGAGAGAGAGAGAGAGAGAAAGTGAGAAACAGACAGACAGACAGAGAGACAGGTCAGAAACGAGGAAACGGTGAATGGGATCAAAATATAGTAGAAAAAAATATCAAAAAGAAAGAAAAGAAAGACAGAAAGAAAGAAAGAAAAGAAAGACAGAAAGAAAAGAAAGAAAGAAAAGAAAGACAGAAAAAAAAGAAAGAATGAAAAGAACGAAAGAAAGAATGAAAGAAAGAACGAAAAGAAAGAAAGAAAAAGAAAAGAAAAGAAAAAAAATCAAACAAAGGAGATGTGTAGGAAGAGTGGTAATGGGGAAGGTTGTTGACTGGGATGGTCTGTGTGCGTGTGTGTGCGCATGTGTGCCTGTGTATGTGTCGTTGTGCATGCGCGCGAGTGTTTGTATGTATGTGCATGTGTGTGGGTTGTGTGTGCAAGTGCATGTATGTGTGTGTATGTTTGTATGAGTCTATGTGTGTGTGTGTGTGTGTGTGTGTGTGTGTGTGTGTGTGTGTGTGTAGTGTGCTGTTTTGTGTGTGTGTGTGTGTGTTATGAGTGTGTGTGTGTGTGTGTGTGTGAGTGTGTGGATGTATGTCTCTGTCTCTGTCTGTATGTGCATGCGTATGTGTTTGTGTGTGTGTGTAGTGTGTGTGTGTGTGTGTGTGTGTGTTGTGTGTGTGTGTGTTGTGTGTGTGTGTTGTGTGGTGTGATGTGTTGTATGTATGTCTCTGTCTGTGTCTGTATGTGCATGCGTGTGTGTTTGTGTAAGTCGATATACGTGCAATGTGTTTGCGTGAGAATGTTCGTGCGTTCGGAAATACGTGAGTGCGTGAGTATGCATGTGTACGCCTGTGTCTATGCATGTGTGTGCGTGTATTTGTGTGTATTGTGTGTCTGTGCACATGCCTTTGTATAGTGATGTGCGCACGCGAATGTGTAGAAAGAAAATGAAAAGAAGAGAGAATGAAAAAGAAAGAGAGAAAAAGAAAAGAGACGAGAGAGAGACAGACAGACAGAGACAGAGACAGAAAGACAAAGAAGAGAGAAAGAGAAGAGAAAGAAAAGAGACAGACAGAAAGAAACAGAGACAGAGAGAGACAGACACAGAGACAGAGAGAGAACAGAGACAGCAAGACAGAGACAGAGAGAAAGAGACAGAGACAGACAGAAAGAAACAGAGACAGAAAGACAGAGACAGAGACAGAGAGAGACAGAGACAGCAGACAGAGACAGAGAAAGAGACAGAGACAGACAGAGACAGAAACAGAGACAGAAAGACGAGAGAGAAGAGACAGACGAGAGAGAGAAGACAGGGCAGACAGACAGAGACAGAGACAGAGACAGAGACAGAGAGACAGAGACAGAAGACAGACAGAAAGAGACAGAGACAGAGAAGACAGACAGAGACAGAAACAGACGAGAGAGAGACAGAGACAGAAGACAGACAGAGACAGACAGGGGAGACAGAGAGAAGTCGGGGGGGGGGGCGCGAGGAGAGAGGTGGGGGGGGTGGTGGGGTGGTGGTGGAGGGGTTGCAATAGCTCAAAAATAGAGAGGGACTGTAAATAGCTTGTGCCGACTTGCTAGATTAAACGTAGACCGCAGAGTTTGATCAGACAAGCGGGTTCTGACCATTCGGAAACTGGACAGCACGACCAAAGACAGATAGATGATCTCTCCATGTCTTCAGCAATGGTTACACTCCCAGAACAGGGGTCTATGGGTGTAAAATTGATTCATGGATTACGCCAAATATAAAAAAAAAAAACAATCACCATCATCATCATCATCGTCGTCGTCGTCGTCGTCATCATCATCATCATAAAAAACAACAAAATATGATAATAACAATGAATATCTGTACAGTGTCTCAACTCGCAAGGGCCCTGAAGTCTAATTCACAATACTAATAATAATTAACTATACAATAATTATTATAATAATCGTAATGACAACTATCTGTACAGCGCCTCATCTCGCCAGAGCCCCAAGTTCTAAGAGTGAAAATAACAACAACCACCACAATTACAATAATAATAATAATGACAATAATAATAATAATAATGATAATAACAATAACGACTACCTGTACAGCGTCTTATCTCGCAAGAGCGTTAGGTTTAAATAAAGAAAATGATAACAATAATAATAATAATGATAATAATAATAACAACAACAACAATAAAAATAATAATAATAATAATAATAATGATAATAACAACAATAATAATAAATAATAATGATAATATTGACTAACTGTATAGCGCCTCATTTCGCTGAGCCCCAAGTTTAAATGAGAAAAGAATAATAATAATAACAAAACGCTACTACTACTACTATTACTATTACTACTACTACTACTACTATTACTATTACTATTACTATTGCTACTACTACTACTAATAATAATGATAATAATAATAATAATACTAACAATATTGACTAAATGTATAGCGCCTCATTTCGCAGAGCTCTAAGTTTAAATAAGGAAAGAAGAATAATAATAAAACACTGCTACTACTACTACTACTACTACTACTACTACTACTACTACTACTACTACTACTACTACTAATCATAACAATTATAATAATGATAACAATATTGACTAAATGTATCGCGCCTCATTTCGCAGAGCT
>JAPXFY010000012.1:43755843-43758343 GCA_030674185.1 Monoplex corrugatus | reverse complement strand
AATCCGTTGTCGCCTAAACAGAACTTTTCAACAACCATAGGCCTACTCTCCCTCCCTCTCTCTCTCTCTTTCTCCCTCCCTCCCTCTCTCTCTGAATGTGTGTGTGCGCGCGCGCGTGTGTGCGACTTTCCCAAAAAACATCAAACCTCCACTTTTTTTTGTTGCTTAATTAAGCCGACTGTGTGCCAGTGTTTTCACCTGTGACGTTGGTGCATATGGAATTCGTTCCGAGCGCGGAGACGTCATCTTGAGAAACTGAAACTGAAACTGAAACTGAAACCGACTGTGTACCGTGAGTTCTTCCAACAAAGGTTAATTAACAAATTTCTAAACCTTGACAAGCATTTCAGAATGCCTTGTCCACTTCATACGAAAACCGACAGGCCATCGATCGGACAGTTTGTCCTGGCAGAGAGGGTAGTGCAATGGGACTTTTTTTTTTTATCCTGGCTGGGGGTATAGTGCAATCGGACATTTATCCTAGCTGGGGGTAGTGCAATTGGACATTTATCCTAGCTGGGGGCAGTGCAATTGGACATGTATCCTAGCTGGGGGTAGTGCAATTGGACATTTATCCTAGCTGGGGGTAGTGCAATTGGACATTTATCCTAGCTGGGGGTAGTGCAATTGGACATTTATCCTGGCTGGGGGTAGTGCAATCGGACAGTTATCCTGGCTGGGGGTAGTGCAATCGGACATTTATCCTGACTGGGGGTAGTGCAAACGGACATTTATCGTGGCGGGGGATGGAGGTGTGTGCAATAGAATTTTTCAACTGGCTGGGGGTACTGCAATCGGACATTCGTCCTGACAGGATGAAGTGCAATTGGACTTTTTTCCCTCCCTGACAGGGGTACTTCAACCGGACATTTCTCCTTGGCAAGGGGTACTGCGATCGGATATAGGTCTTGACAGAGGGTAGCGCAGTCGGATATTTGTCCTGACAGGGGGTAGTGCCATAGGACGTTTATCCTGGTAGGGGGTAGTGCAGTCGGACATTTATCCTGGCAGGGGCAGTGCAATCGGACATTTGTCCCGACAGGGAGTTAGTGCAGTCGGACATTAATCCTGGCAGGGGGTAGTGCCATGGGACATTTATCCTGGTAGGAATATTGCCATCGGACATTTATCCTGGCAGGTGGTAGTGGTCTAGGACATCTATCCTAACAGGACTGTTGCCGTAGGACATTTATCCTGGCAGAGGGTGGTGCAGTCGGACATTTCCCCTGTCAGGGAATAGTGCCATAGGACATCTATCCTGGCAGGATTAAAATCCATCGGACATTTATCCTGACAGAGGGTTGCGCAGTTAGGCATTTATCCTGGCAGCAGGTAGTGCCATCGGACATTTTAGATTTTAACGGGAGCATGTCCGGAGTTCGTTTATAATTTTTTTTTTTTTTCTAACTGAAACTTCCAAATAGGAACGTGACTTTTCACACTTACAAGCACATTTTTATTTCCTGCTTCTGAACAATCCAGCGTCATTTGTGGAAAGGACTTAGTATATAAAAAAAAAGCTAAATATAGAATTTGGAGGAGGGAAAAAATCTTATTAAAATGTATAGCATTGGTAAATAGATCGAAATACTCAAATTTGTAATTCAAGGGAAAAAAATTTTTTTTAAATCCATGATTTTACAAAAAGCCCGAGACTTCTGGCGTTTGATCTTTGGTCAGATTGACAACAACAGTCTGATTCTGTTAAAATGTACTGATTCTCCTTTTAGTTATTCATTTATTTAATTTATAATTTACCTATTTATCTATTTGTTTGTTTATTTATTCATTCATTTATTTATGCATTCATTCACTCATTTATATACTTTATTCGTTCGTTCATTTACCAATCCACCAATTTTTTTGTGTCTTTATTTTGTTTATGTGTAAAGAAGAGCGACATCAACGTGTATGAATTGTCTCAAAACTGTGCTTCTCTGGCTCCGAGTTTGACACCCTTAACTGCGGAAAAGAGGTTTACATGTATAAACACGTGCCTACGCATACACACAGACACTACCTAATACATTACATGGGTGCAAACTTACATATACGCACGTGTAGAGAAACGATAGGTTATTTTGCTGCAACAAACCTATGTTGTATGGGGAGAGGAACAATAACTGTTTCTAGAAAGAATGAAACAATATCATCAAAAGAACAAAAATTCCATATAAAATCGAGATAAATGAGACATATGACTGTCTCTTTTTATCCCACTGCGATGGGAAAGAAAGACAGAAAGAAAAAGGAGGAGGAGGAAAGAGAAGAAAGGGAAGAAAAACAGAAGAAGAAAAAGAAGAAAGCAGGAGAAGTAGAAGACTACTGTTACATTGTTTTAAATACCGAGCATGAACTGCGCTGGCCAAGGTCAACTATAATTTTTCCTTTAGAAAAAAAAAAAATCCCTTAACGCTTAATTGCAAAAAAATTGGTTCTTCAACTTAATCATAATTATTCGTTCTCACAAAATCACAGATACATTGGTTTTTTATTTTGC
>JAPXFY010000012.1:43748343-43750843 GCA_030674185.1 Monoplex corrugatus | reverse complement strand
ATTGTCCCCCAACCCCCTGCCCCCCGTCCCTGCCCCCCCGCCACCCCCCCACGCCGCCCCAACGCTGTCCCTTCGCACTCGCTTGCACTCATAAGGTCTGATACTCCGACAACATCTGGCCCACGTCGGCGCCGTTCGGGACGCCGCCCATCGAGCCGCCCAGCCCCTGGGGGGCGTGGTGGTGGTGGGGGTGCCCCCCGTGGGCCCCCCCGTGGGCGCCCTGGTGGGCCAGCATGCCGTGAGGGAGCCCCATCAGCGAGGTCTGCAGGGCGCCCGGCTGCTGGGCGGCGGCGGCGGCGGCCGCAGAGGCCGACTTCTGCATGTCGGTGTAAACGGAGGGGTGGGAGAGCGAGCCCGGGGGCGTGTCGTCCAGCTTGGTCTGGCCGTTGAGCGAGTCGGGCGACTTCTCCTGCTTGATGTCCGCGGTGGGCGACAGCGAGTCCTGCTGCTGGCCCGGCAGTCCGCCTCCTCCTCCGCCCGTCTGCTCCCTGCCCATGCAGAATATACGACATCAGTGTGGGTTTAAGTGTCAGCAGAAAGGGAATTGAATTACTACAACATCGACTCCCAAAAAAATGAATGAACGAAGGAAGGAAGGAAGGAACGAACGAATAAATAAATACACAAATAAATAAATAAATAAATACATAAACATAAATAGATACACAGATATATAGATCTAAAACAAACAAGACATCGACCCCAAAAAATGAATGAATGAATGAAGAAAGGAAGGAAGGAAGGAAGGAATAAATAAATAAATACGCATATAAATGCATAAATAAATACATAGATAAACAAACAAACAAACAAATAAATGAAGGAAGAAGAAAGAAAGAAAGAAAGAAAGAATGAATGAATGAAAGAAAGAAAGAATGAAAGAATGAAAGAAAGAATGAAAGAAAGAAAGAAAGAAAGAAAGAAAGAAAGAAAGAAAAAATATCCATAATAGAGCAAAACAAAAATAAATGGGTTGGCTGCCAAAGAATGTAGCTAAATCTACTCTTTAATTAACACCCTCATTCTATCCAGCGTCTTCCACCACATTGCAAGAAGTCAGGAAAAAAATCAAAGAGTTACAGGGAAAATAATAAGCTTTATCTAAACACACACACACACACCCCCTTTCCCCACTCTGCCCCCCCCCCCCCTCTCCCTCCCTTCAAAAAAAACGGCACAGAAAGGAAGGTCATCTACAGGTAACCCCCGCCCGTAGCATTGCTCTTTGCGCCATTCTCGTGGCCTTGAAGATCAGTGTTAAAACTTTTGTTGTCCCATTACCACTCAAAAGTGCGCGCGCGGGTTGATTTTTGCTATTACTATAGCCGTGGACCCAAGATCTAATACCTCGAGTTCAATCCCAGTCCGCAACGTTAAAAAACAACAACAAAAAACTGGCCTGCTGATACCCATCTTAATATTTCCATCATTATGGTGGAGCCAGCTTAGCGTTTCATAGGTCTCTTCTCCCTCACCACCCACCCCACCCCCCACCCCCACACACACACAACAAACCCCCACCCCACTCCCGTCATTTCAAGAATTTGCCAGCCCATAGGGAAAGCTGGAGGGAAAGAGAGCACCAGGTAGACCCAGGGAGAGAATGCTGGACGGACTTGCAGAGTGACTGGGGATGAGGAGGGTGGGGGAGATCAGTTAGGGGCAGCGAGAGACAGAGATGGTTGGAAGTCCATGGTCGCTAACGCCATGCGGCAGGGCACCTGATGATGATGATGATGATGATGATGACAGGGTTTTTCGCAGAAGAAAAAAAAACAAAAAGATGTGGTTTGACAATGTGGATGGCGAATGACAGAAGAAGAGTTAGTTTCAATTGTAAAAAAAAAAAGAACTGGATACTAATTGTGTCAAAGACCTATCTTTTCCATCGTTGTAATAACGTAACTAAGTGCCTTAACTAACCCTTTCATTCCTGCACCCTGTCCGCCAGCATCCTGTATTGTCCACTACGCTACCAAAACAAAAACTTAACCCATTGACTCCCTCAGCCCTGTCCGCCAGCATCCTTATTGTCAACCACGCTACCAAAACAAAAACTTAACCCTTTGACTTCCTCAGCCCTGTCCGCCAGCATCCTGCATTGTCAACCAAGCTAGCAAAACAAAAAATTAACCCCTTTGACTCCATCACCCCATCCACCAGCTTCCTGTGCAGGAAACTGGTGGATAGGGTGAGGGAATCAAAGAGCTAAGTTTTTGCAGTCGGTGAATAGGGTGCAGGATTGAAAGAGTTAAGACCCTGTCACTGTCAGCTCTTTATGACAATTTTCTCCCTTCCCGAAGAAAATTTAACAACAAAGCGTACTTTCACTCAAGAACACGACACACGACAGATCACACAACCATTAATGGGGATGGGGAGGGGAAGGGGAAGGGGAAGGCGGGAGTCCTGAAGGTTTCGTGGGTAGGTTACCAGAAGTGATGTTGTCTGGAAGGCAACAAAACAAAACAAAATAAACAAAACAAACAAAACAAACAAA
>JAPXFY010000012.1:43738343-43743343 GCA_030674185.1 Monoplex corrugatus | reverse complement strand
TATATATTTACACACATACATGTACATACATATACATATATATACACACATACATATACATACATATACATATATATATACACTATATATATAGACAGATAGATAGATAGAGAGAGAGGGGGGAGGGGAAGGGAGGGAGAGTGAGATAGGTAGATAGACAGATACAGACAGATACTGATCTAAACACACAATATGTACGTGTATGTGTGAGAGTGTGTGTATCAAATATCACCTGAGTGAATAGAAATTCAATCAATGGCCACCATGACATATACAGACACAGAACAAGTACACACACACACACACACACGCACACGCACACGCGCGCATGCGCGCGCACACACACACACACACACACACACACACACACACACACACACACACACACACACACACACACACACACACACACAAAGTGAATAGTATGTATATGCCATCTACATCTCTTGAATGTCCAGAGAGTATAAAAGCATCTCTCCCTCTCCCTCTCCAACCTTCATTCTTCATCTTCCAGTTTAATTGCACTGATACAATCTTCATCCTTATCTAAAAGGTAGTATGTGCGTGTGCATGTGTGTGTGTGTGTGTGTGTGTGTGTGTGTGTGTGTGTGTGTGTGTGTGTGTGTGTGTCTGTGTGTGTGTGTTTGTATGTGTGTGTGTGTGTGTCGAGTGTGACTCTGTGTGTCTGTGTGTGTGTGAGTGTGACTGTGTGTGTTTATTTGCTGTGCGTGTATGTGTGTATGTGTATTTGTGCGTTTGCTATGTGTGTGAGTTTGCTCTCTCTCTCTCTCTCTGTGTCTCTCTCTGTCTTTCTCTGTCTCTGTCTCTCTCTCTCTCTCTCTCTCTCTCTCTCTCTCTCTCTCTCTGTATGTGTGTGTGTGTGTGTGTGTGCGCGCGCGCAAAATTGTTGTGTGTATGTGTGTGTGCGGGCGGGCGCGTACACGCGCGCACACGCGCACGCACGCACGCACGCACAGGCAAACAGAATGTTTGAGTTGAATCCACATGCCCTTTGGTCTGAGTGTGAAAATGCACATGAAACAAAGAGAGACAGAAACCGAAACACATGAAAAACAGAATGAGAACGACGTATTCAATTAACGAACAGCAAAGAAAGAAATTCACTAGCCTGGGAAACAACAACAGATCCGGTAATTAACAACCTCTGTGACGTTTCCTTTGCGCTGGAGAATAATAACTGCGATATGAAATCATCAAGCTGAGTGTGTGTATTACGGTGATTGCAAAGTGACAGGGGGGGGGGGGGGGGGGGGGGGGGGGAGACGAACCTGTGAGAAAGAGACAGAAAGACAGAGACAGGAAAGAGTTAATGATTAATAACCCTTCGATTCCTGCACCCTGTCCACCAGTTTTCTGCGTTGTCAACCATGTTAGCAAAGCAAAAACTTAACTCTTTGACTCCCTCACCCTATCCACCAGCTTCCTTGCAGGAAGCTGGTGGATAGGGTGAGGGAGTCAAAGAGTTAAGTTTTTGCAGTTGGTGGATTGCAGTTGTGGATGGGTGCGGGAGTCAAAGGGTTAAGGAAAATGAAGGAAAGACTAGGACAGTTGAGGTCAGAAAACATGTTGTAGACACAAGAAAACACAGACAATTGGGGTTTGATTCTGTTAAAAAAAACTCAACACGCTCGGGCGATTACATGTGCGTTCTATACCCAAAATTACCAGTGATAAATCCGGCAGGTTCCTCGAAGTTGCGCATAACCTTATGCGCTGGGGCAAGGTCTTGAAATGGAAGCAGACAACTCAGGTCGGGTCGGGAGGGGGGGGGAGGGGGGGGGCTATATAAGATTAAGCTGAATGATTGGCGGTCCTCAGTAGTTTTGCTGGTTGAGCGTCGGATTCACATGCTAACGGTTGTCGGTTCGAATCCCAGGGTGCGCTACATTACTTAAACTGGCCTTCTTACTGTCCCATCTTAACATCATTGTTGTTCTGGTGGTGTCAGTCTAAGATTAGGTAAGACCCCCCCCTCCCCACTTCCCCCATTTCCCTGGGATGGTTATCTCCGTCGGCCATATCACCAGAGGCGGGTTCCGACGTAAAAACTGAACCAAATCAACCAATCAGTCAATCAAATCACAATGATTGGAACGTTAAGATGGGAAGCAAAAACAAAAACAAAAAAACAAAACAAAAAAAACAAAAAACAAAAAACAAAAAAACAAACAAACCAAAAACCCGATTTTCTCTCTCTCTCTCTCCTGTGTGGTGTGTGTGTGTGTGTGTGTGTGTGTGTGTGTGTGTGTGTGTGTGTGTGTGTGTTGCTTTGTCTAAACTCGCCTTTCTTTCTGTCTCTGTCTCTCTGTCTCTCTCTCTCCTCCCCCTCCTCTCTCTCTCTTTGTTGCTTTGTCTAAACTTGCCTCTCTCTCTCTCTCTCTGTTGCTTTGTCTAAACTCTGCCCTCTTCCTCTTCTGTTGCTTTGTCTAAACTGTCCTCTCTCTCTGTTGCTTTGACTAAACTCTCTCTCAACTCTCTCTCTGTCTTGTCTAAAACTCGCCATTCTCTCTCTCTCTTGCTTTGTCTACTTGCCTTCTCTTGTTGCTTTGTCTAAACTCTCCTCTCTCTCTCTCTCTTCTGTTGCTTTGTCTAATCTCCTCTTCTCTTGTGTTGCTTTGTCTAAACTCGCCTCTCTCTCTCTCTCTGTCTCTCTTCTCTCTCTCCTCTCTCTCTCTCCTCTGTTGCTTTGTCTAAACTTGCCTCTCTCTCTCTCTCTGTTGCTTTGTCTAAACTCGCCTCTCTCTCTGTTGCTTTGTCTAAACTCTCCTCTCTCTCTCTCTCCTCTGTTGCTTTGTCTAAAGTCGCCTCTCTCTCCTCTCTCTGTTGCTTTGTCTAAACTCCTCCTCTCTTCTCTACTCTCTCTCTCCTCTCTCTCTCTCTCTGTTGCTTTGTCTAAAGTCGCCTCTCTCTCTCTCTCTCCCTCTCTCTCTCTCTCTCTCTCTCTCTCTCTCTCTCGTCGATTCTCGACAATGCATTTTTTCTCCTCTGTCTCCGTGTCTGTTCATCCATTCGACACCACTTCAAAAGTGTCTCCCATCACACGATCCACTCGCCATATCGGCTGATCCCCAGACGGTATCAAAAGGTTTCACAAGACAGATATAGGAAAGAAACACGATCCGAAAAAGAAAAGGGGGGAAAGAAAAAGAAAAGAAAAAGACAAAAACAAAACAAAACAAAACAAAAAAAACAAAAAAACCCACCCTGATGCAGCCTTCCAACAATCCTGAAACTTTTTTCAAGAGACAGGAAATCTGTCTGGCAGTTATCTTCATCGCTCTGACAATTAAAGAGAGTTGTGCAAACTGCCCTTTGAAATGTAATATATACCTCGCACAAAAATTTTGCGAACAGGGAAGTACTCTCGATTTACAGTCACTGCAGTTACGTATTGTGCCCGTCGAAAAACACACATCATCATCATCAGGTGCCCTGCGCATGGCGTTGGCGATCATGGACCTCCATCTGTCTCTATCTCTTGTTGCCCCAAGCATCTCCCCCACCCTCCTCGTCTCCAGCCACCCTGCATTTTCTCCCTGGGTCTACCAGGTGCTCTCTTTCACTCCAGCTTTCCCGCTGTGACCAGGTGTTCCAAATCCCCCTTCCTCATAAAATGGCCTATAAATGTTGCCTGTCTTTTCCTAATCTTCCTTATGAATGATCTACTTGTGTCTGCGAAGAAAAACACACAAAAATTACCCCCCCCCAAAAAAAAACAACAACAACAACAACAACAACAAAAACTGAGACTTCAAAGCAGGAACTTTTCGTGTATAGGTGTGGTTTATTGTGTGCGATGCTTTTTGTTTTTCTTTGCTACAAACTAAACTTAACAATATGGACGTATGTGCGCGCATACCCATACGCGGCGCATGTGCGAAACCCGGGCAGGTCCAGGGACGCGTGTGCATGACCGTGAAGTGCACTGCTTTTGGCAGTGTAGTCTGCACGGCGGAAGTGGAAGGGAAGGAGAGGAAATGTACCAGGGACAGACAGACAGAAAGACAGCCAGTGAGAGAAAGACAAACAGCCGGCCAGCGAAAGACAGACAGACAGCAAGAGACAAACAGCAAGAGACAAACAGCAAGAGACAGCAAGAGATAGACAGCGAGAGACAGACAGCGAGAGAGACAGACAAACCCCTCCCCCTGTTTTATTTTTAACTCTTGTCCTGTTCTTCAATTTATATAAGAATGTAAGACAGCCAACGAGAGAGAGACAGACAGACAGGCAGACAGACAGACACACAACCAGCGAGAGACAGAGAGACAGTCAGCCAACGAAAGAGACAGACAGACAGACACAGATATACAGATCACAGAAACAGAAACAGAGACAGACAGCCAGACAGACAGACACACAACCAGCGACAGACAGAGAGACAGACAGACACACAACCAGCGAGAGACAGAGAGACAGTCAGCCACCGAAAGAGACACACAAACAGAAACAGATATACAGATAGAGACAGAAACAGACAGACAGACAGACAGAAAGAGACATAGCATCAGGAAGTTAGAATAAGTAACAGAAATTATAGCTTCCCGCCACCCCCCCCCCACCCCCTCAATTAAACACGGGTGAAGGGTGTAAACGTATACTCCCAAAGTGACTGGAAAGTTACCCATTTTGATTACATAATATGGTGGTGGAAGTGAGCAGCTTCCGACACCTTCAACAGGTTAATCCAGGCCTGCTGCCACATCTGGGTGAAGGAGCGCACTTGGAAATGTCCGAGCCCAGTGAATCCCTCTTAAAACCCTGCGACTCCTGCACCTTACCCACCAACTGCAAACACTTAACCCTTTTAAACTCACTCACCTTACCACCAGCTTCCTGCAAGAAGAAGATGGTGGACAGGGTGAGGGGGTCAAAAGGTTACGTTTCTACTTTGCCAGCATGGTTGACAATGCAGGCTGCTGGTGGACAGGGTGCTAGTCAAAAAGGTTATAAACAGACTTCAAACACCAAAACTTCCC
>JAPXFY010000012.1:43723343-43728343 GCA_030674185.1 Monoplex corrugatus | reverse complement strand
CTCTCCTCCCTCTCTCTCCCTCTCTCTCCCCTCCCCCCTCTCTCCCCTCCCTCTCTCTCTCCCTCTCCCTCCCTACTCACTCTCTCCCTCTCCTCTCCCTCTCTCCCTCCTCCCCCTCGCTCTCTCTCTCTCTCTCCCTCTCTCTCTCGCTCTCACCTCTCTCCCCTCCCTCCCTACCCTCTGCCTCCTCTCTCCCTCTCTCTTTCTCTCTCCCTCTGTCTGTCTCTCCCGTGTTACAGCCCTACTCCCACTGTAACCTATCCCAATTCCCCCATGTACCCTTGTGAATGGGCTTAAAGCCTAACACAATAAAACATTTCTCAAACTCTCCTCACTCACGTCTCTCTGCTCTCTTTTTTCCTCTGTCTCTCTCTGTCTCTCTGTCTCTCTCTCCTCTCTCCCCCGCTCTCTCTCTCCTCTCTCTCCTCTCTCTCTCTCTCTCCCTTGTCTACAGTCCCTACTCCTTCACTCCATGTACCCATCCCTATCCACATTCCCCCATGTACCCTTGTGAATGGGCTTAAAGCCTAACACAATAAAACATTTCGCAAATCTCTCTCTCTCGCTCTCTCTCTCGCTCCCCTCCCCTCCCTCCCATCTCTCTCTCTCTCCTCTCTCTCTCTCCTCTCTCTCCCCCCTTTCTCTCTCTCTCCCTCTTCTCTCTCCCCTTCCTCTCCTCTTCTCTCTCTTTCTCCCTCCCTTCCCCCTCCCTTCCCCTCGTCTGGCCTCTCTTTCCCTCTCCCCTCTCTCTCTCTCCCCTCTCTTCTCTCTCTCTCCCTCTCTCTCTCTCCCCTCTCCTCTCCCCCTCCTCCCTCTCCCCTCTCTCTCTCTCTCTCTCTCTCTCCTCTCTCTCCTCTCTCTCTCTCTCTCCTCCAGGGCTGAAGTCAAGAGGGTGCTATGCTTAGGCCTGCAGACGCCTTTCTAAACAAACCACAAATCAAGGCACCAAGCAACAGAAGGCAAATGTCTACACGCGTGGTCATCTGCACATCAGACACAAAAATGACGCTCGCTCACTGAAGTCCCTAGGCCCTTCAGGGTGGAGCTAGCTGAGAGCTGTTACTGTTACTGTTCTTTGCGTTTAACCCTTTGACTCCCGCACCCTGTCCACCAGCATCCTACATTGTCAACCATGTCAGCAAACCCAAAAAACTTATCCTTTAATTCCTTCACCCTATCCACCAGCTTCCGGTGAGGGAATCAAAGGATTAAGTCTTTGCATTTGGCGGACATGGTGCCGGCGTGAGAGGGTTGAAGCCCAGCCGACTGCGTTGAGCCCATCATACCAGGGCTATAACCGCTTCAAAACATACACAATACTTCAACCGGAAAAAACGAACGGAAAAGAAAATTAAGTACACATATCAATGCATTCGCGCACATAACTAAGGAGATGCCCCGGGTTGACCACTCCGTCCAATTCATCACACAGGGGATTTAAGAAACATACATGAACACAAATTTTAACATAACTAAGGACACTAAAACATTTAAAACAAAAAGGTCTGAATTACCAAAAAATTGCTTCCACATATCTCATTTCCCTTGAGCCAAAAATTCACGTATTACATGTACCCAATTATCAATCCCAAGAGAAAGTATGTAAGACTCTATCGAACACATACAGGTGAATGGACCAGCAAGGCAGAAAATGATAGGGGAAAAAATGACAGAAAGCAAAGGAGGAAAGAAAGAACAAAGAGAGTGTGTGTCTGTGTGTACATGTATGTGTGTGTGTGTGAGACAGAGGGTGTGTGTGTATGTGTGTGTGTGTGTTGTGTGTGCGTGTGGGTGGGGGTAGTTGTGTGTGAGTGTGTTGTGTGTGTGTGTGAGAGAGAGAGAGAGAGAGAGAGAGGTGTGTGTGTGTGTGTGTGTGTGTGTGTGTGTGTGTGTGTGTGTGTGTGTGTGGTTGTAAGTGTGTGAGTCCGTGTGTGTGTTGTGTGTGCGTTATCTGTGTGTGTGTGTTGTCTGTCTGTCTGTGTGTTATCTGTCTGTGTCTCTGTGTGTGCGTGCGTGATTGTGAGTGTGAGATTGTCTCTGTGTGTGTGTGTGTGTGTGTGTGTGTGTGTGTGTGTGTGTGTGTGTGTGTGTGTGTTGTGTGTGTGTGTGTGATAGTGTGTGTAGATTGTCTCTGTGTGTGAATGTATATCCGTGTGTTTGTGTCTGACAAATCATGACAGACTGAAACAGAGCGAAACGCGCCACATGTTACGGTCAGACACAAGAACCACTTTGTCTTATTTTGATTCAGTTTCCCAAGTTATCGTTGTTGTTGCTTTTCCACTGATGCAGACCGGCTAATCAATTACCCTTCGTGCTCCCCCCCCTCCCTCCCTCACACACACACACACACACACACACACACACACATACACACACATACACACACACGCAGGCAGGCACGCACGCACAGAGAGAGAGAGGGAAAGACAGACAGACAAACACACACACACACACACACAACGCACACGCGCGCACGCACACACACACACACACACACACACACACACACACACACACACACACACACACACACACAAACCGCTTTGTCTTATTTTGATTCAGTTTCCCCAAGTTATCGTTCTTCTTGCTTTTCCACTGATGCAGACCGGCTAATTAATTACCCTTCGTGCTCCCCCCCTTCCTCTCTCTCACACAACACACACACACACACACTACACACACAGCAGGCACGCACGCAGAGAGAGAGAGAGAGAGAGAGAGAAGAGAGAGAGAGAGAGACAGACAGACAGACAGACAGACACACACACACACACACACAAACACACACACACACGCAGACAACACACACACACACACACACACACACACACACACACATATTCCAGTTATCGTTTTTGTTACTTGTATTTTTACGCCGATGCGGATCAACTAATTACCCTTTGCTCTCTCTCTCTCTCTCTCTCACCCCTCTCTCTCTCCATACACCTTCTCTCTCTCTTCCCTCTCTTTCTCTCTCTCTCTCACACACACACATTCTCTCTCTCTCTCTTCTCTCTCTCTCTCTCCTTCTCCTCTCTCTCACACACACATTCTCTATCTCATTCTCTCCCTCTCTTCTCTCTCTCTCTCTTCACATTCTCTCTCTCATTCTCTCCCTCTCTCTCTCTCTCTCTCTCTCACACACACACACACACACACATTCTCTCTCTCATTCTCTTCTCCTCTCTTATCCACTCATCACACACATTCTCTCTCTCTCCTCTCCCTCTCTTATATGTTTTACTTTAAGTTCTTTTTCTTCTTTGCTTCACGCGTATAGTGTTCAGAGTCTTTATGCTATTGCCTAAATCTGTTGGGTCGTTTCACAAACGGCAGATACGTACGCTGGCCTTTGTGCTAAAGGGAAGGAAGAGAGGAGGAGAAGAGAGAGAGAGAGAGACGAAGAGTAAAAGAGAAAGAGAGAGGCAGAGAGAAAGACAATAACTGAGGACAGAGAGACAGAGACAGAGAAGAGAAGAGAGGACAGACAGAGACGAGAGCAGAGACAAAGAGAGAAAAGAGACGCAGACAGAGACCCATAGACAGACAGACAGACAGACAGACACGAGAGCGAGAGAACGACAGAGCGACACCAAAGAAGAAATGAGCAAACGGCAGATAGACGATTTCTCGATTGATTTGATTCAGTGTTAAGGTCTGACAGCAGACAGACAGACAGAGAAACACGAGAGAGACAGACAGAGACAGAGACAGAGGCGAGAGAGAGGAGAGGGAGAGAAGAGAGAGACAGAGAGAGAGGGAGAGGAGAGAGAAGATGACTGCAAGAATAGGGGAGAGAGATGAGAGATAGAGAAGACAGACAGACGACAAGAGAGCAAGAACAGACAGACAGACAGAAAAGCACTGTCAAACAGGACAGAATAGAAGAAGACAAGACAGACAGACAGACAGACAGACACAGACAACAACATCAGAGACATAGACACAGACAGACAGACAGAAACAGCCACACAGACACACAGACAGACAGACATAAACAGACAAAGACAGAGACACAGACAGAGACAGACGTCAAGAAAAAAAACAAACAAACAAACAAACAAAAAAGAACTAAAACTTAACCAACCATGTCAATCTCTTCATACCAGCTGCTCTCTCGCAGCGTGATTCGTTTTCCCTTCCTTATCTCCCCTTTCCCAGCCTCATGCCACGGGGAGTGTGATAACAACCTGTTTGCGCCATACAGACCTCAAGTGATTCCACCACCAGTTCTCCGCACATGTGTTTCATCAACACTAGCCACGTGTGGCCCCGTAAAACAGCGATCGTCCCGAAGATGAAAATCAGCGTTCTTAGTGGTGGTGGTGGTGGTGGTGATGATGTATATAGCTGAACGTTTGTATATTCGTAATATTTTGTTTTAGGCCCCCTTTTAAACAAAAATTATTTTAATGTCATTCGTTTTAAAAAAAAAAAAAAGGGGGAGATTGTTTCATATCGACTGGAAAATCTGGATCTGGAAAAATTGTCTGTCTGTGTGTTTGTCTGTCTGTTTTTGTGTCTGTGACAAAGATGTGTTAGCAAATTTTTCTCAGCATTTTATCTATTTTATTCATTTTTTTTTCAATGGATCTTTACCAAATTTTGTTCAAATGTGTGGATCGTTGAGGAGTTACCCCCCCCCCCCCCCAAAAAAAAAAAAAAAAAAAAGAAGGAGAGGAAGAGGTATTTGGAAGCCATGGTCAAAAACACACCGACTCAGAAAAAGTGCCTCAAGTCAGTGCTTTTTCAGGAAGGCTGAGTGAACAGCACTTTCTTATGAACTTCTGGCAATATTTTTTTGTTCTGTTTCCATCGCTGTGACAGTCTTGCCACTGTCTTCGCTTCGTCTTAAGTTTTATTTCATCCACTGTCTCTTACAGGTAACACTGTCTGGATTGTCTGTAATGGTTTAGGAATTAAAATGGAAATTGTCAGAACAGCTTGTGTCGTCTGTGTGTGGGCGGGAGGGGGAGGGGATGTGTGTATGTGCCTGC
>JAPXFY010000012.1:43685843-43688343 GCA_030674185.1 Monoplex corrugatus | reverse complement strand
ACAATGATGATGATGATGACAAAAACAACTCCAACCACAATACTAACATTACTAATGATAACCACAATCGTAATGAATAATAACAAAACAAACATGTGAATACTCATTTGCGTAGGACAAAATCCAGCGCATACACTGAATACAGTTTTGAAAACAGGATCAACAACAATGAAAGCGATCAAATAAACTCAAACATGTAGACGAAAAAAATGCCCATAAATGACTAAATACATAAAGAGTAAAAACAAAACACAAGCAAGCAAGCAAGCAAAAAACAAACAAACAAACAAAAACAAACAAACAAAATAGAAATGCGATTACAAAATTCAAAAAGGCTGAAAAATAAATATTGCCAGCAACTCGGTACATTTTTAGTTCCTAATTTGTAGTGTGTTGTATTGTGTTATATTGTATTTTGTTATACTGCAGGGATTATTGCACTTTGGGTTCATTTGTACGCTTCATAAAAGCTATTTTCTCATTATACATATGTTCTTTCAAAAACTGACATGTTTCAGTTTTTATTTATTTTTTTCCTCCTAAACTATTTATAGGAAAAAGTAAATTGGAAAAATAAAACAAAATTACATCAACAAAACAATCTAAAGCAAATGAACAGCCCGCCATCACCACTACCAACAACAACACGTATCACAAATGAAGTGGCCATGTGATGGTGTCTCAATCAAAAATAGTAAATACAACACATCTCCTTTATGTTTTTTTTTTATTTCGTTTTTAATTTTGTTTTGTTTACTTTATCAAAGAGATGTCTCTTTCATAAACTGAAATAAATGGTGATGTATTTTCAATACACTGTGATAACAATAATAATATTTTATGTTTTCGCGTAATCATGTTCAGTTCTGAGCATAATGCATAATCGTATATATACGATCACAGCCTAATAAACAACAACCCACAAACTGCATTTTCGTAACAAGTCTCATAACAAAGGGTATCTTCTAGAATGCAGTATACACTGCCTTCTGTAATCGTTTTTTTAATACACTATTCTGGCTTTTCTACCAACTGGAAAAGCTCAACATTGATGAAAAAGATGTATGAATAATAAGGACAATGTATTGGGAACTAACAGCAGCAACGAGAGTACAAAACGATATAAGCTCTTTCCAAAAATATCAAAAGTAGGTTTAGGCAGGTAAGTGTCCTGTCACCCACACCTGTTTTCGCTTTACAGCGAAATCATCATGAGAAACCTAGAAGAATGTCCTGGCACAAAAGCTGGAGAAAAAGTGATAAACAATCTTCGTTACGCAAATGACACCGTTCTAACTGCAGAAAAAAGGAAAAGACCAACAAATTCTTGTGAATATAATACAAACAGAAAATAGAAATAAAAGGCTGGAGCTAAATAGTAAGAAGACTGAAGTCATGATAGCAAAAACAAAGAAAATCCCTAGAGCAAATGGCACAACTTTGAGACAAGCTGATAATTTCAATATCTGGGAACAGACATCTCGCCAGACGGCAGATGCACATTAGAAACATCCAGCACAACTGGCCAAATGAAACAGTATTCAACAAAATGAAAAGCGTTCTTACCAACAAATGCCGATCAGTTAACATCAGGAAGAGAGTTGTTCGGTGTTATATATAGAACCGATGTTGTTATTGTACGGACGTGTAGCGTGGACAGTCAACACGAAAAGTCAGAACAAGACTGAGGCAGCTGAAATGTGGTCTCTAAGAAGAATGGTAAGACTTCCATGGACAGCAAAGAAAACAAACGAGACGGTCTTGAAAGAGGCAAACACAAAAAGAACATTAACGAAGAAGATTAGGAAAAGACAAGCAACTTTTACACGTTTTATGCGGCAAGAAAAAATTGAGCACCAAGTCAAATAAGAAAGCTGGAGGGAAAAGGAGCACCGGGCAGGCCCAGAGAGAAAATAGTGGACCGATTTGCAGAGTGGATGAAGACAGAAAGGATGGGAGATGGCACTTGCAGCGACAAAAGATAGATTCCCATGGAGGGCCATGATCACCAACGCCGTGCGGCAGGGCACATGATGATGATGATGACATTCTGGCAAGGAACCTCGGGGACAAAAATTCATGTCCTCTCTGTGTCCGTCAAAAATGAACAGGTACATGAAGTGAAAAGGCTAAACCTGTGTAACTCTGTTCAACCCATCCACCGGCTTCCATCAGCTTCCTGTAGGCTGACCAGCTTCCATCAATTCTTTAAACACACACACCACACACACACACACACACACACACACACACACACACACACACACACACACACACACACACACACGTCCGGTCTTACTCAGTTCCACAAAAACAAAAACAAACAACAACAACAACAACAAAAAACACCCGAAAACCCATTACTGGAACCGCTGGTCACTGTGACCTACAACAACGAGTTACGCCCCTTCTTTTTGCACGCCTTAAAAAAAAATGTTAAAAAGAAAGACTCTGGTACCCAACCCTGATCTAGAAGACTGGTCTTGCCAACAAATGCATT
>JAPXFY010000012.1:43670843-43673343 GCA_030674185.1 Monoplex corrugatus | reverse complement strand
CACCTGTCAACCATTACACTACACAACAATGGATCAAGTGGTTTGATCACCTGGTTAGAATGCCAATCAACCGGCCAGAGTTTCGACCTTACAACACCAGGCGCTCGGGCTTTTCAGAGCAAGAAGACCACGATGTTGATGGAGAAGGTGGACCTCTCTAGCTTCATCACCCTGCTAGGTACAACATATAGCTTCATCACCCTGCTAGGTACAACATATAGCTTCATCACCCTGCTAGGTACAACATATAGCTTCATCACCCTGCTAGATACAACATATAGCTTCATCACCCTGCTAGATACAACATATAGCTTCATCACCCTGCTAGGTACAACATATAGCTTCATCACCCTGCTAGATACAACATATAGCTTCATCACCCTGCTAGGTACAACATATAGCTTCATCACCCTGCTAGATACAACATATAGCTTCATCACCCTGCTAGATACAACATATAGCTTCATCACCCTGCTAGATACAACATATAGCTTCATCACCCTGCTAGATACAACATATAGCTTCATCACCCTGCTAGATACAACATATAGCTTCATCACCCTGCTAGATACAACATATAGCTTCATCACCCTGCTAGATACAACATATAGCTTCATCACCCTGCTAGATACAACATATAGCTTCATCACCCTGCTAGGTACAACATATAGCTTCATCACCCTGCTAGGTACAACATATAGCTTCATCACCCTGCTAGGTACAACATATAGCTTCATCACCCTGCTAGATACAACATATAGCTTCATCACCCTGCTAGGTACAACATATAGCTTCATCACCCTGCTAGGTACAACATATAGCTTCATCACCCTGCTAGATACAACATATAGCTTCATCACCCTGCTAGGTACAACATATAGCTTCATCACCCTGCTAGGTACAACAGATAGCTTCATCACCCTGCTAGATACAACATATAGCTTCATCACCCTGCTAGATACAACATATAGCTTCATCACCCTGCTAGGTACAACATATAGCTTCATCACCCTGCTAGGTACAACATATAGCTTCATCACCCTGCTAGGTACAACATATAGCTTCATCACCCTGCTAGGTACAACATATAGCTTCATCACCCTGCTAGGTACAACATATAGCTTCATCACCCTGCTAGGTACAACATATAGCTTCATCACCCTGCTAGGTACAACATATAGCTTCATCACCCTGCTAGGTACAACATATAGCTTCATCACCCTGCTAGATACAACATATAGCTTCATCACCCTGCTAGATACAACATATAGCTTCATCACCCTGCTAGGTACAACATATAGCTTCATCACCCTGCTAGATACAACATATAGCTTCATCACCCTGCTAGGTACAACATATAGCTTCATCACCCTGCTAGATACAACATATAGCTTCATCACCCTGCTAGATACAACATATAGCTTCATCACCCTGCTAGATACAACATATAGCTTCATCACCCTGCTAGATACAACATATAGCTTCATCACCCTGCTAGATACAACATATAGCTTCATCACCCTGCTAGGTACAACATATAGCTTCATCACCCTGCTAGGTACAACATATAGCTTCATCACCCTGCTAGGTACAACATATAGCTTCATCACCCTGCTAGGTACAACATATAGCTTCATCACCCTGCTAGTACAACATATAGCTTCATCACCCTGCTACACAGCTTCATCACCGCTATTACAGCTTCATCACCCTGCTATAGCCCATCACTCTGCTATATAGCTTCATACCTGCTATACAGCTTCATCACCCTGCTATATATAGCTTCATCACCTGCTATATATAGCTTCATCACCCTGCTATACAGCTTCATCACCCTGCTATATAGCTTCATCACCTGCTATATAGCTTCATCACCCTGTTATATAGCTTCATCACCTGTATATAGCTTCATCACCCTGCTATATAGCTTCATCACCTGTTATATAGCTTCATCACCCTGCTATATAGCTTCATCACCCTGTTATATAGCTTCATCACCCTGTTATACAGCTTCATCACCCTGTTATATAGCTTCATCACCATGCTATATATAGCTTCATCACCCTGCTATACAGCTTCATCACCCTGCTATATAGCTTCATCACCCTGTTATATAGCTTCATCACCCTGCTATACAGCTTCATCACCCTGTTATATAGCTTCATCACCCTGCTATATAGCTTCATCACCCTGCTATATAGCTTCATACACCCTGTCATATAGCTTCATCACCCTGTTATATAGCTTCATCACCCTGTTATATAGCTTCATCACCCTGCTATATAGCCCCATCGCTCTGCTATAACAGCTTCATCAGCCTGATATATAGCTTCATGACCCTGCTATACAGCTTCATCACCCTGCTATATAGCTTCATCACCCTGCTATACAGCTTCATCACCCTGATGTATAGTTTCATGACTCTGCTATACAGCTTCATCACCCTGCTATACAGCTTCATCACCCTGCTATACAGCTTTTTTACCGTGCTAAATAACTT
>JAPXFY010000012.1:43660843-43663343 GCA_030674185.1 Monoplex corrugatus | reverse complement strand
GGTATACAGACTCTAAACAAACATTATATAGTATATTATGTTATTAGTGTAGACTCTCAGTGCTAATCCTGAAGAGCTCGATGTAAACAAAACAAAACAAAACAAAACAAAACAAAACAAAACAAAAAATTAAACGATTCTGCTTATGGAAACTACCCGCAGATATAAAAGAAAAGAAAATGTTCTTGCTGAAACAAAAAGTGTTCTTTCCTTTATCTCGGTAACGTCACTGTATTTGTGTATGTTTCTTTTTTTTCATGCGTGAAACTTATCCTTATTTTTCTATGGGGTATCATTTCCTCTATGTGCATGCGACTCATGATGGTCCAAGTTTGTGACATTTAGTTTAGAATTTACACAGTGCAATCAGGGTTGTCTTCTACGTCTAATTTGCAGTTAATTCCAAACACTTAGTGTCAACGAACGCCAAAAAGGAACCGAGAAATCGTCGGAAATGAGCTGTGTTCATACAGAGAGAGAGAGAGAGAGAGAGAGAGAGAGGGGGGGGGGGAGAGAGAGAGAGATGTACATATATATATATATTATCTATTTACAGATATATATTATCTATTTTTCTGTTTTTGTTTTATTCATTCTTCTTAATTTTGTATTTCTAAACACTTGTTCCCCCTTCTTCTTCCTCTCTTCCTTTCATATTCATTCTTCTTTTTATACTGTTCATGTTCTATACCTTTCTTCTTTCGACTTTTGGGGCCATTTTGCAAACAATCAAACTAGATATCCTTAGTTTAACTCATTATTTCAGCTCTAAAATCCGATCTAAAATAACTTCCTCAAACTGAGTAGACTGAAACCTTACTTCAAAAAAAACAAAACAAAACAAAACAAAACAAAATAGTTAAAAAAAACGTAAGCAACGGAAGCAGAACCCACATTCAAAAATCATTAATGTTGTTCATAAACTGACACACAAAAAAGACTTTTCACACCAATTTCGTCAACAGACGCACAGGCGTCAGCCACCTGTCGACCTGATACCGCCGCCTTTTCTTTTTTGCTTAATAAAACAAACGAACAAACAAAATAATAAAATTTTAAAAAAAGACGAAGATCGGAAAAGCTTAAAACGAAACGGGCTTCATGAAAGAACAAATGTGCGTTTCATGAACAGAATAATGCGCACGCGCTACTTCTACACACGAAAACGTTGATTTATATTCGGTTTTTATATCTTTCTCCGTAGATTGGCTCCGGTGATTCTAATAGCAGAAAGCAATCTTGTTTTCTTGAAGTGAATTATATTTACGATTATTACACAGACGACAGCAAAGGAATGAGAGCAAGACTGAATCTTACAAAACCAGATGAAATAAAATAATGCAAAACACTTCAAATCAGACAAATTTAATTCAAGCAAGAATAAAAAAAAACCAACCAACAAACAAAAATCAAATAGCTAGTAACACGAAAAAAAAAAAAAGGGAAAATCAAGTCAAAACAGGATGAAATAAAATGTAATAAAGCTAAAAACACACAAACAGAGCAAACTCAAAAACGTCATTAAGAGGGAAAACATCTTTTAATCTGAACGTCAGTATTTTTTAACGTCTGCAATTTCTCACGTCGACGTACTGGCGGGGTATAATGTATATATCCTACCTTTGACCCCTGTGGGGATGCCGGGGGGGGGGGGGGGGGCTCTTTCATTACAAATAGTATCCCTACCTTCTGGAAATTCTGTGCTAGAAATTTCGTCTGTTTTGTTACTCTGTTTCTTACTTCCTCCTCTGTTTTCTGTCATCTCTTCCTATCTTCTGCCTTGTTGGTCCATTCACCTGTATGTGTTCGATGAAGTCTTACGTACTTTCTCTAAGGATTGATAATTGGGTACATGTATTAAGTGCATTTTTTTTTGGCCCTAGGGAAATGAGATATGCGGAAGCAATTTTTCCGAGTTTTAATATATGTGTTGGTGTCCTTGGTTACCTTTAAACTTGTCTTCAGGTTTGTCGTTTTAAATCGCTCGTGTGATGAGTTACACAAGTATGGAGTGATCAACGTCAGTTGCATCTCCTTGGATAATGTGCGCGAATGCATTGATATGTGCCCTCAATTTTCTTTTCCTTTTTTTTCCCCCCTGTCGAAGTATTGCATACGTTTTGAAACGGTTATAGCTCTGATATGGCTCTACGCAGAAGGCTAACAACAACAATAACCATTGAAGGAAATGAAACAACTTAAGTGCATCAAACGAAACACATGCCATTGAATCAGCCCACGAATCCTTGTGTTCGGAGACAGACAGACAGACAGACAGACAGACAGACAGATAAAATACAGTCACTATCCACCCACCCCCCTTCTCTTTTCTCTTCCAAGGCTAGTCTGGTACCATCACATAATTATGGAGACAGATCAACATTGGTCAAGGTTTAGTTTGATATACGTGAGGAAAATCAGATTAACGTGTGAATGTGTGTGTGGGGGGGGGGGGGGGGAGGGAGGGTAGGGTGTGCTTCTGTGCGTGTGTCTAAGAGAA
>JAPXFY010000012.1:43653343-43655843 GCA_030674185.1 Monoplex corrugatus | reverse complement strand
GGTTAGCGGTGGGGGGGGGGGGGGTGGGGGTGGGGGGTTGATGGTCTTATTCTTGGAACTTGCGTTTACTTACAGACTACTGACTGAGACCCGAACACACGGTATGAACTGCAACGGTTTTACCATCACCAGAAAACATTCCCTACCCTACCCTACCCTACCCACCTATCCGCCTACCCGCCCACCCCTCACACACACACACACACACACACACACACACACACACACACACACACACACACACACACACACACACACACACACACACACACACATACGAGTCACATCTATGATATCCAGCTATCTTAACTAGCTAACTTGCTACATGATCAAGAGAAAATGTATAGCTCTCCGTCCGTATGATAAATGAATGACGTAACGTATAACACACACAGCACAGCGTAACACAATTAATATGACATAACAAGAAAGGAATTCAACACAGTTTCGTACTGACAAGGTGAACAACCCTACACAACGATAAACACAAATTGTCACACACACGCACATACATACACACAACTAACATCAAGTAGTACATGATGAAGAAATAATATTGCATACAACGTAACAAAAACAATAAAAGCAAATATATACATGTATAATTTCAAGAACATGACACAAACATACGTCAAACACAATATGAAAAAAAAACAACGTTGCATACAAGCATACAACGAAACAAAAATAATAAACGCACACACACACACACACACACACACACACACACACACACACACACACACACACACACACATATATATATATATATTTCACGAACATGGCACAAATATACGTCAAACATGACATAAAACAAAACTGTACACCTATACCATTTTGGTACGCATGTAAACATAACAAACACTCAAGAAAATAAATACAAAAAATATACACAAGTGTACAAGACAATTAAGTAATAGTAACTACACACAAATAAATTCGACCAAAGTAATAACAACTACACACAGCATAAATAAAATCGACCATTAATCACCAAAAACAGTAAACATACACGAAACATTATCACACACGCCACGTAACGGAGAAATAAAAATTGAAAACCAGAACCACACTTATACAGGATACACTAACAACACTACACTTAAATAACAAGAGAAACAAAAAGCCAATACAGGATAGGCTACGCCAACAACACTACACTTAAAATAACAAGAGAAACAAAAAGCAATACAGCATAGGCTACGCCAACAACACTACACTTAAAATAACAAGAGAAACAAAAAGCCAATACAGGATAGGCTACGCTAACAACACTACACTTAAAATAACAAGAGAAACAAAAAGCCAGTACAGGACATACCAACAACACTACACTTAAAATAACAAGAGAAACAAAAAGCCAATACAGGATATACCAACAACACTACACTTTAAATAAGAGAAACAAAAAGCCAGTACAGGACATACCAACAACACTACACTTAAAATAACAAGAGAAACAAAAAGCCAATACAGGACATACCAACAACACTACACTTAAAATAACAAGAGAAACAAAAAGCCAGTACAGGACATACCAACAACACTACACTTAAAATAACAAGAGAAACAAAAAGCCAGTACAGGATATACCAACAACACTACACTTTAAATAAGATAAACAAAAAGCCAGTACAGGACATACCCACAACACTACACTTAAAATAACAAGAGAAACAAAAAGCCAGTACAGGACATACCCACAACACTACACTTAAAATAACAAGAGAAACAAAAAGCCAGTACAGGACATACCAACAACACTACACTTAAAATAACAAGAGAAACAAAAAGCCAGTACAGGACATACCAACAACACTACACTTAAAATAACAAGAGAAACAAAAAGCCAGTACAGGACATACCAACAACACTACACTTAAAATAACAAGAGAAACAAAAAGCCAGTACAGGACATACCAACAACACTACAATTAATAACAAGAGAAACAAAAAGCCAGTACAGGACATACCAACAACACTACAATTAATAACAAGAGAAACAAAAAGCCAGTACAGGACATACCAACAACACTACACTTAAAATAACAAGAGAAACAAAAAGCCAGTACAGGACATACCAACAACACTACACTTAAAATAACAAGAGAAACAAAAAGCCAATACAGGACGTACCAACAACACTACACTTAAAATAACAAGAGAAACAAAAAGCCAGACGCAACATTAACAAACTCAAGCGCCTCACCTTTCTTTGGCTTCGGCCGCGCGGTCTCTCTGGCGGCGGTTCTTGAACCAATTGGACACCTGTGTGGTGGTCAGTCCTGTGGCCTCGGCCAGCTCCCTCTTCTCCCGGGGTGAGGGGTAGGGGTTATGTGAGTACCACTCCCGCAGCACAGTCCGCGACTTCTCCTTGAAGCAGTAGCTGGTCTCCTCCCCGTCCCAGATGGTCCTGGGCAGGGGAAACTTGCGGCGCACACGGTACTTCCCCACCGCGCCCAGAGGTCTCCCGCGGAGCTTCTCCGCTTCCACGTAGTGG
>JAPXFY010000012.1:43640843-43643343 GCA_030674185.1 Monoplex corrugatus | reverse complement strand
CGAGCGTGGTCGCTCACGCAGACATATTCAAATACTACGGAGAGAAGAGAGCGGAGGAGGAGGAGAAAACAGTACGCACGCCCGCACGCATAGAGAAACACACACACACATACACACACACACGGACACACAGACACGCACACACACACACACACACAGAGGCAAGGACATACGCGCACACGCACACACACACACACACACACACACACACACACACACACACACACACACACACACACAACACGTAGTTCTACATACAATGATGCATGCACCCACACACAGGGATGCATGCACACACACACACACACACACACACACACACACACACACACACACACACACACACACACACGCATAATTCTACATACGATTACGCACACACGCACATACACAAAGAAACAAACCAACACGCAGACAGTAACTAACACACACACACACACACACATCCAAAACGGAAGGTCTGGGGTTCAATCCTTGCCTTAGGTACCCCCCAAATGGAGGGTAAAGGGCGGAGGTCTTTCCGATCTCCCAGGTCCACATGTATACATATCTGTTAAACAGTATTAGTAACTCGACACCCCCATCATCCCACACCCCACTCCCCTCCCCATCCTTGGCGTGTATACGCAAGCAGAACTTCAAATAATAACGCACGTTAAAGATCCTTTAAGTCATATCAGTGACCGGTGGCTTATGGAAACACGACAAAACCTGGCATTCGCGTCTGCCGATTTACAGAGAATGCAGAAAATATTCGACGGGCTTGTAGGGTGGCTGAGGACAGAGAGGGTGAAAGATGTATTTGCAGCGACAGGGGATAGATTTCGTATGGAGGGCCGTGATCGCCAACGCCATGCGGCAGAGCAGGGCACGCGATAATGGTGATAACAGAATTATGCAGCAAACTTATCACCAGCGTAGCGTAGTCAAAACAACGTGAATACATACATTCCAGAAAAAAAAACAAAAAACGGACGCTAAAAAACAGAAAAAAAAACAAAAACTAAACAATAAATAAACAAAATGAAATAAATAAATAAAATAAGTAAATAAATAAATAAAAATATATAAATAAATAAAAAAAACTCTGCTGTGAAACAGACCAGTATAAATAAAGGTTCCCAACGAACGCCAAAGACTTCTCACCGCTGCTCGTCGTAATCCAGGGACCTACCCGCACACACACACACACACACACACAAAAACCCCAGCCACCATCCATTTAAAAAAAAAAAGAAAAAAAAAAAGAGGGAAAAAAAAAAAAAGAATCGCAAACAGTGCTCAGAAACCTGATATGACCGATAGTCGCACGTATCTCCGTATCGGCAGACCATCTCGCCACGTATACGCTAATGAAATGTCAGTCAGTCAGATTTCATCCAAGCGTGAACGAATTCGAATTAATCACGCACATTAACAATAGGCACGGTGATGACTGTCTGTTCCTATCTGCTACTAATCGTGACGGACCGTCTAGAAAGTATACAAATATCAGTCGGAGAGTTGAATGCCTTCACAACACGCACGCACGCATATACATACACACACACACACGGACTTACACAAACACATATATACACACGCTCTCTCTCTGTCTCTCTGTCTGTCTGTCTCTGTTTCTGTCTATCTCTCTGTCTCTTTCTGTCTGTCTCTGTCTGCCTGCCTGTCTGTCTGTCTGTCTGTCTGTCTGTCTGTCTCTCTCTCTCTCGTTCGTTCGCTCACTCTCTGTCTCTGACTGTCTGTCTGCCTATCTGTCTGTCTGTCTGTCTCTGTCTCTCTCTCTCTTTCGCTTGGTCTGTCTGTCTGTCTGTCTGTGTGTCTGTCTGCCTGTCTGTCTGTCTGTCTGTATCTCTCTCTCTCTCTGAGAAAAATGCTCTATATTGGTAAACATATTTGCTATACTTGTGTACACAAATGTATCTAGCATGAAAAACGCCACCAAATGATAGTATTATGTAGAGAGAAAAAAAGAAAAAGAAAAGAAAGAAAGAAAAAAGAAAAAAACAACAACGAAAAATGGATGAATACCAAACTGTCGTTCAGTCCCAGCCCTCTGCATAAACACTGGCCTGTTTGCTGCTGCTCATTTTAATGCTCCAATCACTCTTGTGCTGTCAAGCTTAGTGTTTCGCAGGTCTACTTTTCCTGCTCCGTCTCCCCTCCCCCTCCACACACCCCAGTTCGAGAGCTTGTCAGCGCATAGGGTTCATGCGCAGACTCAAGGAGTCTGTTAGACGACTACTGGCAGATTTGAGTGGCGTGCATACGGAACTTCCCGAGCACAACGAATCTCTCTCTCGAACAAACTTTCAGAACTTCCAGTCCTATGATGAACTTTTTGTGAGGTCACATTTTGCTAATAATCCATTGCAGGCTGTCAAACAGTCAAGAGGATATTCAAACATGTTGCCTCTGTTTTTTTGATCATTTATTTTCTCAAGGGGTTTTCCTCAACAAGGACGATCGATAATTCCCTCATTCCCCCTTTCTCTCCCTTCCT
>JAPXFY010000012.1:43605843-43625843 GCA_030674185.1 Monoplex corrugatus | reverse complement strand
TAAAGTTTAAGTTGTTAAAGGTGAGATCAGGACGAACAATGTGGAACTAAAATGTAATGAATTCTGAGGGGCTTTGCATTATGATGTAAGACAAAATTAGGAATGCCTAATGTGCATTATACTAATACCAAAATATTCTGATGTATTAGAGGTTTCACTTCCGCTCCACAATCATAAAAAAAAAAGTTCGTATCGAGAAAATGATGTCAGACGATAATTTAAAAATCGGGAAACTTGAATATCTAGACAGCTGCTCCTTGGAATGAAACAATAAGCTGACACTACAGAACGGTGGAAACATTAACCCTTTGACTTCCGCACCCTATCCACCAACTGCAAAAAAAAAAAAAGAAACTAATCCTTCTGATTCGTTAACCCTATCCACCAACTTCCTGCAGGAAGCTAGTGGACAGGGTGAAGGAATCAAAGAGTTAGGATTCTGCTTTGCAGAACGGTTGACAATGCAGGATGCTTGTGGACAAAGATGCGGGAGTCGAACGGTTAAGATTGGCAGCGAACATGCCCCAGTTTTTCTTTTATGTTGCGGGCTGGGATTGAACATAAGATATCAGATACTGAGACCATGGCTCTGATCACCGAAGTTAAGCAACGTCAGGCCTGGTTAGATATTGGATGAGTAACCGCCTGGGAACACCAGGTGCTGTTGGCAAATAAAACGCGGGCTGGTTGGTTGTTTTGATGGAGCTGTGGACTCAAGATCTGATATCTAGAGTTCAACCCCAGCCTGCAACATCACAAAACTGTCCCTGTACGCTGCCCACCTTAACGTTTCCATCAATCTGGTGGTGTCAGCTTATTGTTTCAAAAACCCCTCCCCCCCCCCCCCCCCGCCTTCCCAATTTCAAGGTCTTACCAGCGCATAGTTGTTGTTTTTTTGTTTTGTTTTGTTTTTTGCGCAGGCTTAGGGTATCTGTCAGATAAATCTTGGCAGATTTGGGTGGAGCACATATGGAATTGTCCGAGTGCGATGAATCCCTCTTGAACGAACGCCAAACTCCAAACTCCATGACTGTATCGAAAGAACCGAGCAGCCCATGTAAGATACGTGGCCCGCGCTAGGATTGAACCCACGTCCCATTCGTTACGAGCATGACGTTCTTACAACTGAGTTAATGGCCCACTGGCCACACACAGACTGTACTGAAGAGTTCTAAGCAGTTCAGTACCGGTACAAGCGTCCCTGCATTACACCAAAGAAATGTCATTACTCCCCCTGTTCGTTCTCTGATTACAAGCGTTGGCAGACTTTTCACCCACGTTATCTCTTATTCTCAGCTTTAAAACTGCAAGACGTTTGTCAATGGAGCCAGTTTTATGTGCAGCTAAGCGCCCCCCATAAACATCTTTCTCCAAGATGTGTGAGAAACAATTAACTTTCAATCTACGTTGTGGTGATGTGTGTGTGTGCGTGGGATTTGGCTGTGTGCACACACACGCACACACACACACACACACACACACACACACACACATACACTACACACATACAGAGGCAGAGAGAAAGACAGGGAGAGAGAGAGAGACAGAGAGAGAGAGAGTGAGAGACAGACAGACAGATAGACACATACAGAGATAGAGATAGAGAAAGAAACAGGGAGAGACATAGACAGAGAGAGACAGAGACAGACAGACAGAAGACTGACTGACAGACAGAGAAAAGAGAGAAGGAAAAGGACAGAGAAAGAGATGAAATTACACTGAAAAATGAAACGTTATTTTCAACAGTACATGCATTTATTAGCACGTAAACCAACACATCAGCTACATACTGACATCGCCATCTACAGAAAGACAGAAACTGAATGGAGAGGAGCAAATATTTAAATAGAATTTCAAATATCAAATTTACACATAAATGCCTCAAAGTACCAACCGTTTTAAAGCGGGAAAAAATCGGTAATTTATCCTTCAGTCAGTCATCAAGCGCCAAAACGTTCAAAACGGGGCCTGTAGTCGAGTGTTAAGCGCTCGACTGCGTGCGGAAGGTCGGTGTTCGAATCCGCTAAACGCTGGTTCGATTTTTTCGGCCTGAAAACTCCCCTGTCCACCAGCAGTGAATGGTACCTGACTTCGGTCGGGAGTTTAAAAAAAGCGGCGAAAGAAGGATGGCTCCGCCTTCATAATGCCGTGCCCTAACACGGTGAATCTTAACAGTTCACCGCCCCTACGGCCATATTGACCATGGGACCTTAACCTTTTTAACCTTTAGGTATTTCCTTTGACAGAGCTGTGAACTCGTATCTGATATCTCGAGTTCAACCCCAGCCCGTCATATTTAATGCTGGTCTGTTTGTTGCTCATCTCATTAATATCTCCATCGTTCTGGTGACGTCAGCTTTGCGTTTCATAGCTCCCTCTTCCCATTTCAAAATACTGCCAGCGAATAGGGGTTACGCAGTTTCAGGGAGCTGGCAAATTATTGCTGGCAAATTTGGGTGGAGCTCGTATGGAATCGTCCCAGTGGAATAAGTCCCTCTTGAACAAACTAAAAACTTTACACACCAAACTCTTAACTCCAAACTAACACGTGACGATTGTATGATGACACAGATCAAAGACATTAAGGTCAGAAGGATTGCACGTGCACAGTGATTAACTGTATGTTTTCGAACACATTTGTTCTTTGTCTTGACATAGACACAAAGTGTCACAAGTAACACAAGTAACTACAACCAGTAATAATAAGCTTATAGCAATAATGACCGTGTTTCTAAATATACCTGAAGTTAATCTTAAACTGAAGGAACTTCTGAAGTACTAGCTGAGCTGTTTGCGGTGAATCCGCTGTCTTAATACGTCAATGTTTATGAACGCATGCTAAACTGATGTAAGGAAAAGGAGAAGAGAGTAAATCCGATTGACTTCATTGCTCACAGGAACTCTCCACGCTGGATCACCGGAAGTGGCCCGTGAGGCCAGGAACAGGCCGGGGGTTGGGGCCTGGCGGGGTCCACCACGAGTAACATAATTGTTCGCACCCCGCGTAGCCTTCAGTCAATATTTGGCCAGAGAAGACTGCTACCCGCACTCCTAGGGGGGTTACCCACACCCACCCGACTCCTGGGCTAACATCTCCGCTCTCAGCTCTCTCCTCTGCCCCAGCTCCCACTAAACCCCTCCCCCTCCCCCCAAAAATCCCCACCCCTGTTATAACTTTCTCCGTGACTGAGGGGATAGAAGATTGAGAAGACAGGGGGAGGAGAGGGGAGGGGAGAGAGAGAGAGACGGATGGGGTGGAGGGGAGAAGGAAGATGGGGGTGGGGTCTTGTGGCGTCAAGGTCTTTTGTTCCGATGTGTTGGTGGACGCGGGCCGCTTTGTCCGTGTTGGTGCTCTACCGTCATGTTCGCAAACCGCCTTCCTTTTTTCCCTGGTCCCCCTCTGACTTGACACTTTAAACACGCCTCTGTTTGCCTGACATGGCCCGCCGTGGATTAAAGATGCCATGCAGCCCCCCTTTGCACAAGACAACCCTGCCTCTTCCTCTTAAGACAAGCTTTTTGTTCTGTAAAGATTGAGTGGGTTGTTCCCCTTCCCCAACCCCACAACATCTTCGCAGTCACGGCGTTGCCAGACGCCACGCACGACGTGTCACTTGGGGGCGCCATCCTCCGTGTGACACGGCAAGTTCGGCCCGTTTGAAATCAAGGTCTTCTCGCCTCCCTCTCCTCTTCCCCCCCCCCCCCACCCCTTCCATCCCTCCATCCCTAAACCCCCGTATCATCACACTTGCACTCCCGTGAATGAGGACTTAAAAAATCGCATTTCGTTTGTTGTGGTATCCCACAATTTATAACGATACACCTTTATGGTAGGTAACTGGTCTGAACGTCCCGTGCATCAGCATAATATATTAGTACAACAGTATAGACGTATTCTTCATGTAAAGACAACCCTAATGGCCAGCATCCATACATGCATTCTATGTCGCAGAGTCTGCCTGTCCCGCATCAGCCTTACCAGCCCACAGCCGACGCTGCTCCAGAGGCGTCAACTCGACTCGACACGACACCTAGGGCGACTGACGGAAACCTACTACTACAGACATTATGGTAGTCCCGTTAACTCTGATGGTCAACGCGCTGTGCTCTGAACACGCAGGGGTTGTGTGGGTTAGACTCTCAAGGGAGCCCCGGGTCCTTTTTAATCCGTTATCTCATTTGCTTAGCGGAGCATGCCGATTAATGTTTCACAGGTCCTGACCCCCCCCCCCCCCTCTCTCCTCCTCTCCAACCCATTTCAAGACCTAACCAGCGTATTGGGTTTTGCGCAAGCTCGAGGAGCTTGCCTGATAATTGCTGGCAAACGTGGATGGAACATATTAGGAGTTGTCAAAGTGTGATAAATCCGTCCTGAACAAAACTAGACTCTGTCATAAGAGGTCTATATCAGCTCACTGCAACACTGACTGACCATGGCCACATTCAGACCATGAATCCTGGATGCCCCTCTAAAGTGACAACAGAGGGGCATCCAGGATTCATGACCTGGATGCGGCCGCCTCTTTAGAGTGCTAAGAGTTAATGGCAGAAACACTTGTTTGACGGGGGTTTCTCCTCTGAGGACTTTCCGCTGTTAGATTCTACCCAGAGTTTGTTACCACAACAGTCTGTCTGTCTGTCTCCTCCCCCCCCCCCCTCTCTCTCTCTCTTCTCTCTCACCCAAGTATACAATTAAGCTTGTATTTCCCCAAATTCATCAAGCCCTAATCTACTTTGTGATGAATTACCAAAAAAGGAACTTAGGGAGGACACAATATGGGCGAACTGGAAATCTTACAAATAACCACATACACCCTCCTCCAGTCTGCCACCCAGATCGTTACGCTGACCTCGCTACCGTTCCTTTACCTATGTCGTGTTGACCGTGCGCAACCACTCCAGTACCAAATCTGTCAACTCTTCATGCCGCTCATTTCTCGCTCGTCCTTAATAACCCAACGCTGCTGTGTGACGGGCGGACAGACGTCAACGACAAGCAAGTAAGTAGTCTCCGCTCGCTATGTAGTAGTAGGGACTATATAGTTAACTCTCTCCCTCTCCCTCCTGTCTTGTTCTTCAAGCGAGCGGACACTGGAAGAGCTCAGAGAATGTCCAGTCTGTGTTTGGTCCCCGGATTGTGACCCGGTGGACGCTGTCGCCGTTGTGTCGGGTTTCTGTGAGTGGAGTGTCCGGTGTCGCTGGCGGGTCCATTGTTGAGGAGGGATGGGGTGGGGTGGGGTGAGGAGGACAAGTGGCCATGGGGAGGGCATTGTACCGGGGGACAGTGGTCAGTATACACGAGGCGTGGTCGCTTAAAGTGGCACAGTGTTTGGGTCCCGGTCAAGTGGACAATGACGAGGAGCAAGTGAAAACAACGTAATCCATGTCACACCAGGACTTAAATAACCCACCACTTCCGTGCTCAGAAAGGGGCCGGGGGGGGGGGGGGGGGAAGAAAGACTTAGAAGAGGGGGAAGAGGCAGTTTTTAGCGGTACTGCTCAAGTCCTCTCTCCTGACCCCCTGCCACTTCCTTCCAGGAGTCAAAGGGTTAATTTCTTTTTGTTTTGCTGCCGTGGTTGACAAATCATGATGCTAGTGGAAAGGCTGAGGGAGTCAAAGGGTTAATTTTTTTTGTTTTGCTGCCGTGGTTGACAAAGCATGATACTGGTGGATAGGTTGAGGAAGTCAAAGAGTTAATTGTCATAAATCCGTCTTGAAGAAAATGCAAGCTTCAGATTTCAGTTCAGAACAAATTTCCAGACATCTTTTGTCTGTACATTGTCAAAACGCTCTCTCTCCTCTCTCTCTCTCTCTCTCTCTCTCTCTCTCTCTCTCTCTCTCTCGTCTCACACACACACACACACACACACACACACACACACACACACACACACACACCACACACACACAACCACAACCTACACACACACACACACCACACACACACACACACACCACACACACACACACACACCACACACACACACACACACACACACACACTAAGCCATAGATCGAATAAATCAGCCTATATCTCCTCGATCCCCATCTCTCCTTCTCACCTTTCACTTTTCTAAAATTATAAGCCAGTAAAGGAGTTGGAAACAGGAGAGAGAAAAAAAAACGAAGCTATAATGTAAAAGGCGTAGACACAATTGAAAGAAGTGTACTATAGACAGATAGACAAGAGATAAGGTCAATACTGTGAGTCGGGAATGAGGCATTACAGGACTTACAGGGACAAGTCCCTAAAAAAACCAAAAAAAAACGAAGCTAAAAACTAAAAGGCGAAGACACCAACTGTAAGAAGTGTTCCATAGACAGATAGACAAAGAGAGATAAAGGTCAATACCGCGAGTCGGGAATGTGGCATTACAGGACTTACAGGGCAAGTCCTTCCCAGGGAACAGAAGGCACAACAAGACAAGGCTCAGGCTTCTGTCTGCGTGCGACAAGAGGGAGGGGGAAAAAGCAAATGTTGATCTTGTGTCCAAAGGCCTAATGGTCTGAAGGAGGCGAGGAACAGCAAGAAGCCAAGCCACTCTCGCCACGATAACGAGTACATATTTGATCACCTCTTCTCTCACTCCTGTACGCTACTATAGGTAGTCCCCTCCCCCCTCCTCCCCTCCATCCCAATCCATCACTACCATATCACCCCCCCCCCCCCCCCGCTAGCTTCCCACTCATGTCTTCTTCCTCCTCCTTTTTTTTTTTTTTTCCCAAGGTCAAGCTACTGCAAACATATTAATGGGATTGGTCGGAATGTTATACGTGGAGTTGTTATGAATCATGATGTGATGAACATTTCATATTGTGAAGTAGTAAAATGTTGAAAACAGAAATCTGACGCGATGCAGCGGTGTTAATTATCCTATGTCTCGCATTTACGATGTATTCTCATTTGGGTTTTATCCATTGCGCACAAAAAGAACGGAATGTCAGCGATTTAAGCTCAACTGCCGTAATTTTTTTTTTTTAGCATTTCCGGTTCCGTTTGGTGTTGGCTCAGAAACACGACACCGTGTGTAGATGATTTTGTGTAACTTCGCTGTTTTTACTATGGGGAAATTGAGGCTGTGTTCTTTTCAAGACTATTAAGATTGTCAGACCCTGATCACACACACACACACACCACACACACACACACCACACAATATGAGAAAAGAGAGGGAGGGTGGGGAGAGGAGAGAGAGAGAAGACAGAAGACAGACAGACAGACAGACAGACAGACAGACAGACAGACAGACAGAGACAGACAGAAACAGACAGACAGAGACAGACAGAGGGACAGAGGGACAGAGACAGAGAGAGGCCCAAGGAACTCCCCGCCTATCTTAAAGAAAAACAACAACAAAAACACAAAAGAAAATTGTCATGCAACTATTGATTGATTTCAGTATTGCCGATTCAAGGACAACGAGCTTCAGGTAATTGTTCAGCTTGTGATGCACGCGAGCGCGCAGAAGCCTTTGCGATGATAATGCACACAAACGAAACTACACACAACTCACTCACTCTCTCTCTCTCTCTCTCGTCTTCTCTCCTCTCTCTCTCTCTCTTCTGTCCCTTCTCTCTCTCTCTCTGTTTGTCTGTCTGTCTTTCTGTATGTCTCTCTGTGTCTCTGTCTCTGTCTGTCTGTCTGTCTGTCTCTCTCTCTCTCCCTCTCTCTCTCCCTCTCTCACTCTCGCTCTCTCTCTTTTACAACACATACACACATACAAACACGTACACTCACTCTCTTACACACCACACACACACACCATACACACACAACAAACACCATACACACGACACAACACACCCACATACAAAACACGCACTACCAACGCAACACACACACAACCACGCACACACACACACACAACGCACACACCAACACACACACACCACCAAACACACACACACACAACACACACAACACACACACACACACACACACAAAACACACACAACACACACACACACAACACACAACACACACAAACCACACACACACAACACACACACACACAACACACACACACAGAGACACACACACACAAACACACACACACACCTAAGACACATACATGACATATCAGGCACATGCACGCAACGGCGATAAATAATGAATGCACCAGTAGACAGGCAAAGCCAGGCTTCAACTGCAGACAATGGGCTCAGTGTTGGGCGATGTCGTATGCTGCCATGCCATGCCATGCCATGCCAGTGCCACAGTGCATGCAACACACAGTACAACAACCATGCCTAGTTCCAGCCAGCCACTGATGCTTGTCTGCTTCTCGCTCTGTCTGCGGAAGAAACGATTCAGCTTTACGTATGAGGATACTTCTTGTTTTCACAGCTACTGGCCAGCTCGTGGGTTTATTTATGTGCAGGCGTAATTAAGGCTTGTGCCATGATCACCAGACACATGGCACCTGTGACGTTAGTGCGTATGGAATTCATTCCGAGCGCGGAGACTAGACGTCATTTTGAGAAACTGAAACTGAAACTGAAACTGAACGAAAAAGCTACTTAAGTTCAGAGGTCAGAGTCTTTCAAGGGGTCGTGGACTGAAAGGTTTTGATATCTCCGAGTTCAATTCCAGCCCTCGTTGTTATAAACACTGACCTGTTCTCTACCGATGTTAATGTTTCCATCGTTCTGATGGTGTCAGCTTAGTGTTTCATAGTTGTTTGTTCCCCCCCTCCCCATTCTCACGACCTTGTCAGTGTACAGGATTTTGCGTAGGCTCCAAACTCCAAATTCTAAAAGGAAGTCATCGCGCTGCGACAGTTCCATATACGAGTCTACTCAATTCTGATGGTAATTATATCTGACCTTGGGGATATTCACACACACACACACACACACACACACACACACACACACACACACACACACACACACACACACACACACACAACACACACACACACACACACACACACACACACACACACACACAAACTAAGAAAAGAAAGAAAGAAAGAAAGAAAGAAAAACAGAAAAGAAAGGAAAGACAGAAAGACAGACAGAAAGGCAGACAGACAGACAGAAAAGAAAAATACTATGTGCTGATAGTCTTGAAATGGAAAAGAGTTGGGTGAGGGGAAAGGGAACAACAGGATTTATTCATGTAACGCTAAGCTGACACATCACAATGATGGAAACATTAACCCTTTGACTCCCACACCCTATCCACCAACCTGCAAAAACTTAACCCCTTTGATTCCCTCAGCCTATCCACCAGCTTCCTGCAGGAAGCTGGTGGATAGGCTGAGGGAATCAAAGGGTTTAAGTTTTTGCTATGCTGGCATGGTTAACAATACAATATGCTGGTAAACAGGCTGCAGGAGTCAAAGGGTTAATATCGGCAGCTAGCAGGCCAATTTGTAGGTTGCAGGCTGGAACCTGAACACGAGACATCAGATCTAGAAGTCCGCTGCTCTGTCCATAGAGCCAACCAGCCTACATTTACATATTTACATCAGCGGTCCGCTAGTCGTCTCAAGAACTGCTTTACCTTCCCCAACCCTAACCCGTGTATCATTATCGTCATTAATGTTTGAAGCCCTGCTGGCTGTTTAGCCATTCACAATTGACACCAAAAACAGACATAAATAAATACTCGTAATACTACTGTTGATATGGCTATTCAAGTATACAATGTTTACCGTCGTCTGATAAAATATATGGCCAACGATATTATGCAAACATTATCAACAGTATGACCTCAAACACGCGTCGCGCCACAGACACATACACTCACGCATACACAAACACGCATACACAAACAGCATACACACACACTACATACACACGCACATATACATAAACAAATACGCATATACATACACACCTACATACACATACACACAGACACATACGCCCAGAGACATACACGCATTTACATACACCCATACATTTACACACACACACACACACACACACACACACACACACACACACACACACACACACACACACACACCACCTCACTCACATACAGAGAGAAAAGAGAAGAAGGAGGAGACAGACAGACAGACAGAGACAGAGAGAGCTAGACAGAGAGCGAGCTAGAGAGAGAGAGAGAGAGAGAGAGAGCGAGAGAGAGAGAGAGATGAGAGAAAAGAGAGAGACGAGAGAGAGCGAGCGAGCGAGAGAGAGAGAGAGAAGACAGAGAGAGAGACAGACGGACAGACAGACAGACAGACAGTCAGAGACAGAGACAAAGAGAGCTAGACAGAGAGCGAGCTAGAGAGAGAGAGACAGAGAGAGAGAGAAACAGAGAGAGAGGAGCGAGCGAGCGAGAGAGAGAGAGAGAGAGAGAAGAAGACAGACAGACAGAGGACAGCAGACAGAGAGAGAGAGAGGTAAGCAGACAGACAGACAGGCAGAGAAGAGAGAGAGGGGGGAGAGAGAGGGAGAGAGAGAGAGAGAGAGTTACGCAAACACTCCAATGTCACGGCGATTCACGGGACACAATAAAAGTGTGTCAACAAACGTTTTATATCGGATTTGCGCCAGGACCTAAAGCAAACTCAGCACAATAACACAGTCTGCTGAAGGCAGACACACATACTGAAAACGGCGTCTGCACACAGAAACAATCCAGAACAAAAATGATTCCACAGCGGATATGGCCCAAAACGAAAACATGGCTGAGAAATTGGTAAACAAAACTAAACAAAACAACCCAAACCCCTCCCCCCCCCCCCCAAAAAAAAAAAAGAACAAACAAACAAAAAACAACAAAAAACAAAAACAAACAAAACAACAACAAAACAAAATCAAAACAAAAAAACACACAAACCAACCACCAAACAAACTGAGACAGAATGAGAGACAGACAGACAGACAACAGTCAGACAGTCAGACAGACATACAGATAGACCAGACAGAAGAGGCAGAGAATCAGACATACAGACAGTCAGACAGACAACAGACAGACAGACAGACAGACAGATAGAAGACAGTCAGACAGACAGTCAGACAGACAGACATAGTCAGACAGACAGATAGACACAGACAGAAAGAGCAGAGAAACAGACATACAGACAGTCAGACAGACAAACAGACAGACAGACAGAGAGACAGACAGTCAGTCAGACAGACAGATAGTCAGACAGACAGACACAGACAGACAGACAGACAGACAGAAAGAGGCGGAGAAACAGACATACAGACAGTCAGACAGACAAACAGACAGACACAGACAGACAGAAATAGGCAGAGAAACAGACATACAGACAGTCAGACAGACAAACAGACAGACAGATAGACAGACAGACACAGACAGACAGAAAGAGGCAGAGAAACAGACATACAGACAAACAGACAGAAAGAGGCAAAGAAACAGACATACAGACAGTCAGAGAGTCAGACAGACAGATAGTCAGACAGACAGACAGACAGACAGACAGACAGACAGACAGACACAGACAGAAAAAGGCAGAGAAACAGACATACAGCAGACAGAGAGCAGAGTTGTTGTTTAGAGCGTAATAAAGGATTTATATGGCACTCGAACAATTCCTGTGCCCTCTGACCCAAATCAGTATCTGTGGCCATGTACAATGCACTAAATAGCAGACTTACATCCGGCACGCGTTAAAGTCTACAGTTGGAGGGCATTTTGGTGGTATATTTTGTTTGGTGTTGTTGTTGATGTGTGTATGAATGTGTGTGTGACCGTGGGTGGGTGGTGGGAGTGCGTGTGCGTGTGTCTGTGTGTCTGTGGTCTGTGTCTGTGTTGTGTCGTGTGGTGGTGTGCGTGTGCGTGTGTCTGTGTGTCTGTGTCTGTGTGTGTGGGTGTGCGTGTGCGTGCGTCTGTGTGTCTGTGTCTTGTGTCTGTGTGTGTTTTGATTTATTTTTATTTTACTCTCTCTCTGTCTCTCTCCCTTTCCCTCTCTCTCTCTCTCTCTTTATGTGTCTCTTTCTGTCTGTCTGTCCGCCTGTCTGTCTGTCTGTCTGCATCCCCAAGCAAAAGTAAGGAATTGAACTCAAGACCAGCTCTGAGACACCTACTGTGATTGGCTGTGCTATAAACAACTGACTTGAAGTAAAGATCTCAACTGAAGACATCAATCAGATCTTGATTTCACACTTACCATCTGGGCTGGGTTCAGTTTCAATTTCAGTTTCACAAAATGGCGGGTCCGCGCACAGACTAAATGCAGAAATATACGGCATCGGAACACAGAGATGTCCTGGTAGTGGTATAATTTTTCCTAACTTTCTCACTTTTATCTACTTCTGTATGTGCATTTCTGCAAAATATATGTATGTGCATACATGTATATGTATATGTGTACGTGCGATACATACATATTTTTTTAGGTATGGTCTCGAAAACAAAAGCACAGCCATCTTTCCATCAAACACATGCAGTTATCTCCTCCTTACTTGGTACATCCCCTTTACTATACGCATTACCATTCCCCCCCCCCCCCCCACAGTTTGTATTTTTATCACGTGTGTGTGTTGTGTGTCCTGCCGTATGTGTTTACATCTTTTTTCGGTATATTTATTTATTTACTTATTTATATATTTATTTTTCGAAATGTACTCTGTAGATGACCCAAAGGTCGAAACCAGTCGGTGTTTTGTTCGTTTTTTGTGTTTGTGTGAACTGAGTTCCAGCTCTAAGGTGAGTGCAGTTTATTTCCTTTTCATCAACTACCTAAAAGTGGTCAAGACATGCCCACTGTCGCTGATGAAGTTAGCACGTAGTCCACAAATTATAGGTAGGAAGAACCAGTGACGCATCAATTGAACGGGTTATCCAGACAGCCCTCCAGTCCCCCCACTCCCCACCCCTCACTCCATCCAACCATCCTCCGCCCCCTTCATGGATCCAAGCACCACAACACCTTCAACACAGAGTCACTTCATCCAGACAGGCGTCACGGCGTGACACCCCCTACGGGACATCTCGCCTCCCTCCCTCCCCCTCCCACTCCCCCTTCCCCCCCCCCACTGACTCTACCACCCCTCCCCGTAACCCTTTTGTTCCCACTCTCTTATCTACCACTAGGGTCAATTTAACCCTTTGACTCCCGCGCATAGGGTTTTGCGCAGACTTAGGGAGTCTGCCACATAATTGTTGGCAGATTTGGGTGGGGCACATATGGAATTGTTCGAGTGCGATGAATCGCTCTTGAACAACCTCCATACTCCATCCTCTTGAACAAACTCCATACCCCACCCTCTTGAACAACCTCCATACTCCACCCTCTTGAACAAACTCCATACTCCACCCTCTTGAACAACCTCCATACTCCACCCTCTTGAACAAGCTCCATACTCCACCCTCTTGAACAAACTCCATACTCCACCCTCTTGAACAACCTCCATACTCCACCCTCTTGAACAACCTCCATACTCCACCCTCTTGAACAACCTCCATACTCCAAATTCCCGCACCCTGTCCACCAGCACACCAGCATCCTGTATTACCAACCATGCTAGCAAAACAAACTTAACCCTTTGATTCCCTCACCCTATCCACCAGCTTCCTGTGCCAGGAAGCTGGTGGATAGGGAGAGGGAATCAAAGGGTTAATTTTTTTTGCAGTTGGTGGATAGGGTGCCGGAGTCAAAGGGGCCGACAACCATTTCAAATGGTAGCCAGAGTGAGCGAATGAAAGGAGAGTGTGTGTTTGGTTTTTTTTAATGTTGTTTTGTTGTTTGTTTGTTTGTTTGTTTTGTTTGTTCGAGCGTCCTTTCGCCCCAAAATGGTCAATCCTGGTGGTTTGGACGAAGGACATGAATGAATGGAATGGAAAAAAAAAGGTCCACTCTTCTCGCTAGACTGGCACTACTGTTCCTTCTCCTTCTCTACCAGGACCATAGAGACTAGTACCTAAGTCTCTTTGCCCGCCCGGACACTATCTTTTCGTTTCCCCCCAAGACCTCCTCAGGCCCCCAAGGGCCAGGAACAAAGGCGTGTCTGTTGACCCTCGCCGCGCCAACGTCTCTCACCAAAAGCACGTGCTGTTTGCCGCTCAATGGGTGGTGAATGGACCAATTATGCACGTGCAATGGATTGAGTGTGCCAAGGTTAGGTGTGCGGGGGCACATCGTGCACATTGATCAATGCCCCGTCTTCACGAGCTTGCAGTGACACAGCCTCCTCCCCCCCCCCCCTCTACCCCTCCCTTGACTAACGTGCAGTTTGCCAGGTCCCTAAGTGGGTTATATATCCTTAAAAACGATTTAGTGATTACTATCATGACTACTGTGGCTTTTTTTGAGTTTGTTGTTTGTTTGTTTGTTTTTTCATTTATTGCACCCATTTTATAACATTAGCGTTGTCGTAAGTTGCTGAGAAACTGCTGGTCTGACACCTTTCTTAAAAAAGCTGGTTTTAGGCATTTTTTCGTCTTTATGACCTTGACCTTGGCGCCATGATTTCCAAACGCGCTTACGCATCCGCGACTCGCCAACGTTTCCGCGTTTCAAATGTGGTGAAGATCTATGTCTATCCTGAAACAGCAGAGAAAATCTTGCTAACACTTTTTTTGTCACAGCCACACGGTTTTTTGTTGTTGTTTGTTGTTTTGTTGTTGTTTGTGTGTGTGTGTGTGTGTGTGTGTGTGTGTGGTGTGTGTGTGTGTGTGTGTGTGTGTGTGTGTGTGTGTGTGTTGTGTGTGTGTGTGTGTGTGTGTGTGTTTGTCAGACACAGATACACACAGAGACACATACCCCTCTCGAGCTGATATGAAACAATCTCCCTTTAAAAAAAAAAAGAGGAAGAGATTGAAAAACCCATGCTCACACGCTGTACTTGATACTATCTATTCAACTGGTTTTTAATCCAGACCCATTAAATAGCATACTGGAGAGCCTTCCTTCCAATTCCACTCAGATTTTGGGTGTGGTGGCGCGTGTATGGAATTCATTTGTCGGGAGGACGATGAACCAACAACCTCCTGAACAAATTCCGAGTTCCAGCGTATGCGTGTTTGCCGGACGATGCCGACCTGCCAGAACAGCACGCCTGGCGAGCTTGACACAAAGCGAAGCGTGTTCTCCCCAAATGTCACACAGCTCGTGCACCGCTGATTCTATCGGGCAGGCATGCAAGAAGCCAGTATACTACAGCTGCGTGTCCTTGTCTCTGCAGTTGAGTTTGAATCCCCCTTTCCACTGTACGCTAGGCCTACTACTATAGTGTGCGAGACCCGTCTGTCTATGCAAAGAGAATGCTTGAATCCTAGGCCTGGTTCTTTTTCCCCTACCTCTTGTTTGACTTCAACTCTTTTGAAAACAGTATGGTGGTCTCGCTTACAAGAAGCGGGTGTAGCCTACTTCAACTGGAGTTTAGAGTTTGTTTGAAAACGATTCATTGCAGTAGGATAATTCCTTATGTGCTCCACCCAAATCTGCAAGCACTCATCTGACAAACCCCTTCAGCCTGCGCAGAACCCTATTCGTCGGTAAGGGTTTGAAATGGGCAGGCGAGCAGGACTTGTGAAACACTGACACCGTCAGAACGAAACTGACCCCACCAGAACGATTACACCATTAAAATGGGCAGCGAACAAGCCAGCTTCTGTGTTATGGGATGAGATTTAACTGCAGACATCAAACTTTTGATTCTACTGCTAGAGCCAGAGAGAATAATCTGTAGGTACTAGTCTAGTCTCTTTGCCAGAGCTATCAAAACAGCCAGCCCCAGCCAGCCTGCGAGCAAGTGGACATCTGTTAACGCCTTATCGGTATACTTAGGCCCCTATCGGTATATATCGTTGAAAACACAGTATTAACGACATCTAAAACTGCACATTTCAACATTATTAATATTTATAAAATGAAAAGTGAAAGGTCATGATTAAATTATAGGTGCACTCTTTGAAAATTCCTTGGTACAATTTGGCCTCTCTATCTCGACCTACGTTTCGTTTCGTCTGCTTTTACAATGGACAATGACACGGTTTGTTTTTTTTTGGTTTTTTTTTTTTTTTTGCATCCCAACAAATTATTTGCAGCCATTTCATCATTGCAATACACAGTCCTTTTTCAGTCTAATGTGCACGAAAGAAAAAAATCTTTTTAATTCATTCTACATAAATAAGTTTGCAATGTTTTTAAAACGGAAAGGAGTGTCCATGAAATATCAAGTGGAATGTTGTTTTTTTTTGCCTGGCAATGCGCGCTGGCCGACCACCGGTGCCAGTGACGAATATATATACATGTAAACAGATCCGGTTTGCGCTCTTCTTCCTCGGCCCTTCTTGTCAACAATTCACACATGTGGCTCCACGAATGCACTTGGCCAACGCAAAGCGCTCCTGGGGAGGAGTTGTAAGTCGGGATTGTGGGCTGGAAAACACCTGCTTCCATACCGACACGACCGAGTATACCAATACGACCGAGTATACCAGTACGACTAAGTATACCGATACGACTGAGTATACCCATACGACTAAGTATACCCATACGGCTAAGTATACCCATACGACTTAGTAGACTCTATACCGATACGAGTAAGTATACCGATACAAATAAGTATACCGATACGAATAAGTATACCGATGCGAGTAAGTATGACGACTCAGCAATACCGATACGACTGAGTATACCGATACGACTAAGTATACCGATACGACTTGGTAGACTCTAGATCTATACCGATACGAGTAAGTATACCGATACGACTAAGTATACCGATACGAGTAAGTATGACGACTGAGCACACCGATACGACTAAGTATACCGATACGAGTAAGTATACTACCGTTAATTAAGGCGTTAACAGACGTTCATATAACTCAGTATTGTCCAATTGGCGGTGTGGATGGCTCTTTGGATAGAACCGTGGACTCAGGATCTCAAAATGTCTTCGAGTTCAATCCAAGCCTATGACAGAAAATTTGGCTTGTTCGCAGCCCATCTTAATGCTCCACTTACTTCGGTAGTGGCAAACGGTTCATAGATTCCACTCCCCTCTTCATTTCAAGACCCTGCCAGAGCATGCGGGTTTGCGCAGGCTCGAGGAGTCTGCCAGATGACTACTAGCAGATTTGGGTGGAGCACATATGGAATTGTCTGAATGGCATGCTGACCCTCTTCAAGAAACTCCAGAATTATTTGTGTATGGTGGCGGAGGAGGAGTGGAAGGGGTCGAGATGAGCATGTGACGGTGAAAGAGAGAGATGGGGAGAGAGAGAGAGAGAGAGAGAGAGAGAGAGAGAGATAGAGACAGAGACAGAGACAGACAGAGACAGAGAGACAGAGCGACAGAGACAGAGACAGACAGACAGAAAGTCAGAGACAAAGAGAGAGAGAGAGAGAGAGAGAGAGAGAGAGAGAAAGAGACAAAGACAGAGACAGAGAGACAGAGAAAGAGACAGAGACAGAGACAGACAGACAGACAGAAAGTCAGAGACAAAGAGAGATAGAGAGATAGAGATAGAGAGAGACAGAGACAGAGACACAGAGAAAGAGACAGAGACAGACAGACAGATAGAGAGAGACAGAGACAGAGACACAGAGAAAGAGACAGAGACAGACAGACAGACAGAAAGTCAGAGACAAAGAGAGAGAGAGAGAGAGAAAGAGAGAATAATCATTAAGAACGATGGACACAGACAGTGACAACAGGCAGGCAGACAGATGGACAAGAGAGAGAATCGACAAACCAATACGCAGACAAACAGACCAAGAATGAGATACTGACAGAGACAGACAGACAGACAGACAGACAGTGGGCAGAGAGTCAGAGGTGGAGATAAGACAGAAAAAAAAAGATTGACAAAGAAGAAAACGGCCGGGTTCTCAGACACAAAGACCACCAATCAGACAGCACTTATAGTGAAGAAGACGAAACCATCAGACTGTTGAAGCTGACATAAGAGAAGGGATCAAAGATCAGCAGAAAACTCATTTCCACTCCGATCCCACAAAAAAATGGTCAGGAATCTGAACTACGATACCTATGAAGACTAGTCATGACAGTATTTCACGTCTAGACTGCTTCAACGACCTTTCCGTTCATAAAATGATAATAACAGTTAAAAAAAAAATGTGACGTAAGGTACACTATCATGAGACAAAAGAAACGCTGAATAAATAAAGAAGCGAATAAATAAAACGGAGGACGATGAAGGACAGAGTCAGTAAAGGAGAAGGGAGGAAGAGAAGATCAGAAGAATGAACTTTTAAATAACCAGAAAAGCCTTTGAAACAAATCAAACCAACACACTGCGTCCCTCATCGAAATACACAGACAAAAAAAAAAAGTCTGTAATATAGTACATCAGTAGTAAGAAACTCTAGGAAGAGCCGGACAGCAGAAGGTCCTCAGAGAAGAAACCCCCGTCAAGCAAGTGTTTCGGCCCTTAATTCCTGACACTGTAAGTACACTCTAAGGGGGCCGGGCTGTATTCAGGTCATGACTCCTGGATGCCCCTCTCATCATCATCATCATCATGTGCCCTGACGCATGGCATCGGCGATTCATGGCCCTCCATACGAATCTATCCCTTATCGCGCTGCAAGTACATCTCCCATCCTCTCTATCCTCAGCCACTCTGCAAGTCCCGTCCAATATTTTCTCCCTGGGTCTACCTGGTGTTCTCTTTCTCTCCAGTTTTCCTGCTGTGACCTGGTGCTCTAATTTCTCTTGCCTCATAAAATGGTCCTATGAACGTTGCTTGTCTTTTCCTAATCTTCCTTATCAATTATCTTCCTGTGATTGCCTCCATCAAGACTGTCTCGTTTGCTTACTTAGCCCAAAGCTAGTGGGCGAAAATACCGACGTTCAGAACTGAATTCACATACATTATTTACTACTACAACAACAACAACAACAACCGCAAAGCAACCAAATTAAGTCAATGTGTAAGAAAGACAGGAAACAAAGGAAACATAACTGAACAAACAACAAATTCTGTAAACAGACAAAACCCAACCACAACATAACATTTGCACAAAACAGAGACACATGCACTGATGTAAAGAAAAACAAAGTATTAAAGCGAACAAACAGAACATTTACAAATACAACAAAAAGATGTAGGCCCTATCGGTTATAAAAATGAACAATTTCAAAAGTAGTACTAACAATAAAAAAAAACAAAATAACCACCAAACAATCAAGCGAAGAAAACATATTTCTTATACTCATTTATAGCCCAGCCGACTACTAAAGCCATATCAGGGCTAACATCACGTCAAAAACAACAACCAGGTTAAAATAAAAGGCAACAATTAAAAACCATGCTCACCTTTAAAACAAAACATGTATTTGTGTGTGTATATATATATATATATATATATATATATACACACATATATATATATATATATATGTGTGTTGTTGTAGTTGTGATGTGTGTGTGTGTGTGTGTGTGTGTTATATGTGGGTGTGTGTGTATGTGTGTGTGTGTGTGTGTGTGTGTGTGTGTGTGTGTGTGTGTGTGTGTGTACTTATATGTGTATATATATATATCATTCCAGCACTAATATTATACATTCCCACATTAACCGCCGAAAAAAAAAAAATCATTACTAAACAGCACAACGCCGGTGGTCTCTCTCTTCCTTTTCCCGGACTCATCATTTCGTCTCACGATCCTCCATTCCCACTCACCTCTGGTTTTACACACACACACACACACACACACACACACACACACACACACACACACACACACACACACACACACACAACATACACACACACACACACACACACACACACACACACACACACACACAACACACACACAACACAACACACACACACACACACACACACACACACACACACACACACACACACATCACACACACACACAACACACACACACACACACACACACACACATATAGATAGATACGTTTCTGCAGATCATTTCCAAAGCCATACATAACATTAGTGTAGCCGATTCCACTCTGTCAACTTTATCACGGTGATATCGCGCCAACCTTGCTCCTCGCTCCTCCCTCCCCTCCCCTCCCCCTCCTCATTAAGGCTACACCCTTCCCACCCCCACCCCCTACCC
>JAPXFY010000012.1:43598343-43600843 GCA_030674185.1 Monoplex corrugatus | reverse complement strand
AACAACAACAACAATCACAACCACAACAACAACAACAACATATCGACAACATATCAAAACAAGCCTGGAGAAAAACACAAAGGGAACCCCAAAACCATTGACAACTGAACTAATCCGCGCAGACAGGACCAACACGCTCAAGAGGGACATCTTTCACTACAATCATGAAACAACGGAATAACAGAACTATTCTCTGATTCATCAGTCTCATCCTGCAAGTGCTCAGACAAAAAAGCAACAACAAAAAAAAGAACAAGACAGAAGATTGACTCCAATTCCAGAACTGCGCGGCTGATAGGAAAAAGAGGGGGAGGGAGGGGGGAGGAGGGAGAAAAGTGCCAGAGCCAAGGGGAAAGAGAGAGGAAATGGGGGATTTAGAAGCCTGATCCATCAAAGAGCAAATCATGGCCTCCTTTTTTTCGATGGAGACCCGAGCCTGACAAGCCGATGGACGACGAAGCTTCTTCTCAGTCTTGGTGCCGACAAAAAAAGCTACTTACCGCGATCAAGGACTTGTTGCCTGTCACTGCTAGCTTTGCACACCACAACTTCGTCCACAACTCCCGAAGAAAGTTTAGTCCAGTTCACATTTGGATCTCTCCCCCCCTCTCTCACTCTCCCTCTCTCTTCTCACACAACTTAACAACAAAGTGGAGGGAAACGGTACCCACACAAGAGGAAACTCCCAAGAAACTCGATTTCTTCTCTCTGTCCCTTCCCTCTCCCTTCTTCTTCTTCTTCTACTTCTCCTTCTATTCTCTCAGAGAGTGAGTGAGGAACTACTACTACACACACATGGGGGGGGAGTAAGGCTGTACGTGTAGCTCCCGTGTCTTTCACAAGAGTAGCACACACAGACCCCGGATGCAGCGCGGAATCTCGTCTGTAAATCCCGTTAGTGATGAAGGGGCCCATTACAGGATCGCCTGCTCCCCCGGTTCCCTACGTGCCGGATGAGTGGTGAGAAGAGGGGTGTGGGGGGGAGGGGGGGAGGGACAGTTTATCAGGATCTGCCGCAAGAAGAAAATTGCCTCTCTCATTACTCTGGCCACACAAAGAAATATGACAGGCCAATGGCCTTCCTGTTTGCACGTGCGTCAGAGGAAACATTAAGGTCAATCTGTTTCAGACCGACGCTACTACAACAGACATTTCCTCTGTCGGAGCAAAATTCCAGGAGCAGGCAGACCGACTGCGCAGCGACTCTCCGTTGTCTTGTACAGTGGACCGAGCTTACAGAACAATGTCCATACGCGCTTCCCAGCCAATACGAGCGAGATGCAATTAACTGACGAGAAGATGCCAAGTTCGAACAGAGAAGAACAAGGAAGAGCTTGGCACTAAAAAGTTTCTGAAAAACTTTTTTTTCTCACATACACCCATCCTCTACAGAACCTCAGAGAGGGTTCCAAGGGCACCCATGCCCAGATGTTTTTCTGCCGCTGGCGCTGCCAGAGTTTACAACTGTGCCGGTGGGGAGCCAGGCACTGAGGGAGGGAAGGAAGGGGGAGGAGAGGGGGAGGCTGGGGGTGGTGGAGGTGATTAGGCGGGGGAAGGAGTGAGAGTAGGTAAGAAGGAAAGAGTGAGGGGAAGGAACGGACGGGGTGCGGGTGGAGGTAAGGTGGGAAAGAGGCTTGAGCGTGGAATACAAAGTCGAAGATGAAAGGGGTAGGACCTCCCAGAACACAAGTGCATTTATTGCCGTGTAAAAACTCATCTAAATGCAAAGGGTTGCTTCTCTCGGCGTTCTGGGTGGTGGTGTAGGCCCCTGGTATAGCGGCGGTGGGAAACTCGTAGGATCCTTCCAACACGAAGAACGGTTTTAACGCTGGGTAAGTCTAAAAGCCAGCTTCTGATTCTCTCTCTCTCTCTCTCTCTCTCTCTCTCTCTCTCTCTCTCTCTCTCTCTCTCTCTCTCTCTCTCTCTCTCTCTCTCTCTCTCACACACACACACCGCCCTTGTTATTTAGACGTTTGCGGTAGGCCATGCTTGTTTTGCTTGTGTTTTTGTTGTGATGTGTTGTTGCCTCTTTCACAGTGTGTGTGTGTGTATGTGTGTGTGTGTTTGTGTGTGTTTGTTTGTGTGTGCGTGTGTTTGTGTGTGTGTATGTTTGTGTGTGTTTGTTTATGTGTGTGTTTGTGTGTATGTATGTGTGGTGGGTGGGTGGGGTGGGGGGCGTGCGCGCGAGTGTGTGTGTATGTGGGCGCGCACGTGTGTGTGTCCGTTTAAGTGTGTGTGTGTGTGTGTGTGCGCGCGTTTGAGTATGTGCGTGCGTGGCTGTGAATGTCTGTGTATGTGTGTGTGTTTTGTGTGTGGGGTGTGTGTGTGTGTGTGTGTGGTGTGTGTGGTGTGTGTGGGATCTATGTATGTGTTTGTGTGAACGTGTTGATTTGTAGGTGCGCGTGTGACTAAGTGTACGCAGACTCTGTGTGTGTAAATGTGAATATGTGGGTACGCACGCGTGTAGGTGAGTAATATGTACATACCCGTGTATGTGTGT
>JAPXFY010000012.1:43565843-43568343 GCA_030674185.1 Monoplex corrugatus | reverse complement strand
CTCATGGAGTTTATGTGCAGGCTTAAGGCTTGTGTCGTGATCATTCTGGATTTTCTCCATCACATGGCACCTGTGATGATAGTGTATATGGAATTCATACCGAGCGCGGAGATGTCATCTTGAGAAATTGAAACTGAAACAAGATCTTTAACGTACGTACGCACTTCATGTTCCACGTGCGTATACATACGAAAGCGATTTAGGCGCTGGCAAGTATGGGCACATATTGATCTGGGAGATCAGAAAGAATAGCCTCCCTTTCCCCATCAGACGGGAGGGGGGGGGGGATCAGAAAGAATAGCTTCCCTTTCCCCATCAGACGGGAGGGGGGGGGGGAGATCAAAAAGAATAGCTTACCTTTCCCCATCAGACGGGAGGGGGGGGGGAGAGATCAAAAAGAATAGCTTCCCTTTCCCCATCAGACGGGAGGGGGAGATCAGAAAGAATAGCTTCCCTTTCCCCATCAGACGGGAGGGGGGGGGGGGAGAGATCAAAAAGAATAGCTTCCCTTTCCCCATCAGACGGGAGGGGGAGATCAGAAAGAATAGCTTCCCTTTCCCCATCAGACGGGAGGTACCCAGGCAGGATCGAACCTACACCTTTTGATCAAAGTCCGATGGCTTCATCAATAAATGATCACGCTTATCGAAAATAGAATAGGAAACGTATAGGACACAGAAAGACACACAAATAGCATGAAAACATGTATTTAACCTTTTGACTTCCGTACTCCGTCCACCAATTGCAAAAACTTAATCCTTTGACTCCCTCACCCTATTCACCAGATTCCTACAGGATGCTGGTGGATAGGGCGAAGGAGTCAAAGGGTTAAGTTTTTGCTTTGCTTGCATTGTTGACAATGCGGGGTGCTGGTGGACAGGGTGTGGTAGTAAAAAGGGTTAATATACAAAACAAGACAGGCGCAAATTTTCGGCCAAGTGGTCTTTGTCAAACGTATACAAAGAACAACACAGAATAAATGTACAGAACTCAGTGGAAAAAAAACAACCAGCAACAAGATTTCTCTGATTTTTCGTTGAACAGGAGGAAAAATATTTTAGGAAACAGTAGTGAATTGACGAAAAAGGACAGGCGCAAATTTTTGGCCAACCGGCCTTTGTCAAGGGTATATAAATGACAGCAGCAACAACAACAGCAACAACAAAATAATAATAAATGTACAAAACGTGATGGAAAAACACAGCAGCAAGACTTTCATGATGTTTCGTTGAGCAAGAGAAAAAAATTCAGGAAAGAGTAATGAATTAGCGATACAGGACAGGCGCAAATTTTAAGCCACCTAGCCTTCAATTAACATCAGGAAGAGAGTTCTTGAATGTTATATAGAACCAATACTGTTGTACGGATGCGAGGCGTGGACAGTCAACAAACAAAGCCAGAACAAGATTGAGGCAGCCGAGATGTGGTTTCTAAGAAGAATGTTGAGAGTTCCATGGACAGTAAAGAAAACAAACGAGACAGTCTTGATGGAGGCAGACAAAAGTAGATCACTCGTAAGGAAGATTAGGAAAAGACAGGCAACATTTATAGGCCATTTTATGAGGAAGGGGGATTTGGAGCACCTGGTCACAACGGGAAAGCTGGAGGGAAAGAGAGCACCGGGTAGACCCAGGGAGAAAATGTTGGACGGACTTGCAGAGTGGCTGGGGACGAGGGTGGGTGGGAGAGATGCTGGGGGCAACGAGAGATAGAGACAGATGGAAGTCCATGATCGCCAACGCCATGCGGCAGGGCACCTGATGATGATGATGATGATGAGCCTTTGTCAAGTTTCTACAAAAACAACAAAGTAACGTAACAAACTCACTGGAGTCAGGACATAAAGACCAGGTCAGATTACTTCCCTGATGGACGAATTCCGTTCCTTGAGTTACTGGAGATGTTCTTAATCTATTTCCATGTGTTTTCTGGTTTTTACGTCCACTTGTTTAAACGGAACAGGTATCGGCATGTGCAGATTCGCACAATTTTGTGCATTTACTATGTCGCCTGAAGCCTTATCAAGTGCATGTGTGTGTGTGTGTGTGATTACACATCGGAGATAAAACAACGAAAAAAAAACAAAACCCACAAAACCCCCCCAGAAAAATAACGAAAGAAAGAAATCAACAAGCAAGAAAACAAAGAATCAAACTGACAACAACAAAAAACAACAACAACAAAAACAACAACAAAAATTGCATGTTGTGAATTGCATTTGCGCATTCAATTTTTTTTATCAGTGTGTGTGTTAGTGCGTACGCGCGTGCATGTGTGTGTGTCTGTGTGTGTTTGTGTGCGTGTCTATGCATGTGTGTGGTACATGCGATCGTTTGGATCTCTCTCTCTCTCTCTCTCTCTCTCTCTCTCTCTCTCTCTCTCTCTCTCTCTCTCTCTCTGTCTGTGCGTGCGTGTGTGTGTGTGTGAATTTATGTCTGGAGAATTAGGACGCAGGAGTCAAAGGGTTAGTTTTTGCTTTGCTAGCATGGTTGGAAAAGCA
>JAPXFY010000012.1:43553343-43555843 GCA_030674185.1 Monoplex corrugatus | reverse complement strand
CAGAGTTATGAGGAGAGAGAGAGAGAGAGAGAGAGAGAGAAAGAGAGAGAAGAGAGAAGAGAGAGAAAGAACGAAAGGGGAGAAAAGAAAGAGTAGAGCAAGAAGAGAAACTGTAAAGGGAGAGAGAAGAAGAGAGAGGAGAAGCGAGAAAGATCAGTAGGGGGGGGAGAGAGAGATGGAGAGAGCGAGAGATGTAGACAGACAGAGAGACAGGGACAGAGAGAAGAAGAAAAGACAGACAGACAGACAGACAGACAACAGACGGTTTCTCAGATCTTCAGAAAGCCAGTTTGTCTTTCATCAATGCCAACCCACACCTCAGCACAATTCAGGAGGATCAGTACAAACAAAATGGATTATCAGCTAGGCTCTTTAATTTAACATACAGCGGAGGAGGGAGCCGTAGGTTGGGAGGCGGAATATTCTCTCTCAACCACAAAATTCACCAGTTCTCTTACAATCTGATCGAGAAGTCATGGGAAAATAGGATCTGTCAGGTTTCCAAGACGTATTCAATCGCTTTCTAACAATGCTGGAAGTAGTGGAAGACAGGCAGAAACGGACAGTCAGTACCGAAGATTCAGAAACGATAATTTACCGTTTCTTTACTTACTGATGGTTTCCTAGCTTTCCCCAGACTGGGACCACGGTATAATTCCAGAAGAGACACTGTCTTGTTGATGACTACTGTTTCTGCCTACTTAAGACTGACCATCCGTTGCTATTGTCCACTGATGACTACCTGCTACTATCATCATCATCATCATCATCATCATCAGGTGTCTTGCTGCATGGCGTTGGCGATTATGGACTTCCATATGTCTCAATCTCTTGTTGCCTCAAGCATCTCATCCACCCTCCTTGTCTTCAGCCACTCTGCAAATCCGTCTGGTATTTTCTCCCTGGGTCTGCCTGGTGCTCTTTCCCTCCAGCTTTCCCGTTGTGACCAGGTGCTCCAAATCCCCTTTCCTCATAAAATGGCCTATAAATGTTGCCTGTCTTTTCCTAATCTTCCTTATGAATGATCTACCTGTGTCTACCTCCATCAAGACTGTCTCGTTTGTTTTCTTTGCTGTCCATGGAACTCTCAACATTCTTCTTAAAAACCACATCTCGGCTGCCTCAATCTTGTTCTGGCTTTGCTTACCTGCTACTATGGCACAGCTTATTAACCCTTTCACTCCTGTACTCTGTCTTTCAACTCTAAAAGCTTAACCCCTTGACTCCCTCACCCTATCCACCAGCTAGCACGGTTGAAGATGCAGGATGCTGGCGGACAGGCTGCAGGGGTCAAAGGGTTAAGCAAAGGTAGTGTCTCTACTTAAAAGATGACGGCAGCCTATGCGAACACTTGTACTTCAATCTGTCTCTAACACCTGATGATTTTTTTCTCAGACATTTAATACACTGTCTCAAACATCTAATGATTTGTCTCAAACATCTGATTACCTGTCTCAAACATTTCATAACCTGTCCCCAACATCTGAGAGCCTGTCTCAAACATCCGATCACCTATCTTAAGCATCTGACAATCTGTCTCAAAATCTCGTAACATGTCTGAAACATTAAGTAATCTGTGTTAAATCTTAATAATCCTTTGCCATGGCTTGGTAACCAACATTACTGACTTCCAGCCTTTATCATGGCTTGGTAACCAGCATCACAAACTTCCAGCCTTTATCATGGCTTGGTAACCAACATCACAGACTTCCAGCCTTTATCATGGCTAGGTAACCAACATCACTGACTTCCGGCCTTTATCATGGCTAGGTAACCAGCATCACTAACTTCCGGCCTTTATCATGGCTTGGTAACCAGCATCACAGACTCCCAGCCTTTATCATGGGTAGGTAACCAGGATCACTGACTCCCAGCCTTTATCATGGATAGGTAACCAGCATCACTGGCTTCCAGACTTTATCATGGGTAGGTAACCAGCATCACTGACTTCCAGCCTTTACCATGGCTTGGTAACCAGCATCACTGACTTCCAGCCTTTACCATGGCTTGGTAACTAGCATCACAGACTTCCAGCCTTTATCGTGGCTTGGTAACCAGCATCAATGACTTCCACCCTTTATCATGGTTTGGTAACCAGCATCACTGACTTCCAGCTGCCATCATGCCCTGGTAACCAGCATCACTGACTTCCACCCTTTATCATGGCTTGGTAACCAGCATCGCTGACTTCCAGACTTTATCTTGGGTAGGTAACCAGCATCACAGACTTCCAGCCTTTATCATGGCTTGGTAACCAACATCACAGACTTCCAGTCTTTATCATGGCTTGGTAACCAGCCTCACCGACTTTCCAGCCTTTATCATGGCTTGGTAACCAACATCACAGACAGCCTTTATCATGGGTAGGTAACCAACCTCACAGACTTCCAGCCTTTATCATGGCTTGGTAACCAGCCTCACTGACTCCCAGCCTTTATCATGGGTAGGTAACCAGCATCACTGACTCCCAGACTTTATCATGGGTAGGTAACCAGCCTCG
>JAPXFY010000012.1:43543343-43545843 GCA_030674185.1 Monoplex corrugatus | reverse complement strand
TTGTTTTGTTTTGTTTTGTTTCGCTTTGCTTTGTTTTGTTTCGTATCGTTACAAGGCAATACGCACAAATTTACGATCTCGCGCACATGCAGACACAGATTTGCTCTCACTCTCTCTCTCTCTCTCTCTCCTCTCTCTCTTCTCTCTCTCTCTGCTCTCTGTCTCTCCCCTCTCTCTCTCTGTGTCTGTCTGTCTCTCTGTTTTCTGTCTAACTCTTTCACTCAGTCTGTCTATCCCCATTTGTTTTTGCACTCCTGTCTTTGTTGTCTTCTTTCCATTCTACTCCTAACCGCTCGTTTTGCACAAAACACACACACATAATAATAACAACAACAACAACAACAACAACACGCACACACTAACACACACACACACACACACACACACACACACACACACACACACACACACACCACACACGCGCGCGCGCGCGCGCGCGCACGCGAATTCACTGCACTCTATCAAATATTGAAACGTAGAGCATCCGTAGTGGAACTGACTGAAACGTGCAATGAAAAATGATCCCTCTTTCCACCGTCCTCGTCTCCAAATTAATACAAACCCGTACAGTCAGTTCCTAACTGGTTTAGCCAGAATGTGTGTGTGTATATGTCCAGTAACAAAGAAAGTAAGGCTGTCCTTTGCACACGCACACGCGCGCGTGCATGCACACACACACACACACACACACGCGCACACACCCCTACATCAATAAAATATAAAACAATAAAACAAGAAAGAATTTCTCCCCCAACCCCCGAAAAAAATGGTGGGGAGGGTGAAATTAAAAAAAACAAAAAAAACAAAGAAAGAAATAATTACAATCTCTCTCTCTCTCTCTCTCTCTCTCTCTCTCTCTCTCTCTCTCTCTCTCTCTCTCTCTCGTGACAAAGAGACAGACAGGCTGGGACAAAGAGACGGAAGAATTAGAAGACAAGCCCATAAAACACAATTAGAAAAAATGAGACTGTTTAAAATGTTTTAAAAGAGAAAGACAGACAGACAGACAGACAGACAGACAGATAGAGACACAGAGAGAGATGAGAACAAGATCAACGACACTAACAAAAACAACAACAATAACAAACAACACTAAAAATAGCAACAACACAACAGCATCAAGAACACCACCAACAACAACACTAACAACATCAACAAAACAAACAACATCAACTGAACTAACAAAAACAACAACACTGACAACAACAACAACAACAACAACAACAGCAGGAACACCAACAAAGAACAAGGAAGGAAAAACAACAGGAAAACCCACTTTTCTATCTAGTACATTCAACAACAGACCGTAGTAAGTTTCCACAGACTCACCCCCTCCTTCCCTCCTACACACACACACACACACACACACACACACACACACACACACACACACACACATATACAGACACACACACATACTGACACTCACACACACACACACACACACACACACACAAACACACACACACTTAAACACACACACACACACACACACACACACACACACACACACATGTTCCGTCTGACAATAATTACATGCCTCTCACTCTTGCATCTCTTCACGTTGACAACAGCGGCAATAAGGACAAAAAAAAAGAAGAAGAAAAAAAAAAAAAAACAGGACGGAAAAGAACAGCAAGAAAAAGGGGGAAAAAGAAAAAATCACAAGACAAAGGAAAACAATGAAAGTACAAAAAAAAAAAAAAATAAATAAATAAATAAAGCAAGAAGTACATGTAGACGAGACGACACATTTTCAGAAAACAGGTGATAATGTGGTATATACAATCGTGGAAGGAATTTCGTGTAGTTTGCCTTTTTTTTTTATGTTATTGATTGTAAGAATCGATCGATCGATCGATCGATCAATCAATCAATCAATCAGATCAACCAATCAATCAATCAATCAATTACTCACTCACTCACTTACTTACTCGCTCACTCACTCACCCAATTACACACTCACTCACCCAATTACACACGCACTCACCAAATTACACACGCACTCACTACTCACACTCACTCACTCACTCACTCACTCAATTACTCACACACTCACTCAATCAGATAATTTTATTCAGTCGACAAACTGACATAATCAATTAATCAATCAATCAAATCAAATCAATCAATCAAGTCAATCAGTCAATCAATCAATCAATTAATCAATCAACCAACCAAACCAATTGACCAATGAATACACCGACTAAGTTACTTAACCAACAATGGCACCGCTGCCCAATCATACAAGTTCTTCTTCATCACCCTTTCACTCCCTTCATCCACTCTAACAGCATTCTGCCTTGTCAGTCCTGATAGCAAAGCACAAAAAAAAAAACGTACCCCGTTTATTCTCTTTCACCCTAGGGTAAGGGAAGTAAAAGGGTTAAGTTGGGTTGTTTTTGTTGTTTTTTTTTTTGGGGGGGGGGGGTTTGCAGCTGGCGGATAGGGTGCAGGAGTGAAAAGGTTAACTGTTGGTCAGATTGTCAGACCGGTAGGC
>JAPXFY010000012.1:43533343-43535843 GCA_030674185.1 Monoplex corrugatus | reverse complement strand
AAACCGTCATTTTATGCCAGTCAAACCATCAAGACTATCTGATCAGGGAGAAGAAAGCAGTGGGGAGGGGGGGGGGGGGCAAAAAGAAGGGAGTAAGGGAAATGGGAAGGGGGTAGAAGAAGGAGGAAGGGAGCGGGGACACTGGAAGCAAAAGGGAAGGGAAGGGGAAGGGGAAGGGAGGGATTTAGATAGGAAGATGGGGTGATTGCACAGACCTCTTCCAAAATGGTCTGTTGGTGATCGCCATATCCTCCATGATTGTGATTGTGATGCTGCAGGTTGGCAAATGGCACTAAAAGCACAACCCTGCCAACAATGTTTTTTCTTTTCCTTTTTTTTTTTCTTTTGTTTTGGTTTTGGTTTGTTTGGTTTTTTTGGTGAGTGCTTCTGTCTTTCTTTCCTTCTTTATTTTCTTTTTTATTTTTCTTCTTTTTTTCTTTCTTTCTTTTTTTTTCTTTCTTTTCTTTCTTTCTTTCATTCATTTCATTTCTTTCTTTCTTAGAATGGCGGGTTTTGTCGAGATAGTTGGTGGTAGAATTAATTAAAGCTGGGGACTGCAGTCTGACTATCACCGATGAATTAAAAAAAATATGAAAGGATGTAATTACCCATTATGTAATCTATTGGGAAAAACGAGACGATTTTACATCAAAGTAAGGTTCCTTAGATCTTACAAATCATTTTGAAGTATGAAGTATGAGGAGTGTTCTGAGCTTACTGTTTTTGTACTTTGTATCTGCTTCTATGCAAGCAAGCTGAATGAGCTAGCGCAAACTGTGTTAGATTTGAGAAGTTCTATACAACATGGGAGATAATTTTCAAGAGTTATGTCCTTTGATTACAATTTGAAGTATGCTTTTTTATTTTTTTTTTTTTTTTAAAAAGGCCTCTTACAAAGAGTAATGCCTCTGCACACAACTTGCCGTTGTTTGAAAAACTCCGACTTTTGGGCGGATTAGGAAACACAGTTTGCATACTTCGAACATGCAAGTAAAGGAGGACTGTGTTATTGTCTGAAACCCAACACACAAAAATAAAACGAACAATAATAATAAGAACAAACAAATAAGGCTAATCGGAAGAAAAAAAAAACAAAAACAAACAACAACAGAAAATTAAAGCGATAACTCGGATGGATCGGTGGCCACGCAGAAAATGTTATGACGGGAGAGAGGGGATGGGAGGGGAGAGAGAGGGAGGGGAGAGAGAGAGAGAGAGAGAGAGAGAGAGAGAGAGAGAGAGAGAGAGAGAGAGATAGGAGGGAAGGTATCATTGGCCATTTGTGCGGATATCGCTTCTTCCATCTACGCTTCCGCGCCAATGGGGACGATGATGGGAGAAGATGGCAGAGGGATTTTCCTCTCTACTACAACTGCTGGACAGAGTAGGCTGTGATTTATGTGCACGGGAAAGCAAGTGACAGGCGCTGAGACCTCTCTGACCAACATGGAAGACAGAACGAAAGCGACAGCGTTTGAGACGAAGAAGAAGAAGAAGAAGGGTGGGGCGGGAGAGAAAGAGATTGGGTCCAGAAGGATGGAGAGAGGAAGGGAAAAGGAGGAGGGGGGGGGAGAAGGAGAGAGATTTATGTATTGATTGATTGTTTCATTTTTACGAGAGAGAGAGAGAGAGAGAGAGGAGAGAGAGAGAGAGAAGGAGAAAGAGAGAGATTGAAACAGACAGACAGGCAGACAGACAGACAGGCAGACAGACAGGCAGGCAGACAGACAGACAAACAGACAGATAGAGAGAGAGGAAGGGGAGGGGGAGATATAGATTGATTGACCGATTAACTGACTGACTGACTGACTGGCTGACTGGCTAGCTGACTGGCTGGCTGGCTGGCTGGCTGATTGATTGATTGATTGATTGACTGATTGACTGATTGACTGATTGATTGATTGACTGACTGATTGATTGATTGACTGACTGATTGATTGATTGACTGACTGACTGACTGAACTGATTGATTGATTGATTGATTGATTGATTGACTGACTGACTGATTGATTTACCTGTATTTTCAAACAGTAGAGACAATGACACAGTACCACAGTGTTTGGTCCAATTTTTCGTGTCTTCCGTTGCTAAAAAATTCTCTGATCAAGTAAAATAAATTTTTAAAATGTTACAATAATAACAGCCCAACACTAATGATGATGATGACAATGATAATGATAATAACAGTAATAACAAGTATATAACAAGTAAATGCCTAGTTCGCTTAAGAGTAAGAGAGAGAGAGAGAGAGAGAGAGAGAGAGAGAGAGAGAGAGAGAGAGAGAGAGAGAGAGAGAGAGGCCTGGAACATAATGACTTTTGCTTTCTAATACACAAAGCACATACACACATAAACACACACACACACACACACATGCCCAGACTTTGTCGAAATACAAGTTACAGCGTGTGCTCTATTTCTCACACAGTCTCTATCAGTCATTTTATCATTCTATCGATCTATCTCTCTACCTTTTTCTATCTCTTTATCTCTCTATCTA
>JAPXFY010000012.1:43490843-43525843 GCA_030674185.1 Monoplex corrugatus | reverse complement strand
TATTATAACACCACCACGCCACAATACAATTCAACACAACACACACACACACAAACATACACATACACACACACACACACACACACAACACACAACACACAACAACCCAGCACAACACAACACACAACACAACACACACACACACACCAAAGCGAGAACACATTTTCACCCTGCTGTTCCTGTCTCCCTTCTCTCTCCCAGTCCCTAACCTTCTCCCTCATTTCCTTCCTCCTACCCTCTCACTCCCAGCCCCCACCCACCACCACCACCACCCCTCTTACAACTCCACCTGATCAGGTATTGTTCTTGGAATCGTTTACATTCCACACGTGTCATCAATGAACATCTAAGAATGAGACAGAAGCTGGAAAAAAAATCCATGCGCTGACTCATTTAACGGGCAGAGAGAAATAAAATAAAATTAAATAAAAAAAATGAAATGAAATGAAACTTTATTTGCCAACATTCCAACTGGTGTATGTGCCCCTGCTAAACTAGTTGTAATGAAACAACAGAAAATTGAATAAGAGAGAAAGAAGAGAGAGAGAGAGAGAGAGAGAGAGAGAGGACAGACAGACAGACAGACAGACAGACAGAGGGAGAGAGACAGAGGCAGAGATAGGGAGAGACAGAGAGATAGATATGTACACAGTGAGTGAGTGAGTGAGTGAGAGACAGAGACAGAGAGTGAGAGACAGAAACAGAGACAGAAACAGAGACAGACAGACAGACAGACAGACAGAGGGAGACAGAGACAAAGACAAAGACAAAGAGATTGAGAGAGAAAGCGAGCGAGTGAGCGAGAGAGAGAGAGAGAGAAAGAGAGAGAGAGAGAGAGAGAAAGAAAAAGAAAGAGAGAGAGAGAGCTAGAGACACAGAGAGAGACAGGAACAGAGACACAGAGAGAGGCAGAGGCAGAGATAGAGAGAAACAGAGAGCTAGAGACGTACACAGTGTGCGTGCGTGCGTGCGTGCGTGCGTGTGTGTGTGTGTGTGTGTGTGTGTGTGTGTGTGTGTAGAGAAAGAGACAGAGACACAGAGAGATACAGACGTGGAGAGAGAGACAGAGACACAGAGAGACAGAGACACAGGAAGAGGCAAAAATAGGAAGACAGAGAGAGAGAGAAAGAGACAAAGACAGAGACAGAGAGATAGAGACAGAGACAGAGAGACAAAGAGACAGACAGACAGAGACAGACAGAAAGAAACACACAGACAGATGAATGAACTGGACGAGAGAAAGATACGTACGGCGAGCACATAATCCAGAAAACTGAAGACCTCGCCTGTCCTTGAAACTGCCGGGGAAACCAGCTAGCTGTTTCATTCCTTCCTTCCTTCCTTCTTTCTTTCTCTCTTCTTCTTTTCTGTCGAACTTCTCTCTCCCAACTCCATCCCCATACCCCCCACCCCTGTTTCTGTCTCAGATATTCACCTGTATAGTTTTCTTTGTTGTTGTTGCTTTGATGTTTTTTTTTTTTTCTGACCCCTCCGGATTTCTTTAACCCTATGACTGTCGCACCCTATCGACCAACTGCAAAAAACTTAACCCTTTGATTCTCTGTCTCATGTCTCTTCCTGCAGGAAGCCAGTGGATAGGGTGAGGGAACTAAAGGGTTAAGTTTTTGTTTCGCTAGCATGGTTGGTAATGCGGGATGCTGGTAGCTAGGTTGCTGGAGCCAAAAGGGTTTTAATATGTCATTTTCTCGTCTTAATTTTGCTGTCTTTTGATAAATGTTTTCTCTCCACGAGTTCACCATTCATCATCATCATCATCATCTCTGTCTGTCTGTCTGTCTGTCTGTCTGTCTGTCTGTTTCTCTGTCTCTGTCTCTATCTCTCTCTCTCTCTGTCTCTGTCTCTGTCTCTGTCTCTCTCTGTCTCTGTCTCTGTCCCCCCCCCTCCCTTCTGTTCTTTTTATCCTCAGATATCCATCATATTCAACTTGTTAATTATCTCGTTTGATCTGTCTTTTTAGCTTTCACCCCCGCCCTTCTCAGAATTATATTGTTTCTGCTGTCTTTGACTCCTAACTTGAGTTTAGGGGGATCGATTATCTGTGCTTACAGTCTCAAAACATTCTATCGTAGAGATCACCTTTTTGCAGTGGCCGTGGGACTTTTAAGACCCCAAGGATATTGTTAATGACGAGATTGTTGTCTACAAGAGTATGGCTCCGTTCATGTATGTCCCCAGAGGAAACTTTCGAAATTTCAAAGAATTACGCTACAATTCTAAAACTTTGACAATTCGAATGATAATCTCAAAAACTCTGGACCGGAGGAGAAAAAAGGTGGGGGTGGGAGCGAGGGCGGAGAAGGAAGGGGGCAAATCTCCGCTCGGTGTGGAATCACATTGTAATATATATTCTATAATTTTCCATTGGCAGGAGAACGTCTGAACCATTCTTCCACTCTTGTCCCTTGCCAACGCCTCGGTTTTACGCTAGATCAAGTAGATGATTGCTGCTAGGTTAGGGTAAAGTGCGTATGGTATGGTCTGCATGAGATAGAAGTCCAATTTCAATAAACGCCAAACTTCATGAAAATATCGTAAATTTCTTCTTTGCATGCTAGCAGAACACCATAGCAGAGTACAGGCGAGGCTGGCCGATGGCTATCAGCACTATATGGAGAGTGAGAGAGGCAATGACAGAGCGCAAGGCGAGTAACGAGCGGACAATGAGAGAGCGGGGTTCCATCTCGCAGAGGTTTGTGTATTATCTCTAGGGATCCACTTGACTTGCTTTCACTGTATTGTTCACTTTATTCAACGTATCACGTAGATCTACTCGTATTATCTCAGAGGATCCACGTGACTTGCTTCACCGTCCTGTCCACTGTATTCACCGTACCACTCACTCCACCCTGTCCACCATCTTCCACCAACTTCCTGCACCCTTTTCTTTCCTTGCCTCATCTTGACCACCAACTTTTAACCCTTTGACTACCCGCACCCTTGTCCACCAGCCTCCTGCATTGTCTACCATGCTAGTAAAGAAAAAAAATTCACCCTTTGACTCCTTCACCCTATCCACCGACCAGCTTTCTGCAGGGAGCTGGTGGATAGAGTGAGGCAGTCAAAGGGTTAATTTTTTTTTTGCAGTTGGTAGACAGGGTGCGGGAGTCAAAGGGTTAATAACAGCTTCAGGCAGGAAGCTGATAGATACAGTGAGAGAATGGAAGGATTAACCCTTTGACTCCCGCACCCTATTCACCGAATGCCAAAAACATAAACTTCCTGCAGGAAGCTGGTGGATAAGATGTAGGGAGTCAAAGGGTTAAGGGTTGAGGTTTTTTTTGTTTTTTTGTTTTTGTTTTTGTTTTTTGTTTGTTTTTTGTTTGCTTTGCTAACATGATTGATTGACAATGCAGCGTGCTGGTGGACAAAGTGCGGGAGTCAAAGGGTTAAAATCCGGCCACCCTGAATATTGATGGTCCGATAGTCGAATGGTTAAAACACTAGTCTTCCTTCCAACTGAGGTCTGTGTTTTGAGTCTGTTTGAATAGAGTATACTAACTAGTGGGTAAAGGTTGGAGAGGGGGGAGGGAGGGGGGGGGGGGCGTTTACGATTACCCAGTTCAGCTTAAGGGCAGACTAGCTTAAAACCTTAAGGAAAATTATCTTCGATCATCTAAAGCTTACACCACCAGAATGATTGAAGCATTAAGATGGACAAGCAAAGGGGTTTAAGAAAGTAAGTTCTCTTTTTATTTCATTCTGTTTCACTTTTTTTTCATACTTTATTTTACTATTACTTTATTTCATTTTATTTTTCATTTAATTTTTATTTCATTTATTGTCTATTTTATTTAATTTAATTTCATTCTATTTTATTTTATATTTTATTTGATTTTATTCTACTTCTTATTCTATGTCTTATTTTATCTTATTTTATTTCATTTTATGTTGTTATTTTATTCCAGTTTAGTCTATTTTATTTTATTCTATTTTCTATCTTATCTTTTTATTTAAAAAAAAAAATTATTTATCTATTTATTTATTTATTTATTTATTTATTTTGTTTACGTTGCAGGCTAGGATTGAACTTGAGACATCAAATCTTAAGTTCCCACAATACTATCAACGGGCCACTCAGACGCTGAATCATCGTTCGTTCGTTGAGACTTAAAAAGTCCTGTCACACATAGTGTATGCGAGGACTAGCATATAAAAGATTCTTGATGAAGCGCTGTTTTTATTTAACAGGACTGTCTGCTATATACATGTACATACTACGGATGGAATCGATTGAAGGCCTGCTAGTAGTAGTCTTGTTGAATGGGTTGTCAAGCCTGGGGGGTGAATCGAGCGCTCATAGTAGCGGAGTGCGCAACTGCGTGACTAAATCATGATCTACTGTCATTGGTGAGCCTGCTGTACTGATTATAGTAGTCGAGATAAACTGGATAACGGGGCAAGTGCAAGCGCGAGGATTGATTTGAATCTCACGTCCCCTTTCTCTCTCGCTTTGTGTGTGTGTGTGTGTGTGTGTGTGTGTGTGGGGGGGGGGGGGGTCTGTGTGTGTGTGTGTGTGTGTGTGTATGTGTGTGTGTGTGGTGGTGGTGGTGGTGGTCTCTGTGTGTGTGTGTGTGTGTGTGTGTGTGTGTGTGTGTGTGTGTGTGTGTGTGTGTGTGTGTGTGTGTGCGCCTGTGTGTGTCTGTGTCTGTGTCTATGTCTATGTCTGATTTGAATCTCCCCTCCCTTTCTCTCTCGCTTTGTGTGTGTGTGTGTGTGTGTGTGTGTGTGTGTGTGTGTGTGCGTGTGAGTGTCTGTGTGTGTCTGTGTCTGTGTCTATGTCTATGTCTGTCTGTGTCTCTGTGTGTGTCTGTGTGTCTGTGCCTGTGACTGTGTGTTCGCGAAAAATGTCAGCAAGAACTTTGTCGTTGAACAAGATTTCTAGACTAAGTGAATCATAACGGTTTGCCTGTTTTATTCATTTGTGGGCTGAGATTTCCATATATGCATTTCAATATATAAAAGTTTGTTTTTCTGTGTGTGGTTGTTTTTCTGTTTTAAACGGTTGATATTTGATTGTTTGATTTCTTTCTTTCGTTCTTTTTTTTTTTTTTTTTTTTTTGTGATTGGTTGATTTCTTTCTTTTCTTCTTTTTTTTTTTTCCTTTTTTTTTGTTTTTTTTTGGGGGGGGGGGTTATTTTCGTTGATTGATTGGTTGGTTTGTGTTGGCTGTGTTCCCCGTCATCAAGGCAGTCAAACTCCGTCTTCGGGCGTGTGCATTCTGAGTGTCCTTTGTGTTTCCATAACAAACACAAAACGTTGCCATATCTTACAGAATCTTTAACCCATTGACTCACGCATCCTATCCACCAACTGCAAAAACTTAACTCTTTGACTCCCTCACCCTAGCCACCAGCTTCTTGCAGGTACTAGAAGACAGTAACCCACTTTTCTATCTCACAAGGCAATGAAAAGATTGCTAACTTGTGAAATGAATGAATAATATAGATTAATGAAAGAATGGATAAAGAAAATAAATAAGTAAATAAATAAATAAATAAATAAGCGTATCAATATCTATGTACAAGTATACAAGACGGGAAAAGTTTTGGACATTTTTGCAAATATTAGGAGATTAAAAGAATATACATATGTATAGATATATATATATATGTGTGCGTGTGTGTGTTTGTGTGTGTGTGTGTGTGTGTGTGTGTGTGTGTGTGTGTGTGTGTGTGTGTGTGTGTGTGTGTGTGTGTGTGTGTGTGTGTGTATGACAACGATTGTAAAGAAAGCAGGCAAACTTGAGAAACATAAATAACCGACACTGGAATCCTGGAGTCTGTTCCAAAAGGAGTCATCACCCTCCCGGACAATTCCATACGCGCTCCAACCAAAAATTTGCGAGCAATTAATTATCTGTTTATTGCATTGTTGTTTGTTGTTATCATTTCATTTCATTTCACTTCATTTCGTTTTTATTCTGGCTACGTTCAATCGGTTGCTCTGAACGCTATACTGACCACGCACGGGAACGCGGGTTATTGGTGTTCGATGCTTAGGTGAGTTTACAGTTTGGAGTTTGTTCAAGGGGGGATTCACCGCACTAGGACAATTAAATATGTGCTTCGACACCCAAATCTGCCAAGAATTATCTGGCAGATTCCCTGAGAGGGAGGGGGGGGGGAGACTTTTGAAATACTAAGCTGACACCACTAGAATGATGGAAACATTAAGATGGGCAGCGAGAACAGGTCAGGGTTCGAGAAAAATGCATGTCAAAACCGTCGCCTACTCGTGGGTTTCTAGAAAACAGCTGCAGGGAAGTCGTCAGCATGAACATTCTTTAAAAGCACAAAACAAGACAAAACTAAACTAAAATAACAGAAACGAAAACAAGCTAAGAGTAAAAACGGCACGATAGGAACGAAACACAAAACAAAACACTACTAAGTTTTGAACAGACAGTCGAGCATACAGAATAACAATCAATAAAGAACAACTACATTTGACAACGACAATAATAACAGCAACAACAACACACATACTCACGCACACACTCTACACACACGCACACACACACTACACACAGACACAGACACACACACACACACACACACACACACGCACACACACACACACACACACACACACACACACTTTGTTGGTTCAAAGTTTATTTTAATGCCGACAGAGGCATAGAACACAATATGAAATAAATGAAAATCCAGTAGAATCAATATGTAATAGTACAATATCAAAAAGTAGACTACTTGTCAAATCGTCTTACCACAGGATAGTCAGATGTTCATCTCACCACACACACACACACACACACACACACACACACACACACACACACACACACACACATACACACACACACACACACACACACACACACACACACACACACACACACACACATTTAAGGAGATAGACTACGATGTAAACAATTACAGAAGACACACACAAAATAAAATAAAATAAAACAAAATAAAATGAAATGAAATAAAATTAAAATAAAATGAAATAAAATAAAACAAAATGAAATAAAATGAAATAAAAATGAAATGAAAAGGAATAAAATAAAATAAAATAAAATAACTGAAATAAAATAAAATAAACAAATAATAAATAAATAAACAAATAAATTAATTAATTAAAAAGACACCTCCCGACCCGCCCAGCCCAAACAAAAGCAATTCAGAGAATAAAAAAAAAAAAAGTAAATATAAATGAATACAACCAAATAACAAATAAAACATAACGATCTTCTCCCTGATGCACAGCCCGTGAAAAAAATCAAAACAGGTCTAAACAAATAACGTTGTTTTTGTCCTAAAGTAGGATAACATAGCCTTAGTCTTCGGATTTTTCCTGGGTTTTTGCAAAGACAAATCACTAACACACGCTTGAGAGAAATGGAAGAGATGTCTGACATTGACATCAGGCCAAATGATTATAATCCCTTCCTTGAAATGACTGCACTTCCGCTGTCTTTGACTCTTCAATCTTCGACAACGCCAACGATTTTGAGAGAAAAGAGAGAGAGAGAGAGAGAGAGAGAGAGAGAGAGAGAGAGAGAGAGAGAGAGAGAGAGAGAGAGAGAGCGTCGCCGTACAACAGAATTGTGTTTGAGATCCGAACGAAGAACAAAGTAAGTCTAAACCAACTTGCAGAATTAGACCTAAACAAAAAAGGAAGCTTAGAGCTCTTGTAAACTAAACTAATGAAAACCCCAGTAATCTATCTAATCGACAAAGTGACTATCAAGTTAAAGGAGACACTGAAGAAAGAAAACCCGTGACTAAAAAAGTTTAAGAAAAAACCAACAAACCAACAAAAAAGGGAAGCCAAGAAACAAGCGAACCAATCAACAAAATCAAACCAAATCAAACCTAAACCGAACCCACCCGCGCGAGCGATAATCCCAACGTTATCAATACGACCGCCACCACTGGACCAACTACTGCTAAGGGCGACAGCCACTCGAATGACGCAGCTCACTGGCTCCGCACGCACAACACACGTCAATCAAACTAAGCCCCGCCTCGCAAGGCGCCGCCAGCGCGATGGGCGGAGCTTAGAAAGTTGAGTGACGCTGACAGTCATCGCGGGTCAAATATTAGTCGACAGAAGCGAGAAACTGACATAAATCTTTCGGCAATGCGCGTGCGGTGGTGGTGCCTTGCAGCGTGCAAGCAAGTAGCGGGCGCTTTGCTTATCGTGTTGATTGTAGGGGCTTTCTGTGGGGGCTGCTGTGCTGCGGTTGTCACAAGTCGGTTCCTAGCCCGTGATTTCGCAGGAACTTGTTTCAGAGAGTCTGGTCTGATTCAACAGAGTGGGGGCTGTTGTTGTTGTTGTTCCACACGCCAGATGGCTCTTTGAAAACCACACTGCATGCAGAATACTATTGTTTTCCATGAGGCAGAGAACTTGCTAATCCATAACAAAAACAATGAGAGTAAGTAGGCCACATGACAACCCCAAAAAAGAAATAAAAGAAAAAAAAAATATAGGGGTGGGGAGGGGGGAGAGAGAGAGAGGGGGGGGAGGGAAGGGAAAGAAAAAAGAAAAAAAAAGGAGGATTTGGGGCTCGCAGATAAGCTAGAATCAACGATGCTCAAATTGTATTATATCAACATAAGAAATAAACAATACCAACTGTTGTTGGGGGAGAGAGAGAGAGAGAGAGAGAGAGAGAGAGTGTGTGTGTATGTGTGTGTGTGAAACAGAGACAGAGAGAGACAGAGACAGAGAGACAGAGAAGGAAAGAAAGAGAGAGAGAGAGAGAGAGAGAGGGGGGGGGGGGAGAAAGAAAAGAATTGTGAGATTCGATCTTTCTCAATCAACTTTATACAGTTTTTGAATATTTTCAAAACGGATTCATCGTGCTTCACCCAGACCTGCCATCTTTTTATCTAGCAAACTCCTTGAGTCTGTGCAAAACCCTACGCACTGGCAAAGTATTGAAATGGGAAAGTAGCAGGAAAGCGGACCTATAAAAACACTCACACCACCAAAATGGACCGGGGCCTTTGTTAAAGATCTTGAGTTCACACCTCTAGCAAAAGACAAGTGTCAGCTAACTGGCTTAGTAGCAAACAAACAAACAACCGACCAAATCAAACAAAAATATGACCTAAGAATAACAAATAATTCAGAAATAGTGATACACGCTAAACAGTTGGGCGGGAGAGGAGGAGCTAGATCTAGATGTCTAGATCTAGATACAAAAATTTTATTTTTTTTAAAAAGAAAAAAAAAAAAGAAAAAAAAGCGGAGTGGGGGGTGGGGGAGGGATGTAAGTCTGGATTGTTTGATTTTGTAGTTCGTAGAATCTTAGTTTATACGAGAGATTTCTGTCACTCGGGCAATTCCATGCACCCTCCACCCAAATTCGCTAGCAATATGCAATATAGCAGCAGACTCCCTGAGCCCGCGCAAAACCTTGTGCGCTCGCAAGGTCTTGTAATAGGAAGGGATGGGGGGAAGGGGAGAAAGCGACCTATGAAACACGACGCTGGCAGCACCAGAATGAATGGAAGCAGTAAGACATTCAAGAACAGGCCAGTGTTTTTATGTTGAGGGCTGGGATTTGAACTCAGGATATCAGATTGTAGGTCCCCAGGCCAGTCTATGGAAAGAACGAACCAGCCCCGGATGGTACAAATAAGCTGTTACAATGCTAACTAACCTGAACCCTTTGACGCCTGCACCCTGTCCACCAGCATCCTGCATTGTTAACCATGCTAGCAAAGAAAAAACTTAACTCTTTGACTCCCTCACCCTATCCACCAGCTTCCTTCCTGCAGGAAGCTGGTGGATAGGGTGAGGGAGTCAAAGAGTTAAGTTTTTGCAAGTTGGTGGATAGGGTGCAGGAGTTAAAGGGTTAACAGTGGATGAAAGACAGAAAACACACACACACACACACACACACATCACCTCAGAAGACAGATAAATGGGAACGGGGTTGGACCTGTCTGGGGCCTGGTTGATATGTCAGATATTATGTATACATACATCTGCTCAGTCGGAATGATTGCATACAGATCACAATCGCGCGAATGCACAATAAGATACATATAGCCTATAGTGGGCTATACAAACATGTCTTGTTCTGTTCTCTCTCACCTTCACACACACACACACAATACGCGGCACATGAAAAAAGTTATAATATAGGCAGCTTGTTTGAAGTTTGTTTGGAGTTTGTTTCTGTAAAGGCTGCTTGGTTGTTTTTTGATGGGGGCCATGGACTGGAGATCTGACATTTCGAGTTCAATCCCAACCGTCAACTTTTAATAAAAACTGGCCTGTTCGCTGCCCATCTTTTAACCCTTCGACTCCCTTACCCCATACGCCCAGCATCCTGTATTGTCAGACATAATAGCAAAGCAAAAACTTAACCCTTTCACTCCCTTATCCTATCCACCAGTTCCTGCTGGATAGGATGAAGCGAGTGAAAGGGTTATGTTTTTTTTTGCAGTTTATGGACAGGTTTCGGGAGGGACTAAGCTGACACTATCATTCTGGTGGTGTCAGCTTAGCGTTTCATGGTGCCTTCTTCACATCCATCCGCCCCCATTTCATGATCTGGCTAACGCATAGAAATTTTTTTTCTTCTTTTTTTTTTTTTAGCGCAGGCTCAAGGAGTTTGCCAGATAAATACTGGCAGATTTGGGTGGGCCTCATACGGAACTGCCCATGTGCGATGAAACACTCCAAACTGCTAATTCCTCAACGAACTGTGGCATAACGAAGAGTACAAAATATCTTCCCTTCATCGGAGAGCGTGTCACGATGACCAGAATATATCACAGAACCCAGGATGCTGGTGGCTACAGACGTATGGTGGTGCTGGTGATGATGATGGAGATGGTGGAGAAAAGAGAGGAGAGAGAGAGAGCAGAGACAGAGACAGAAACAGAGACAGAGACAGAGACAGAAAGAAACAGACATACAGAGACAGAGACAGAGTATCGTTGTGTGTGTGTGTGTGTGTGTGTGTGTGTGTGTGTTGTGTGTGTGTGTGTGTGTGTGGTGTGTGTGGTGTGTGTGTGTGTGCGTGTGTGTGTGTGGTGTATGTATGTATGTGTATGATACATTATTTTCTTGGTATGAACTTATGCCGAGTTCTGAGCGGTGATTGTGTGCTAGACGGCTCTTTCAATCGTAAAGACTTTTACTTCTTCTCTTCTAAATTGATTTATTTTTGTATCCTATGAACAAACAAGGCAAACAGATACAAAATGACAACATTTTGACGTCATACTATCTAAACAGATACACAATAACAACATTTTCATGTCAAACTATCATGTGTACTATACATATACATAATCATATAATACATATACATAAAATATACATATACAATATATATCATGCGAAAGAAAGATACTGATAATGTTGATCAAGACCCGTAAGAAACAAAGAATCCAGAAATAACACATTGATAAGAATGCTTCGCATGACAATGTATCATTGATAAGAATGATTCACATGACAATGTATCCGTATTAATGACAAATCAGGCACGACTAGATTAAGAGGTCTTCAATGAATCATTGTTATCGTCACTTAACAATCATCACACACCACACACACACACACACACACACACACACACACACACCAACACACACACACGTACACATTATATGTCTATCTATCTATCTATCTATCTATCTATCTATCTAATATATATATATCTATATATATATATGTGGTTGTGTGGTGTGTGTGTGTGATAGGATAATAGATAGATAAAATAGATAGATAGCATAATAGATAGTAGATAGATACATACATAATATATACATAACATACACATACATTATACATCTCTTCTCTCTCTCTCTCTCTCTCTCTCTCTATCAGACAAAACAGACAAAGAGGGAGAGAGAGGGAGAGAGACAGAAGAAGCAGAGAAGACAGAGACAGACAGACAGACAGACAAGCAGACAGACAGACAGGAGACAGAGACACAGAGAACAGACACAGACAAGACACAGACAGACAGACAGACAGAGAAACAGAAAGAGCGTCAACGATTTAATACCTCAAACAGCTGTTACTAAACGACATGACACAATTTACCAAGTCAAGAATAGTGATCATCATTTTTTATAACGCTCTATCCGGAACCCAATCATACCCGCATCATCCATCACCACTACCCCAAATCATCCAGGTCTCTGACACTGAGACTAAAAATGAAACAACCCCACATTGGCTGGATAGTCAGTCACTAATAACCCCTACTACACGGAAATGTCTTGGCGCAGACCGTAAATTAACCTTTAATTAGGCAGTGATAAAACTTCTGGAGGCTTAACGTGCTAAAAACGAAGTTTCACTCTACGGCAGTTTTTTCTCTCTGCGCTCGTATATCATTATGTGGCGGTTATAGTCTTTTTGGATCAAACTACTTTGGCGTGGGATGACTCGTTTTGTCGATGCAGGTCAAAATGTCGGGTTTGGTTTTTATTTGTGGGGATCGTACGTTTTGACTGTCACACTTGTGCCCGTATTGTTTGCGTTGACGTTCACGACGAACTGATACTCACGTGCTGGCGTGTATACACACACACACATGCGCGCCAACCGCGCGCGTGCACGGGCACACACGCACGCACGTACGCACACCCACAACACACCCCTCACACACACACACAGTATTTACACCCACACACACACATTCACACACACACTACATACAAACACACACACACACACACCACACACACAACACACACACACACACAACAACACACACACCACACAACACACACACATACACACACACACACACACACACACACACACACACACACACACAGACATCCCGAAACCTGGAGTTTGTTCAAGAAGGATTCATCGCACACTGGCAATTCCATATACGCTCCACCCCCAATGTGACAGCAAATTATCTGACAGACTCATTGAGACTACGTACGCAAAGCCTTATTCTCTGACAGGTGTGTGAAGCGAGGATTAAAACAGGACTTATACGACACACTGACACCACCAGACTGACTGGAGCATTCATTTCAAGATGAACAGTGAACAAGCCAAGTTTTACGTTGACATGGGTGGGTGGGTGGGGGGGGGGGGGTTGACTCGGAGACATGAAAATTTGAGTACACTGTTTTATCAAAAGAGGCAGTCATCCAGCACAGAGACAGAGACAGAGAGAGGGAGAGACAGTGGGGGGGGGGGGGGGGGGGGGAGGGGGAGACAGTAGGAGAGATATACAAAGAGATAGTTCCTCATGTAATGTGGCACAGACAAGACAGAAGACAGAGAAGAGCAGACAAAGACAGAGACAGAGGCAGAGAGACAGACAGAGATAGAGAGGGATACAGAGATACAGAGAGACAGAGAATGACAGAGAGAGAGAGCGAGAGAGAGAGAGCGAGAGAGAGAGAGAGAGACAGACAGAGAGAGACAGAGAGACAGACAGACAGAGACAGAGATAGAGAGAGAGAGATCAGAGAGGAGAGAGACAGAGAGGGAGAGAGGAAGAGAGGAAGAGAGAGAGAGGGAGAGAAGGAGAGCGAGAGGAAGAGAGAGAGGGAGGGAGAGACAGAGCGAGAAAGAGACAGGGAGAGGGAGAGAGAGAGAGCAGTCCTTCGCTTTTGACCTAGACAAGTTAAGCAAAACAAATAAACAAACAAAAGCCTTACCGCTCTAGCGTACAGCTCCTGAATAATAACAATAAAAAAAATAAAAAAAAAAAAAAAAAATAAAATAAAAAAAAGAAGACACCTACTTTATTCATGAGCTCCTGGATTGGCCCTTATCGCTCACACAGTTTCGATGTACAAAATGTCACGTTTGAAATGCAATCTGTCGACCAGCTTTTCTGGCTTGGGCCAGTTCGGGTGATCAAAGGCAGTCAACAGCATTCAATCACGGCTGACATTTGGGCCACAAAAGTCTATGGACAGGCTTGAAAAAAAAAAAAAAAAAAAAAAAAGGGGGGGGGGGGGGGGGGGGTATGTAATACGTATACATGTACATAAGAGAGTCTGGAACGGTTTTGCTGCTGAAACGAGTCGGCTCAAAAAAGTCGGCCTAAAAAGAATGTAGGCCATGTTCTCATAGTTGATACTATATAACCCTGCCCACCCTCATTCCCATCCTCCACCCCCAACCCTACCCCTACCACCACCACCACCACCACCACAATATACATCCCACCACTACTCTTTCCCCCCCTTCCATACGCCGTCTCAACAATGTGCTGCATGATGCAAAAAAAGATAAAATAAAATTTTTTTTTTAAAAGTTTGGAGTCTGCAGTTTTGTTCGAGAGGAACTCATTGTACTCGAGGCAAGTTCCGTATGTGCTCAACCCAATCTGCCATCTTCTATCTGACAGACTCCTCAAGCCGCGCAAAGCCCAATATTATGCTGGCAAGGTCCTGAAATGGAGGAAGGGGGAATCAAGGGTCGGGGATCGGGGAACAGAAAAAAATACTTAGCTGTCCCCATCAGAATGATGAGCAACGAGCAGACCAGTCTGCGCGCTCTCCCTCTGTCTGTCTGTCTGTCTGTCTGTCTGTTTGTCTGCCTCTCTCTCTATCTTTTCTTCTTCTTCTTCTCTCTCTCTCTCTCTCTCTCTCTTTCTTCTCGCTCTCTCTCTCTTTCTTCTCGCTCTATCCTCACTCTCACCCTTTCTCTCTCCCATCCTCTCTCTCCCACCATCTCCCCCTCTCTCTCTCTCCCCTCTCTCTCTCCCACCCTCTCTCTCTCCCACCCTCTCTCTCTCCCCCTCTCTCTCTCTCCCCCCTCTCTCTCTCTCCACCCTCTCTCTCTCACCCTCTCTCTCCCACCCTCTCTCTCTCCCACCCTCTCTCCTCTCACTCTCTCTCTCCACCCTCTTCTCTCCACCTCTCTCTCTCTCCCACCCTCTCTCTCTCTCCACTCTCTTTCTCTCTGTGCTGTGTGCTGGATTGAGCTCGAGACATAAGATCCTTAAGACCACGGTTCTATTACAATAGGCGGCCAAAGAAAAAGAAAAAAAAATGTCTCCCTTGAGGGTCAAAGCTGGGACCCCCCTGCTGTATCAAGCATGGCGACCTGACCAACTGAGATAACGGGGTCACCAAACACACACACACACACACACACACACACACACACACACACACACACACACACACACACATATAATATATATACATATATAATAATAATAATAATAATAATTACAATATTTATATAGCGCAAAATCTTGATAAAATCAAATCTAAGCGCTGAAACAGACACCCACACACGCATGCACGCACACACGCGCGCGCGCGCGCGCACACGCACGCACGCACACACGCACGAAAATTATAGAGAGCATATTATATACAATTATATATTACAATGTGATTCCTCTCCGAGTGGAGACAGGCTGCAGAGGGGATTGAGTGAGGTCAGGATTTTATGCAGAGGAGAAAAGGTGAGTTTTGAGAGCGAACTTGAAGGAGACAAAAGTAGGTTGCTGACGGACTGAGAGAGGAAGTTTGTTCCAGGAGAGCGGACCAGAGACAGAGAAGGCTCGTGGACCACAGGTATTGAGCTTAGTGCGTGGAAAGCGAAAAGTCAGAGGATCGGAGGCAGAGCGGAGGGTACGTGAGGGAACATAGATCTCAAGTAGGCTTGACAGTAATCGGGGGCTGCGTTATTGAGGCTTTTGTAGCACATGGTGTCTAGTTTGTACTGTATGCGCTTTGATACAGGGAGCCAGTGAAGTTGTGCTAGGAGAGGAGATATGTGGTCAGCTTTTTTCTTTTTTAGTACAAGGCATGCAGTATTGTTTTGAATGCGCTGTAGGATGTGAATGGTGGAGGCAAGAAGACCGGTCAGGAGTGAATTGCAATAGTCAATGCGAGACATTATGAAGGAGAGAACGAGTTTTGCAGCTGTTTCGACAGAGAGATACTTCCTGATCAGGCTTATACGATGGAGGTGATGTATATAATTATACACACACACAAACACACAGACACATTCACAGTCACACACACGTACATACACACACATACATACACACACACACACACACACTAAAAAAAAAAAAAAAAAAAAAAACAAACGAAAAAAAAAATTCCAAATCAAAACAAAGAACCTAAAAATCATAGATCTATGGCAGTCCGACGGTCGAAGCAACTAAGAATCCTGAGGAAAACAGACCACTGACAAGGCAGGCATATAGATGTAGATAGGCCCACTGTCCCTACCTACCACACAGCGTAGAAGGAATTTTCTTCTGCGCTCAATGGTCCCTACTTATTGATAATCCAATGATTTTTTTTTGTTTTCGACAGTCATCATCACAAACTAAAAACTTGCACAGGCTGATAACAGAACGACACTAGAACAAGTATCCAAGGTTGTCATAGCCGAGGGGTGGCAATGGGGGGACAAGCTCCCATTGTCTATAAAAATGCCCCTCACGGCGCGCGTCTCCAATAGCCTCTGACAACTAAGTCCAAGTTCCTAGCCTGCTCGCGTGGGCTTAGATATAAGCCCGGCGGAACTGCTACTACTACTGATAGGAGAAGGGGTGAAGGCGGGTTACTGGCGCCTGAAAAACCAGTGCTTTGGGTAGGTAGATGGGGCTCATCAGTCTGGGAAGACAGCTCATCTAAGAGAAGGAAAACTCTTGATTTCAAACCTCCGCTGCCTTGCGGCCATACCCACTCATATAGGAAAGGCTTCGGGAATCAACCCTGAGGAAAAATCCGGAGTCGGAGTCCCTAAGGCAGTTCGCCGTTGTCTACAACCTCGTTCTGGCAACTCCTGCGTCGCACCTGGTACCAGGCGTACAGGCCTCCGTCTTTCCTCTGGATTCTACTAGTGGCGAGGAGAGGGGGGGATCTGCTGCATGGGCAACAGCTCGTCCTCCATATTCACTTGCCCAGGCCTGCACCTGGAGAGGTCACTCCAGCTTCGCTGGTAACACAGCATCGACACAACACGGAGAGTAGCAGATACCGGTTTTAAGCCTAGGCTTTTTTGGCGTAAGTGCACGTCATGACCACAACGCCTCCTGGTGCAGACTATCATCTCCTGAGATGTAAAGAGGCCGACGACGACGACGACTAGGACAAACAGATGGGTTGTCATCACGAAACATTATGCACATACACGCACGAAACATAATGACCTGATGGGGTGTGTAGAACTAGCACAAAACATTTTCCACGTAAGCGCACATGCACTTTACACGGGTACACGCGCGCGTGCAACGCACACACTAACACATACACACTCACTCACACACACACACACGCACACACACATACACACACACACACACACACTCGCAAGTACATACACACACACACACACACACAACACACACACACACACACACACACACACACTGAGCGAGAGCGATGCTGACTTAAGACGAACATAATAGCACACGTGCGCGTGCACACACACACACACACACACACACACACACACACACACACACACACACACACACACACACACACACACACACAGAGCGAAAGCAATCCTGACTTAAGGCGAACATAATAGCACGCATGCGCGTGCACACACACACACACACACACACACACACACACACACACACACACACACACACACCACAGAGCGAAAGCAATCCTGACTTAAGGCGAACATAATAGCACGCATGCGCGTGCACACACACACACCACCACACACACACAACACACACACACCACACACACACCACCAACATATATATATTATATTATATGTATATATATATATGTACACACACCCCACACACACAACACACACACACACACACACACACACACACACACACACACACACCACAGAGCGAGAGCGATGCTGACTTAAGACGAACATAATAGTTTCTTGTCTGGACGAAAATCCAATAAGCTAAAACAAACATAAAACAACTTACGTAAGGTCCACGTGGGATTGCAGACACACAAGCAACTCAGCTGGAAGGGGAGAAAACTCCTTTGCAGGTTGGGTCTAAAGGAGAGACAATTAAATAAAACGCAAGCCACCATCCTCCCCCCCCCTCCTCTTACCTCCCCTCCTTACCCTCTCACTCCATACGGATGACGGAGCTCTTCAGTGTTACACGATTCATCCATCATCTTCTGGAAATTTTACAAACTGGAGTTCACTGCTGCACAGCGCGAAGATACCATGACTGGCGGCCTGTACAACTTGTCCATCTTTTCAATGTTTTAACCCTTTGATTCCTTCCCGCACCCTGTCCACCAGCATCCTGCATTGCAACCATGCTCGACCATCATCACGTGCCCTGCCACATGGCGTTGGCGATCATGGCCCTCCGTAGGCATCTGTCCTTTGTAGCCGCAAGCACATCTTCCGCCCTCTCTGTCCTCAGTTACTTTGCAAGTCCGTTCAATATCTTTTCCCCGGGGTCTACCTGGTGCTCTCTTTCCCTCCAGCTTTCCTGTTGTGACCAGGTGCTCTAATTCCCCTTTCCTCATAAAAATGGTCTATAAATGTTGCCTTTCTTTTCCTAATCTTCCTTATGTTAAGTCATGCTAGCAAAACAAAAACTTAACTTTGATTTCCTCATCCTTTCCACCAGCTTCCTGCAGGAAGCTGGTGAAAAGGGTGAGGGAATCAAAGAGTTCAGTTTTTTTGAGTTGGTAGATAGGGTGCGGGAGTCAAAGCGTTAATCAATCATTAGTGTTTCATAGATCCTTTTACGGTCCACCCCACTACCCCTCCCCATTTCAAGATCCTGCCAGAACAAAGGATTTTGCGTAGGTTCAAGGAATCTGCCAGATAATTGCTTGCAGATTTGGGTGGAGCACACATGGAACTACCCGAGCGCGGAGAACCCCCAAGCCCCCACGCCCCCCACCCCCACCCCTCGTTGAACAAACTCCAACTCCCTCCCCCCCCCCAAACTGCTAGGTCTACGGATGGGATTTCACGATGAACGCTTTCAAAGCCGTTACAAACAGTACGTACATGATGGCCTGTCCCAGGTTACAGCGATGGAACTGTCTGCAACCGATTTAATTAGGGAAGAAGGCTTTCGGAACCCCCATCCGTGTACACTCGCTTCCCGTCCACTGGGCCCAGTTTACCTTCCGGATCCGAACTCCTGGTCACCGTATACCTTTGTAGCTGTCCGTGTCTTGGCCATCTGTCTTTGTGGGCCAGTGTCAAAGCTGTTTGCATTCCGCTCTGGTGCCATCCATTTGTTTTTCTTGCGGCTGACGCGAGGCCAGGCCAGGCCCAAGCAACAGGGAAGGAAGGGTCCGGTCCGGTCCGGTCCGGTCCGCCAGATTTTCAGGGGCCACAAATTGGGCACTAGTCCTTGTTGATTCAAACTCGCCCGCTTGAAGGCTCGGCCCTCTCCCCCGTCTGTTGGAGTTGGGGGCTAATTTGATTGTGAACGGCTAATTAGACAGAGAGTTGGGGGGCTTGAGCTAGCTCGCTGTTTTGGTTTTCTTGCAAGTAAACGTACTGAATGTATATAGTAGTAGTACGTTGGTAGGCTTGGTGGTGGTGGTGGAGACAGACAGACGTCTGAATGAAGGAAGAATTCTGTGAGGAAGAAGCAGCCATTCAGAAGTATTTGAGAAAGAAGCGATGTCGTACACAGGAATATATATACACACGTTTCATATTGTTTTCAAGTACACGCTTGAAGACATTGTGCTATTACCGTACGCATCTCAAAGAAGAAGCAATGTCCTACACACACAAATATACACACGTTTCATATTGTTTTCCAGTACACACTTGAAGACGAGTGCTATTACCGTACGCATCTCGAAAAAGAAGCAATGTCGTACACACAAATATGTACACGTTTCATATTGTTTTCAAGTACAGACTTGAAGACAAGTGCTATTACCGTAAGCATCTCAAAGAAGAAACAATGTCCTACACACAAATATGTACACGTTTCATATTGTTTTCAAGTACAGACTTGAAGACAAGTGCAATTACCGTAAGCATCTCAAAGATATAATGTAAACATGTTTTGTTGTGCGTCTTCCGACATTCCTTTTACGTGAACGTGTCTCCCGACCGAAAGAAATATCTGGGGCTTACACTAAACAATGACAATCTAAAAAGCATCTGTGTATCTGCGTGATATCTGCAGACATAATGGTATTCGTGCAAAACATAACAGATTTGCTACAAAAGTCATGGACAACAGAATTCTCTATCTACACAACAATTTGAATTCCTCCCCCGACAAAATTCCCCGTCAACTGATCCCAAAGCATCATAAAACAGACCTTTAGAAGAATGCACATGAGACTAGCTTCAAAAACGAACATTTTCCCTTCAACCCCATACATTTCACAACGGATATCAAAGTATTTTTTCTGTCTCCAACAAAAGAAATCGATTTGTCTGTCAACGATACCGCGACAGCTTCTAGCCCAAGCCACACGTTTTTGGCGTTTTCCGGCCAAGAGGGACAGCAAAACATGCAGGTGATAAACGATGGTTGACAAAAGGCGCCTTCACTGTGGACTTCCCCACTTTACGTTCGCATAGAAGAAAGACTGAAAGATTGTGTGTGTGTATATATATATATATATATATATTATATATATATATATATATATATATATATAACATATATATATATATATGTATGTATGTATATATTTATGTGTATGTCTGAGGATATGTGTGTATGTGTATGTATCTCTCTATATATATGTGTATCTCTCTCTCTCTCTCTCTCTCTCTCTATATATATATATATATATATATATATATATATATATATATATATATGTATATATACACACTTGTATATATGTATATTGCAACGAATGTTTGTTTTCTTCTACAATTTGTTAAATCTGTTGATTATGCATCGTATACATTTAGAGATGTTTGTAAATGCTATGCATTTGAAAATGGATAAAAACAAGTTAAAAAAAAAAAAGACTGAAAGATTTCAGTGGTTCATACAGAAAAGCTTAAGAAATACTTTAAATATTTTATATCAATGTGATGGGGCTTTTTTCTTCCCGCGAACGGGGACATAGCGAACAGAAGGAGGAGGGAGCTAGATACTACTGCGTTGGTGCGTGCGTGTATTACTGCGCACTCGCTCAACGTTTGTTTGAACCCTTTGACTTCCGCACCCAGTCCACCAGCACCCTGCATTGCCAACCATGCCAGCGAAGCAAAAACTTAACCCCTTGACTTCCTCACCTTATCCACCTGCTTCCTGGTGGATAGGGTGAGGAAGTCAAAGGGTTACTTTTTTTTTGCAGCTGGGGGATAGGGTGCCGGAGTCAAAGGGTTAATGTCCTTGTGAACATACCATTTTCTTTTCGATAGAAACATAACCGCGTCTTTTTTCAAGTTGGTTTATTTTGTCATTAAGTAAAAAAAAATAAATAAAAAAATTCTGAATTTCATTCAGAAACAAAACAGTTTATCTCATCCTTTCTTCTGTTCGTCCAAAACCCAAGTCTGAAAGCACAACAATAACGCGCAAGTCCATTGTGATTTTTCGAAGGGTCAAGGGAAGCGACTGCTGCATATAAAGACTGATTGGATGGTTAGTAAAGAAATGTGAATGACCGACCCCTGTTGACAGCCAGTAGATCTAAATAGAGACTGGTGGGAATGGGAACGTACTATAACACTAATAGCAACCACAAGTTGCCCTCAACTCTCTCTGGTTGACAGGATGCCTAGTACTGCTTGCGGGGGGGGGGGGGGGGTTGAGGAACAAAACCTTCCGGATTCAAGATTTTGGTGGTGAATGAATTCCCAGTCAGCGATGCTTCCAATATGTCCCAGCCCGCAACGTTAAACACTGGCCTGTTCGCTGTTCGTCTTAACCCTTTTTACTCCCACACCTGATCTGCCAGCTGCACAAAAAATAAAAAAACTTAACCCTTTAACTCAGGAAGCTGGTGGATGTTGTGACGGAGTAAAAGGGATTAACGTTTTGGTTTACTGTCCCGGCTGACAGCGCAGGATGCTGGGGGGATAGGGTGAGAGGGTCAAAGGGTTAATGTTTCCATCACTCTGGTGGTGTCAGCTTAAGGTCAGTCTCGCACCCTCATCCTCCTTTCAAGACCTTGCCGGAGCATAGGGTTTTTGCGCGGGCTCAGGGAGTCTGTCAGATGATTGCTGGAAAGTTTGGATGGAGCGCACATGGAATTGCCCGAATGCCATGAATCCATCTTGAATAAGCTCTAAACTGCAAACTCCTATAGGAAAACAAGACACCAACAAAACATGCACGTTGAACAATTATGGTCTACCTTAGAACACTAGAGAAAAAATATTAAGGAAATGAGTACTATTGCAGCTTTGGCATTTTACTCATAACAATACAGGAAAACGAGCACTTTATCAGCTTTGGCGTTTTATTCATAACATACTTTCGTTTAGAAATAATAATATGTGTCTTATTTTCACTTAGTCTCCACTTAATTTAGTCGTCGTGTGTCCTTTTTCAGCAGCCGACTTGCCTTCGATTTGTGTCGTTCATGTGTTTTTGTATGAAGACAGAGCCAAGCCCAGACTTGCCAAGCGATAGTATCTTGTATCTTAAACAAATATGCATGCCCGACTTTCTGAAAGGGAAAATGAGTCATGGATCATGGATTATGAGTAAGGCTTCTCTCTCTCTCTCCTCTCTCTCTCTCTCTTTCTTTCTCTCTCTCTCTTCTCCCTCTCTCTCTCTCTCCCTCTCTCTCTCTCTCTTTCCTCATTCTCGCTCTCTCTCTCATCCTCTCTCTCCTTTCTCGTTTCTCGCTCTCTCTCTCTAACTCACTCTCTCTCTCTTTCCTCATTCTCGCTCTCTCTCTCTCTCTCTCTCTTCCATCTCTCCCTTCTACCCTGCACTTTATACTGCTACGTTTAAAAGAAAAGGATGAATAAAAAATATATATAAAAAAGCAAACACATTGTCAGCAGGATTAACAGAACAAAAGAGATTGTCCAAAACAGGAGATTACACTCTTTATTTGAGTGGTTGTTGTGTGGTGTGTGTGTGTGTGTGTGTGTGTGTGTGTGTGTGTGTGTGTGTGTGTGTGTGTGTGTGTGTGTGGTTGAGTGTGACGTGTGAGCGTGTGTGTATGTGTGTCCGTTCGTTCTGTGATTTAACGTCTTTTCACTATGAGTGATATTAGACGATAATGTTTTCTGTGTGTGTGTGTGTGTGTGTGTGTGTGTGTGTGTGTGTGTGTGTGTGTGTGTGTGTGTGTGAGTGCACACGCATGCGTATGTGTGCGCGGTTGTGTGCGTGTGTGTGTGCTAGCTGTATGTATGTATGTATACCTGAGCCAACATCTCAAATCACGGTGCAGCCAAAAGCTCAGCTTGGCTTCTTCCAAAACACGAACCCTCAGACACACCAACCACACAAGTGTGCGCACAGAATGGGCACGGGAGGGCAGCAGAAGCTCTGTGCGGGGGAAGTCAGCTATATAGAAAGTTAATTAGAAACTAAAGCCTCGGCAAGGACGCAGACATTTTCACAGCCTCTGCCCCCCCCCCCCTCCCCCTCCATCCACAACCCCACCCCCACCCCCACCTCCCACACACACACACAAACTTCTTCTCTTTACCGCCTTTTCCTCACCACCTCCTCATACCTTTCACACGTTCGAGAGGTAGGGTTGGTGAAGGAAAAGTAAGATGGGGGGTGTCGTTTTCGTCCTTTTATTTTGACTACTCTCCTTCCTCCTCTCTCTATCCCCCTTCCTTCAAACCTTTCCTCCCTCTTCCCCCTCCCTCCCTCAACCCCCACCCCACCCCACCCCACCCTCTCTCTCCTCTGGTTGGAGACGGGCAAGCTATGTTTACGGTACAGACGGCGCAGTGGTGGCAAAATCAACACGTTGTTGAAAACAACGGGCTTTCTAATGCCAAACGCTACTGTAAACAAGGACTTAGATTGCCTTTGCTTGCTCAGAAGGGTACGATCTGGTCTGGTCTTGCCCTGCCTGCAAAAAGAGACACACTGTCCGTTAACCCTTTGACTCCTGCACCTTATCCAACAACTGCAAAAAAACTTAACCCTTTGACTCCCTCACCCTATCCATCAGCCCACTGTAGAAAGTGTGCCGGGTAGATTGAGGGAGTCAAAGGGTTAAGTTTTTGCTTTGCTAGCACAGTTAGACAATACAGGATGCTGGTAGACAGGGTGCAGGAGTCAAAGGGTTAAATTAAGCCTGCTGTGTACATAGGCAGTGTAACGCGTGGAGAGGCAAGTAGTAGGCCTTACAACACTTTTTCTATTTTCATACACAACGTGTCAAAATTAATAGATTCAAACTATCGAAAAGAAAAAAGGCCTGTGATTTTGGTTGCTTTAAACTGACTCGAGTTTCTCTGTTTGCATAAAGGGACGCAATCCGTGACAGCCTGCTGTTTGTACACAGGACAATGAAACGTGGCGTTGTCAGTAAACAGATTTAGGGATAATCTCTGACAGCTTTGCGTTATATATACAGACAGTGACATGTCTATAGTCAGACTACAAGCATCTGTTTAATACACATGTCAACTTTAATGGGCTGTACACAATGATGTATAAACTTATAGACACAGCACGAAAACCTTACACACAAGCACAATAGTTCGTACACAGATTTTATTGAGTTAATAATACACGAGTCAGTATTCACAGGCCACGTATAAAAGTTTTATAAACATGTAGAGAGAACAAGGCGTTCTTAGATAACATCTTATCTCTGGACAAATGGCTACATTAATAAATCACAGCTGATTTAATTGTCATTTCATCAAAGACAATTTGAGGTAAATTGCAGTAAATCATAAACAAAAAGGAATAATTCGGTCAAGGAAAAACTAAGTAAAGAAGTAACAGAAGAATGTATGTCAAAGCTGTCTGTGTTCTTTTCGTCGTTGTTATTATGTTCGTGTTTGCTTGTCTTGTTTAAGGGAGAGAGAGAGAGAGAGAGAGAGAGAGAGAGAGAGAGAGAGAGAGAGAGAGAGGAGAGAGAAGAGAGAGAGAGAGAGAGAGACTGACGGAGAAATTTGATCTATACTTATATAAGACATTAGTCTCTCTCTCTCTCTCTCTCTTCTCTCTCTCTCACACTCACTCACACCACTACACACACACCAACAACACACCACACCTCACACACACACTACCTCTCTCTCTCTCTCTCTCTCTCTCTCTCTCTCTCGCTCTCTCTCAACTTCTCATTTTTATTTTTCCTCCAGGTCGCAGATCCTCAAGAGTGTCTGTGTCACTGAGGACGAAGGCCAATGAAACTGATTCCTCTCGGTATCAGTTATCGTGGCAACAACATCAGCTGTGGGCATACACTGGCGACTTGTCTCGCAGTGCACTTTGCAGGTGTGTGGTCGTTGGTCAAGTCACAGAACACACGCACGCGAAGGTAGACTACTCTCTTGTACGACCACTACCACCCTCTCTCTCTCTCTCTTTCTCTGTCTGTCCGTCTGTCTGTCTGTTTGTATGCCTGTCTGTGTCTGTCTCTCTCTCTCTCCCTCTCTGTCCCCCTTCTGTCCCCCTCTCTCTTTGTCTTTCTCTCTCCACCCCCCTTCTCCCTCTCTGTCTGTCTATCTGTCTGTCTGTCTCTTTCTCTGTATGTCTGTCTGTCTCTCTCTCTTTCTGTCTGTCTGTCTGTCTGTCTCTCTTTCTCGCCCTCTCTGTCTCTCTCTTTATCTGTCTCTCTCTCTGCCCCCTCTCTCTCCCTCTCTGTCCCACACTCTCTCTCCCTCCCTCCCTGTATTCCCCCCCCCTCTCTCTCTCTTTCTCACCTAAGGTGCTTGGGACAAGAAAGCTACACTGTATGACTTCTAAAGCTCAGAAATGTCTACGATTGTGTGACATTTCAAAAGTAGAATATTGAACCCATGAATAAGATCAACCAAGCTTGTTTGTCTTGAATACGGAATTTTTCCGAGCTCCTTTAGTCTGAGTATGTGTATGTGACAGTGAGTCTACACGAGTTTGGAGAAAAGCGCTATACAGGAATGATTAACGATAATAATAATAATAATAATAATGATAACAACAACAACAATGATAACAACAACAATAATAATAGTAATAATAATGATGATAATAATAATAACAATAACAACAATAGTAATAATATTAATTATCATCATCATCATCATCATAACAATAATAATAATAATAATATTATTAATAATAATGAAAATAATAATAATAATAATAACTATAACTATAACAACAACAATAATAATAATAACGATAATAACAATAACAATGACAATAATAACAATATCATTAACCATAAGAATAACCGATTCATTATGTCCTTTTCTCACCAAAGTTAACCAGGACAAGCCAGTTGCCGTCAGCTGTCAAAGACAGCGTAGTGCACCGCACAACATTAAAAACTGACTGCCGCAAACTGTTCTCAAGTACTCGGCAGTTGATGACATTTAACTGTGCCATCTAACACATCATGTACACAACACACATACGTTTGATCTGTTTACACCAGGTCAGGAAGGTTTTAAAACAATACAACAGCTGTTGGTTTATAATATTGTTGGATTCTTCTGCTAATATGACCATGTTGATTTTGTTCCGGGATGTTTCCTGATGTAAGTGGTTTGTTTGTTTGTTTGTTTGCTTGCTTGCTTGCTTTGTTAGTGTGTTTGTTTGTTTGTTGGTTGGTTGGTTGGTTGGCTGGTTGGTTGGTTGGTTGATTTGTTGGTTAATTGGTTGGTTGGTTGGTTGGTTGGTTGGTTGGGTGGTTGGTTGGTTGATTTGTTAGTTAATTGGTTGGTTGGTTGGTTGGGTGGTTGATTGGTTGGTTGATTGGTTGGTTGGCTGGATGGTTGGTTGGTTGGTTGATTTGTTGGTTAATTGGTTGGTTGGTTGGTTGGTTGGTTAATTGGTTGGTTGGTTGGTTGATTGGTTGATTGGTTGGTTGGTTTATATTTTTGTTTGTTTCCAAAACATCCTCTGAGAAAGAATCGTCACTATACGGTTATGTGAATTTACTAACGAAAAATCTAAAAACAACAGCAACAACGGTAGAATCAGTTACAATCACGGATTTGATCCTTTTAAAAAATTTTTTTTTAACTATATCTAGTTTCCCTGGACACAGCTAAAAAGTCCAGTCAAGTCAACTCTGTTATCTCAAAATGAGGAACTGAAAAAAAAGTAGAACCTCTTCGCGAGTGGAGTATATAGCTTTCGTTTGCAGACTTGCGGTGTTCGGTAGCTTGTAACACCCCCACCCCCCCCCTTCAGTGTCATGATTGCACAACCAGTTCGTGTGACCCACCACCACCACCACCATCACCATCACCCCTATATACATCACCCTGGGCTCTTCCTTCCTACAACCCCCCACCTCCCCATTTCCTCTCCCCTTCTCCCTATCCTATCCCCAGAACAAAAGTTTAAAGAATTACATTGTTATGTTGTTATTTTTGTTTCAAGCCCAGCCTACTGCGTAGAGCCATATCGGGGTTATAACTATTTCAACACACGCACACAATACTTCAACAGGTAAAGAAAAAAAAAGAAATAAAATTAAGCACGCATATCAATACATTCTTGCACATAATCTAAGGATATGCCCCTGGCACTGACTACTCCGTCCAATTTATCACACTGGGGATTTAAAAACGTACTCGAATACACACTGAAACATAACTAAGGAAATTAAAGCATATAAAACCGACCTAAATTACCTAAAATTGCTTTCACATATCTCATTTCTCTAGAGCCAAAAATGTACTTAATACATGTACCCAATTATCAATCCTAAGAAAACGTACGTAAGGCTTTATCAAACACATACAGGTGAATGGACCATTAAGGCAGAAAATGATAGGAAGAAATGACAGCAAGCAAAGGAACAAGGCAGAAACAAAGAGAATGACAGAAATGAGGAAATTTTAGCACAGAATTTCCCGAACTGGGGATACTATTTATACTGAAAGAGACATCAGCATCCCCACCAGAAAAAAATGATTAGATAAAATAGATAAAATAACAAAAAAGAAAGAAGAAGAAAAGGTCCTGTTTGGGGATAGAGGTCACTAAGGATTATTCAAAAACGAAGACAAAGACAACATATTACATAATTCCATGAACAGAACCTGCAGATCATCGCCTGTTAACAGACACTGGTTCCAGGGAAGATCTGAAAGTCTCTGATTCATTCCAGAAAATTCCGGCAAGGAACACAGTCCAGCAGTTCAAGTTATGAAACGGGCATAGCTGATGGATGGCGTGCATGCCACCCACGCCCTTCCATTCCTTTTAAGTCTGGAGAAACCGCAAAGTGATAATTATTGTCTAGTTATGGTTTGGAGTCTCGACAGTTTGGTTAATAACAATCATACCGTGTGTGTGTGTGTGTAGTGGTGGTGGGGTGGGGTGGGGGTGCGCGTGCGAGTTTGTGTGTGTGTACGCGAGAGAGAGAGACACAGAGAACGAGAGAGAGACAGACAGAAAGACAGACAGACAGACAGACAGATAGAGACAGACAGACAGGCAGACAGACAGACAGATACATGCATAGAGAGAGAGACAGAGACAACCAGACAGACATACATACAGACAGACAGAGACAGACAGACAGACAGACAGACAGATAGATAGATAGATAGATAGAGAGAGAGAGAGAGACAGACAGGCAGACAGATAGACAGACAGACAGACAGATAGATAGATAGATAGATAGATAGATAGATAGATAGATAGAGAGAGGGAGAGAAAGAGAGAGAGAGACAGACAAACAGAGAGAAACAGAACCAGAGACAGAGATAGCTGTATAGATAAACAGAGAGACAGACAGACAGATAGACAGACAGAGACAAAGAGAGAGACAGAGAGACAGAGACAGACATAGAGAGTATATTTGCGTGTATGCGCGCGCGATGGGGATTCGAACCTACAACCTCCCAATAACTAGTGCATGCACGACCAATCAGATACATATATAAATGTCTTCATCTAGACTATGAGCATTTTGTGTGTGTGTTTGTTTACCAACACACCCCGTTTCTTTTTTCTTTTTCTTTTTTTTTTCTTTTCTCTCTGTCGGTATGCGCATATAAGCCCCTGTTTATTAATTTTGTGGCTGTTGTTGTTTACGTCGCTGCCAATTACTGGCTGATATAATGGAACACAAACCGTGGGTCCTCACAAGCTGTGCAGGGCAAATTGCACAGTGGCCGAAATTCGGTGGTATGCCACTTGATCGGAGGTCATGTAACTAGTCTAAGTGTCATTATAATAATAATGTGAATGCTTGTATGGTACGCTAATTGAGTACAAAGAAGAACAAGACGAATTTGTTTTTTTAGAATAATTTTTCCGTTCTGTTTTTCAGTGTTTATTGATTTACTTTTTTTGTATTTTAAAATACGTTTGTTTATTTCCTGTTTACAAATGTACTGTTTCTATCTACCATGAGCAAGTAAAGCGAAAAGCTTAACAATAATAATAATAAAAAAAGAAAATTCTTGAAGAAGAAGAAGAAGAAGGAAGAAGAAGAAGAAGAAGGAAGAAGAAGAAGAAGGAAGAAGAATAAGAAGAAGAAGAAGAAGGAAGAAGAAGGAAGAAGAAGAAGAAGAAGGAAGAAGAAGAAGAAGAAGAAGAAGGAAGAAGAAGGAAGAAGAAGAAGAAGGAAGAAGAAGAAGAAGAAAGAAGAAGAAGAAGGAAGAAGAAGGAAGAAGAAGAAGAAGAAGAAGGAAGAAGAAGAAGAAGAAGAGAAGGAAGAAGAAGGAAGAAGAAGAAGAAGGAAGAAGAAGAAGGAAGAAGAAGAAGGAAGAAGAAGAAGAAGGAGGAGGAAGAAGAAGTAGAAGGAGAAGAAGAAGAAGGAAGAAGAAGAAGAAGGAAGAAGAAGAAGAAGAAGAAGAAGAAGAAGAAGAAGAAGAAGAAGAAGAAGAAGAAGAAGAAGAAGAAGAACAAGAACAAGAACAAGAACAAGAACAAGAACAAGAAAGAAGAAAAGAAGAAGAAGAAGAAAAGAAGAAAAAGAAGAAGAAGAAGAAACGCGTTTTATCCTTCTTTTACGAGCAAAGACAGTGAACAAAGACATGAAAATTCACAAAAACCCTGATGTCAATACAGCAATTTATTCCTTCTATTTGATACCAATGGCATGATGACGCTGAAAAAAACAACAAGAAGAAAATGTTCGTAACTGTGTTATCTTTTCCTATGGCTATTTTTAAACTCGAGGAATCAAAGAACGGTAATTTCATTAAAATTGTTTCCTCTAGATCAAAGAATAGCAATTTCATTAAAAGTATATCCTCTTCAGTGAGGCCTATTTCCCCTTAAAAAACCACATGTTGCTAACGAGTATTCCTAGCATGCCAAGCACGCTTGGTCACGCGCATGAACGGTAACTGTCACAATCCAGTTACCACGTAAAATTTCGGACTGATCTCCCCTGGGTGAATCCGTCGACATATTGTAGCGCTATCCATTTTGCTTGTTTGTTTGTTTGTTTTTCAGGTTTATGCATATATGTGTATATTTCTGTTTACCAAAAACAAAGTGAAGTTTTCTGAAAGAATGATATCAGTAGCAACTTCATTATTGCTGAGGGATCTTTAACCCTTTGACTCCCGCACTCTGTCCACCAGCATCCCGCATGGTCAACCATACTAGCAAAGCAAAACGTTAACCGTTCGATTCCCTCACCCTACCCACCAGCTTCCTACCAGCAATTTCACTCGGGCTTCCTGCGGGAAGCTGGTGGATAGGTTGAGGGAATCAAAGGGTTATTTTTTTTTCAATTGGTAGACATGACGCGGGAGTCAAAGGGTTAATGTGCTCTAAGCGCGTGTTGAACATGGAAGCTCGCTTTGTCCTCTCATAAGGAAGACTTGTACCTTAACTACCACTTAACATAGGGAAAAGGGGATGGAGAGAAAATTCCCAGGCCAACCCATGACTCAAACCCGGGTTTCCCGCGTTCTAGGTAAGTGCTTTAAACAACTTGGCCACACACTCTCCTGTGGATGTTTTCCCAAAAACAATCTCCGCAGCTTGAACATTGACAAAAAAAAAAAAAAAAAGCTTTTTTCTCCGAAAATTGCGTTTATCGTTCAAATTGTGATTTTTGTAATATAGTGCACAGAAGGTATGCCATACATACTGTTAGGCAATAGCGCGACAGTGCTGCGTTACATAAATGAAGCTGAAAAGTGGATGTCGCAGGGGGAGCCAGCATTACATTTTTGTAAAAGTTAGTAGCGGTAGTGGTTTGCATTGGCTGGCCATGAAATATTATTTTCGTTGATGTTAGAATTTGCAGTTTATTCGAGAGAGGTGCATCACACTCGGGCAAGTTCACATGCACTCCACCCAAATACGCCAAAGATTTATCTGACAGACTCCTTTGAGCCCGAACAAAAACCCTAAGTGCTGGCAAGAATTTGAAATGGAGGAGGGAGAGAGAACGAGACCCATACGAAACATTAAACTGATACTACCCGGATGGCTGGAGCGTTGAGACGGGCTGCGAACAGGGCAATTTTTTTTTAAGATATGGGCTGGGATTGAACTTCAGACATCAGATCTTCAATCCATGACTTTTTCTACAGAGCCAGCTAGCCTGCTCAATAAAAAGGAGAAAATGATAAAGAAACGATGGTGATGATGATGATGATGATGATGATGATGCTGATAGATGAGGCATTCCATTCGTCTGTTCTTTGTTTTAACATCTTTTCATAACAACAAGTATTTGTGACTGGAACTGAAACAGACAAACTGGTACAGAAAGGCTGGGACTTACATAGACACATACAGACACACAGACAGACAGACAAAGACAAAGACAAAGACACACACAAACACACACACACAGACACACACTTACACACACAGACGTAAACACAGACACACGCAGACATACACACAACTTACACACATACACACACAAACACAAACACAGACACACACGCATACACATACACAAACACACACACAAGCACACACGCTAGCACACACGCACACGCACACGCACGCGCACACACACACACATACACACACACACACACACACACACACATACACACACACACACACGCCATTATCACACACAAAACTCCAAAATCAATTCGCGTAATCAAACCGAGAATCCGACAAAATAAAACAATAAAACAATCACATTATACACACACACACACACACACACACACACACACACACACACACACACACACACACACACACACACACACACATACACACACACACACACACAACACACAAATATATATATATATATATGATATATGATATAAAACAATTCTGTGTGATAGCAATTCATTTCTAAATCACCCTCAATTCAAACTGAGAAGCGACAGCCACAGTTTCCTCCCTTCCCTTTACTCTTTAATCCACTGTCTCCACCACCCGCTCCGTGCATGACAAGCGGTGACCAATCAGAACCAATTGTCGCCGCGGGTTCTAATTATAGCCGCGGGAAGTGGCGTCAGTGAGGGCAGAGTCCATTGGCTGCGCTGGTATTTCCTCTTGTGGGGGGCGCCGCGTGGAACCTCGTTTTCGCGTCATAACATTGACCCGAGGGCCGTGTCAGTAATTCTTCTAAGGGGAAAGTCGTCATGATATGGGTACAAGTCCCCCCAAAAAATAAAACATTAATTGCACACTCACACGCACAAACAAACATGCATAAATACACACGCACGCACACACACACACACACACACAAATACATACACATCACAAGCACACACACAAACACAGACACAGAAGCACACACACATACACACACAAACACACACACACAAACACACAAACAAACACACAAACACACATACAAACACTCACATACACACACAAACACATACACAAACAAGCACACACACATCGTCTAATATCATTCATAATGAACTCAGCGTTAAATCAAAGAACGAACGAACGAACGAACACACACACACACACACACACACACACACACACACACACACACACACACACACACAAACACACACACACAAACACACACACACAAAACAAACACACAAACAAACACACACACACACACACACACACACACACACACACACACACACAGAGGCTGACTGACTGACAGACAGACAGTTGACCCAGAGTATGGACAGCACAGCAAACGTTTTGGTTAAATCATAAGTTAAAGCCAAGTCTGGTCAAATCGAAAGACTCGCATTTGTACTGAGAGAGTTGAGTACATATATAACAGAGTACCATAAGGTAAAAGTTGAGTAAAACAATCTATATCTAAGTAGAATTAAGTTCTTTTCTACCCAGGACTATTGGGGACTGGAACCATCTTCCCAACGAAACAGTAGAGGCAGCAACAGTTGATGCTTTTGTGTCGCGAGCCTCCGCCCAACAGTGAGTTTCTGGACACCACGTGGCCCTTACGGTAACGGATTTCAGCAATGTCTACGGACAATGAGAATAGTGAAATGATCGGAGCTTACGAATGGACTGTGTCTACAACACCCCCCCCCCCCCCCTTTATGTGCCGGAATGATCCTCCTCAAGATCGTGGGCACCAAAGGAAAGGAAAAGGGAAAAAAAACAATATCGACGACGTCGACAATGAAAACTAGAAAGGGGCCGACACAACCTGCCATCGGTGTACTCCTCACTTATTCAGTCGCACTGTCGTGAATTCGCTCACGGCGGTGCGCACTGAAGCCAGTTCTCAACCCAGCAGTTGCGCTGAAGAAGTCGCCCGGATCGCCGATGAAAGCTACGCAGTAAGTAGCGTTTTTTGTAACTGAGAGCCAGGTTCAACCAGGTAGCCATTATCAAAACATCCTTATAACTTTGTATCATTGGGGAGTGAAGTGGTATCGATCTCAGTTGTACTCTCTGGTCAGATTTTCTAAGGCAGCTCTCACACATCTCTCTCCCCCTCCTGATTTACCTTACCCCCAAGTATAAACAGATTACTGACAACCACTCTGGTACAGCTCCAGATTTCTCTGACGACTGATCGTGTACCAAAGAAATAAGACTCAAGAGGGAAGCAGGGAGAATTTTTATAATATCAACCAAAGGACATAACTCTTGAGAGTTACGTAGGAATTATCTCCCATGTTGTGAAACTTCTCAAATCTAACATAGTTTGCGCTACCCATTCAGCTAGCATAGAAGCAGATACAAAGCACAAAAACTGTAAGCTCAGAACACTTAGGACTTTCGTCTACTCGGAGAACAATTTTACATTTCTTACAAAGGTGCAGTTGGAAGCTCAAAGAAGGAGTGTATGGGTAAGATGGGAAAAAATTATGGGTAAGGGTTTTCCCAGAACCATGACGTCAAAGGGGGTAAGGCAACACAGAACTCATTATTCTTGGGCCCAGCAGTGCCAGGACAGTGCCCATCTCTCCTTCACTAACTCTGAATAGGATCAGGTGCCCATTCATAACAGGGTTGACTGCAAGTAGAACGCATGAAATTTATCTTGAGCCAGATTCGTATTTATGCACAGTATGTAAGGCGAGAGGTCTACCCATTCGACAACCAGGCCTCTAAGATGTGGTAATACAGACATGTACAACTGAAAGCACATAGGCCGGTTCTCATCCCTAAAATACAGACACACAGACACAGACACATAGACACAGACAGACAGACAGACACACACACACACACACACACACACACACACACACACACACACACACACACACACACACACACACACACACACGTGCACACATACACACACACAGACAAAGAAAAAACCCCAGAAAACAACCAGAAAATACCAAACAAATAAATTTCACGTTCAATGATTTACAATTTTTCTTTCTCAAATATCATCGTTTTGTGTGACAGTCACTTTCAGAAACAATAGTAAACATTCTGATACAGCATGCTTTAGGCAAAAGATGCACAGAAAGGAGAGGATTGCTTGATGACACTATCATATCATTTGATGTGCTGATAAATACGAGTACCCCGATTCCAACCCATTCAAATTTACGTGGTAAGATTATCTTCCACACGGTCCTATGAAATCAAGCAGATTTGGTGAAAA
>JAPXFY010000012.1:43460843-43485843 GCA_030674185.1 Monoplex corrugatus | reverse complement strand
AAGGCAGAGGGGGGTGGAGGGTGGGGGGTGGGGGTGGCGGTGACTCTTATCAGCTCATCCTCGGGACTAGGTCACCCGCCGAGGCTGGGGGATGGGGGGATGGGGGATGGGGGATGGGGATGGGGATGGGAAGAGAAACTGAACGCATCTCTTTTTTTTTTGGTTTGTGTACGATAAAGAGGAGGTAATCAAAAGCTTAAACCAAGAATGATGAGACGAAAATAATAACACACACCCCTTCTTCCTTGCTTTCCGGCAAACAATGGTTGAGACAAGACTGAAACAGAAGAAGACAAAAAAAGAAAACAATGTACAGAATAAAGCGAAACAAACTTTTTTTTTCTTTTTTTTTTTTAGGAGTAAACACTTGACTCAAGAATGCTTAACAATTATCATCACAGCGGCACCATTAAAGATGAATTGAACACCCGCAGGAACGGTTTTTTCTTCTTCTTAGTTAGAGCTGAATGTTTTCCTTGCGTAGTCCTGTTCTAGGTGTAATTGCACCGCTATCACCCATTATGTTCATCTTCTTATCCTGAGTGATCTTGTGCGTGTTTATAGGTTGTTACCGGTTATTGCGTTTTCCTTGTCATTATTCCTGGAATCTTCTCTGGGCATTATTCCTGAAATCTTCTGTTAGGCTCTCTGGTGATGTGTTGTTCATTTTCTTGGATGTTCTACGGGTCTGTTGACGTTGTTTGTTATTATCACATGTTTTGCTTTGTTTTTTGTTTTTGTTTTGTTTTTGTTTTGTTTTTTTTCGTTCTTGTTTATTTCTCCCAGGATTGTTTGTGGACTAGCAACATATCTGGGTGGAACTAATTTATGTAAAGTGCAACGAGCATTCTGTGATATGGACTGTTTGCGCAATGCGAATGGAAATGGAATTAGTATTATTATTGTTGTTGTTGTTGTTGTTGTTATTGTTATTATTACTGTTCTCATTATTTCTTTATTATTATTATTATTATTATTATTATTATTATTATTATTATCATTATTATTATTATTATCATTATTGCTGTTGTTGTTGGTAGTAGTAATGTTATAATTATCATTGTTGTTGTTATTGTTATTAGTAATATTAATATCATCATCATTGTCACCATTATCACCATCACCATCACCATCATCATTATCATTATCATCATAATCATCAAACTAACAACACATTTTTCCAAGCACGTATAAGCCAAATGCAGTCGGTAAAAACAGTTTGAACCTAGCTATCTCAAATGGCAAGTCCAATGCAATTCTCAAGATGGTCCTTAACACGCACATGCAATAAATAAAATCTTACCAGTGAAGGGCTTGGTCTTAAATGAACTGATTGGCCTCGTGATTTTCAATCTTACACAACTAGCCAATAAAAGGACAGGTCAAACGAATAAAATGACCAGTATTACATCAATTAAAAATCGACTGATCAGCTTCAAACATACCGACCAATGAAACGCTCAGCCACAAACAAACCAGCCAATGAACTAGTCAGCCTCAAACCAATAAGCCAATGAAACAATCACTTTTTCAAATCAACATGAGAATAAATTTAACGGCCACATCGTACGCAACCAACCAAAGAATTTGCCACATCAAAATCAATCGTCTAGCAAACTGTACAATTTTGATATACTATGATCTGGTCAGTTACCATGAAATAACTCACGAAAGAACCAGCTTAAAAAACAAAGGGCAAATGAAGCCGGAAGAGTCTCCATTTACACAAGTCAGAGTTTGCGCCTGATGCATGTCATTTACTTGTTTGTGTTTATGCATGTTTGTTTCACTGGTTTGATACTTGCAGTGCCACAATCATTTCACCAGACGGCAGATACACGTCGGAAATAGCCAGTAGGATCGGCCAAGCCAAAACAACATTCAAGAAGATGGAAACATTCTTACCAACAAATGCCTATCAATTAACATCAGGAAGAGAGTTCTTGAATGTTATATAGAACCAATACAGTCGTACGGTTGCGAGGCGTGGACAGTCAACAAGCAAAGCCAGAACAAGATTGAGGCAGCCGAGATGTGGTTTCTAAGAAGGATGTTGAGAGTTCCATGGACAGCAAAGAAAACAAACGAGACAGTCTTGATGGAGGCAGACACAAGTAGATCATTCATAAGGAAGATTAGGAAAAGGCAGGCAACATTCATAGGCTACTTTATGAGGAAAGGGGAATTGGAACACCTGGTCACAACGGGAAAGCTGGAGGGAAAGAGAACACCGGGTAGAACCAGGGAGAAGATACTAGACGGACTAGCAGAGTGGCTGAAAACAGGGAAGGTGGAAGAGATACTTGAGGCAACAAGAGATAGAGACAGATGGAAGTCCATAATCGCCAACGCCATGCGGCAAGGCACCTGATGATGATGATGAGTGCTCCAATGGAACAAACTACTCTGATGCATTATACTATAACGCTGAACAGAAAGGCTTTAAACACATTCCACGCATTTATGCTGGCGTGTGCCACATGCTTTGCATTCGTGCTCGCGTCCGTGCAAAACATTCAGGCTTATTTATGTTCATGCATGCATACGTACGTGCGTACAACGCGTGAGCGAAGGAAGGAAGCAGCCGTACACGGCGCTAGTCGCTACTTCAGTCACAAAAGCCCACGCCCTTAAATTACCACTTTTTTTTTTTTTGACAACAACAGTATGCTGGATATGCAATAGGGTGTAGCAATGGTTCGTGTAGAATGCCTGGCACGCCAACATGCAGGCGAGTCGTACTTGATAACTTGTCGACAGAGGCGAGCAATGATGTAGTATTATTCGTGTCAACCCGCCTGTCGGTAACGGTATACGGTAATTAGCGGCACAGTCTGTAGTTAGTGCGTGATGAATAGCCGACACACCATCTTCAGTCCTTTTAGCCACCGAGCTACGGGGGGAGGAGACACGGCGGACGCGTGAGCTTCACTTCCGCAAGAACATTCCATTCCTGCCATGCAAATTTCCCCCGTGTCACAAAAAATAAAAAATAAAAAGAGAGAGAGAGAGAGAGGGGGGGGGGGGGAACTACGCCAGACCTATAGCACATGAATGAGAATCTGGAGTGTGAAACAGAACTGGTGGTATGATGGTGGCGTTGATGGTTGTTGATGTGGGTTAAAGTTGATGGTATGTAACACGAAAGAACTACCCTACCCAGTCCTAATGGCTGGATGTCAAATAGTCTTTAATTAAGACGTTAAAAACATTGGCGCTGCGCACTGCTTGGTCTTAATTTTATCCACTGTAGAAAAACATGACCTTGGCAAACAGTCCGCGCAGTTATTGTCTGGTTCCGCTTGTTCTGACACACCCATTTCTGACCCAACTAGCTGTTAATTGCTGGCAGCTTTTTTTGCTGTGCCTACTTCCAGCGTTGGCGCCATCACGGCGATGCTGTCAAGGGACATAACTATAGATTCAGGGCATTTAACGTCGTAGCGTGACGCGACTGGGTTATCTGCCCATGGCTGTAATGGCGTAAATGGACATACTCGCAGCAAGCAAAGAATGCGCAGCTCCACACAGTATTATGAACTCACAGGAAAGAATGCGCAACTCAATAGTATATTAAGATGCTTATCAGGACCGCTTTTCCCTTTGTTTGCAAATGTTTTGCATATATATCAAGCCGCGGTTGGACGTAAAACATTCATTAACTAAGCCGTTACACCCTTTGGAGTAACTTTGGCAACATGCATGAGTTCTTTCATAATGATCGTTTGACATGTCAAAGGTATTGCTATGCGTTTCACTCGGTATATATCCAAAAAGACGTAAATAGAGTTGAAAGCTTACATGTATTCATATATCAAGGACGTTCTAAAACTTCAGTGATAAACGAACTAACTGTAATATAAAAAAAAAATCCAAAAAACAAAAACAAAAAAACAAAAACTAACTATGATATCCCAGTTTTCTTTAACTGAGTTATATTCAGCTAGAAAAATAAACAAACAAACTAAAAAAAAAGACTTCATATAGACGTCTACCCCTAACAACGAAATTGCTTTAATCTCTGATGAAGTTGGTTAAGTGCAAATCAACGACATTTTGGATCTTTCACATCACATGGCGTCAGTGGCGTCAGTGACGTCACTGCATATGGAATTCACTCAGAGCACGGAGACGTTATCATGGGAAACTTTTAAAGCAAAACTACTTGTGAAAGTCTATATACGTATGAAAGTTGGGTTCAGTTGTCAGTGTGGGCAGGGATGTATCCGGTGGCGGGTGTTTTTTCTCACTATTGATAAAACAGCACAGACTGGTGGAATTCTATCTTGCTTTCTTTCCCCATACAGTAACCTAATACATGAGAGTATTTTTGCCTGGTTTCAGACATTTCTGTTAAACCCATCAACCACCAAGGAGTGTCCATGGACCATCTGCTGTCCAAATACTGAAACACACCCTTTCGGATTTCAGCGCTGGCCACCGAGTAGGCGAGAAGGCGTGAAGCCGCTCTCTGTCTGTCTGTCTGAGTGTCTGTCTGTCTGTCTGTCTATCTGTCTATCTGTCAAATTATATATCTCTCTCTCTCTGTTTCTCTCTCTTTGTCTATATATCTGTGTGTGTGTGTATGTGTATGTATGTGTGTGTGTGTGTGTGTGTGTGTGTGTGTGTGTGTATGTGTGTGCGTGCGTGCGTGTGTGCGTGTGTTCGCACCCAAGTCTGTGTTTGTGCCAGGATTATTGTCTTTTGATTGTTAGAAGGCGATTAATATATACAAACACTTTCCCAGTAATCTACTGGTCCAAACATTAAACAAAGTCTATACACGAGATATCGAAACAAGAGACTGCGTACCCTGTTTGTTTGGAAAGCCAGACTCATTCTTCAAATATGTACACACACACACTGCGCCCTTTTAGCCGGCCGCATATTACAGAACCTACAAACAGAGACAGCCGATAGACAAACATCAGGAATCATTTTGAAAACAAGCCTTTGTTTCACAGATCGTAAATCAACGACAATGAAAAATAAGAATATAACTCTGCATCAGTTTAAAAGATGCGTATAACGAAACCTCAGCTTTGTACCATCTAGACGTTTCAGTTTCAGTTTTCCAAGATGGCGTTTCTGCACTCCGAATAAATTCCTCATGTGTTGATGCCACAGATTCCATGTGATGAGAAGATCCAAAAAGATCACGGCAAAAGCCTTGAGCCTGCGCATAAACCCTATGGGTTTTATGTCTATCTTTGTATCACTGTGTCAATGGGACAACTTTGGCCACACTGAAAAATATACTAAAGTATATGTGAACTCTAACCAAACATGAAACGAAATGAGAAATATACTTGTTTTACTGGAGAAATCACAATTAAACTACACCGAGACCAACACACCGTCTTTCTGTGCTTTCGGCAAGAATACAATGGAATCTAAACACTAGCTTATAATATGAGAAATTTCTTCAAAACATACCCGAAATGAATATGTCTACAGGAGACATCACAATTAAAATAGACCCAGACCAACATGTGTCATCTGTGGTTTCGATAAGAACACGATGGAATAGAGACGCTATAGCTAGTATGAGAAATCTCTTCAAAACATACCCGAAATAATATATCTTCTCTATGGAACACAACGGAATAGAGGTACTGTGTTATGTTAGAAATCATCAGTCAATTCCTCGCTTTCTTATCAGAATGCACAATCACAACCGAAGCCATGTATGCTGTACCACCGGCTGTGATACTTGCACGTGGACAAACGTCACTGGTTTTTAAAAACCATAAACCAACACGAAGCAGAGATGCCGTTTCATGTCAGAAAGCACAACAAAATCAAATTCATCATTTTGCTATCAGAATTCACCATCACAAATGCACAAGGTTGTATATCTACCACCAAAATCATGTGCACGTGTGAAAATGTTACTGGCTGCCAAAACTACAAATCTAGGGCACAAAACAATACAGATACTGTCGTTTCATATCAGAAAACACAACAAAATCAAATTTAGCATTTCGCCATCAGAATTCACCATCACAAATGCGCATGGTTGTATATCTACCACCAAAAATCATGTGCACGTGTGAAACTGTTACTGGCTGCCAAAAACTACAAAACTTAAGGCACAAAAGAATACAGATACTTCTCTGTATCAAAACCACGTATTGGGATACTTTCTAACCGAAATCATTTAGGTCAAAAATTTAAAAACAAAGCGTTAATCAGAATGCATCACCTTAAATTACATGTACAGCTACCCACGTGTACAAACTTTATTGGCAGTTGAAAAAGAACAAAACACAAAACACAAAGAAACGAAAACGTTACTTTTGTATCAGAAATCATTTTTGGGGTCAAGTTCAGCGTTTCATCACCACAAAAAACGCATCATCAGGGACTCACATAGACCAGAGATATCTATCATCCTGTGCGCAGACCTTCTCCCATCACTAACATACCGCACGTGTACAAACGTTACAAGCGCAGAAGACATGCTGAGAGTTGGCTGCTGTAGGGGTTTGTTCTTCAAACAACCGGTGATTCTTTAGCGAGGCTTGCTGTGGGTATTATTACACGTGATAACAATCCCCGTGTCAATATTGTGGTATTCTAGGAATGCCAAAGGATGGGGAGGGGCAGCGTGAACATGGGGAGGTGCCGGATTGCTGAACAGAACCATATATTCTAGAATTGGAACTGGTTCTAGAAGGATGTAACGTTGTGAAATACTGTTCCCTCCTTACTCATCTTGACTATCAAATGTTCGAGCTTGACAAAAAAACAACAACAAAAACAAAACAAAACAAAACAAAACAAAACAAAACCTAGTCTCTTTCATTGCACGTTACTGTACTCTTTTTACTCCCACTATTACTAAACATCTGAATCGGACCACCTTTTCTATTTTCTCCACCTCAGCTTCCGCCCCCCCCCCTCTCCCCCATCTCCCAAGCTTCTCAAGCGATTGGAGATGGTACAGATTAAACACACATGCAGATTCTATTTTATTAACATTCGCGTAATTATCTTAACTGTATTTTGAAACTGGTTATCACAAAACTGATAAAAACAACATCATGAAAAAAAATCACGGTTTTATGTTTTTTTTAAGAGAAGACTGACAGGCAACTAAACAAAAATAACAGAAACGATAATATTTTGTACAAAACAAACATATACATGCATGCAAACATACACGCGAAAGCGCGTACACACACACACACACACACACACACACACACACAACACACACACACACACACACATACACTCTCTGCACACCACACGCACACACACACGCACACCACACACACACACACACACACACACACACACACACACACACACACACACACACACAACACACACAACACACACACTTACAGGGTGAAAAGGCAATCAGTTTTTTTGACGAATTACGTTTATATCATGACGACCACCAAGGAGTGATATATGGGCGAAATACACAGGCACACACACACACACACACATACACACACACACGCACACACGCACACACATACACACACACACGCACACACACGCACACACACACGCACACGCGCGCGCACACACACATACACCACACGCACACACATACACATACACATACACATACACACATCACACACACACACACATACACCACACACACATACACCACACACACACATACACCACACACACACACACATAAACACACACACACATACACCACACACACACACACATACACCAGACACACACATACACCACACACACATACACCACACACACACATACACCACACACACACACACATACACCACACACACATACATACACACATACATACATACACGCAGTCTACATACAGACATATACAGACACATACATACACACACAAACACACACACACACACACACACACACACACAAACACACACTTACACACACACACACACACACACACTCACACACACCCCTATTCCAGAGCAAACCCTATTCGTAACGCGGAAGTCGTAGGTTCGATCCTGAGACGGGCCACAGGATCTGGGTTTGTATCCTTTTCCACGCGAACAGCCGGGGGTGGGGGTGATTTGGTCTGGTTTGTTGTTATTGTAGTTGTTTTCTAGTTTGTGTTATTGCTTTTCATATGGAGCCACGTCTTGAAGATCTGTTGTCTCGAGTTCAGTCGCAGCCCTCAACATAAAAAATAATTATTCGTGGCTTATCTTCAAGCTTATTGCTCATATCTCAGCCGACCACTAGAGCCATATCAGAGCTCACATCATAATGAAAACAACCCAATGTCAAAAACAAACAAACAAACAAAAAACAAACAAAACAAACAAACAAACAAAAAATTCCACAGCAGGTAAAAACCGAGCTGACTGATTACCCTTTCCAATCTAAAATACATTAAAAAAAATCTCCCATCTCAAAGCTTTAACCTTTCTGGTGGTGTCACTTTAGTGCGTCATAGGTCCCTTCTCTCCCCCCACCTTCCCCCATAGGATTTTGCGCAGGCGCAAGGAGTCCGCTGCATGTAAGTAATTTGCTGGCGGATCAAGGTGAGCGCGTATGGAATAGTTCGAGTGCGATGAATCTCTTTTCAACGAACTCCCGACCGCAGTCTCCCAAGCTACAGACAGAGCAGAAAGGCAATCGGCTGTCTTTGACGAATTAGGTTTATATCATCCCGACCACCAAGGAGTGATGTATGGGCCGAAGACAAAAGATACAGCAGTTAAACAGACGCCAGGCTATGTAAAGCTCACATACACACATTCTCTGGTTTCGCTCAGGAACCGAAAGGAGCCCCTCCGCATCTTTCGAAGAGGCTGCTGCGCGTGCATCCCATGTGTGGTCCACCCAGCGAGCGAGTGAGCCTGCTAGAGAGAGAGAGAGAGAGAGAGAGAGAGAGAGAGAGAGAGAGAGACAGACAGACAGACAGAGAGACAGAGACAGAGAGACAGAGAGAGAGACAGAAATAGAGAGAGAGACAGAGAGAGAGAGAGCGAGAGAGAGAGAGAAACAGACAGGATAGACAGACAGACAGACAGACAGAGACCGAGACAGAGGCTGAGACAGAGGCTGATATACGGACAGAGAGACAGAGACCGAGACAGAGGCCGAGACAGAGACAGATAGACGGACAGTGAGAGACAGAGACAGAAACAGAGAGACAGAGAGACAGAGAGACAGAGAGACAGAGACACAGACAGAGCGAGAGAGACACAGACAGACAGAGAGACAGAGACAGATACAGAGCGACTGAGAGACAGAGACAAAGAAACAGACAGACAGACAGACAGAGAGACAGAAACAGAGACAGAGAGACAGAAGATGAAGAAGAAAGAAAGAAAGAAAGAAGAAAAAAAAAAAAAAGAAAGAAAAAAGACAGGGGAGGGAAGCGGTGCAATGATTTATGGGCAGACAATCTTCCCCTTCTTGTTCCCATGAAATTTACGCAGCGTAATCCGGCGAGAGTCTATTTTTCAAGCTGGAATGATAACGGAATGAATGATGGGACAACGCCGGTGGCTCGGGGCCCCTGGCATTGGCGCTACTCCATGGAGCCCGGTCTTTTTTTTTTTTTTTCTTTTTTTTTTTTCCGACGCGTGTTTTTCAACAATTACGAGCTCAGGACGAAATAATAAACACCCAGCTTTCTGCCTTTTGGAGTGTTTGTCTGCATACCTCGCGGTATTATATTATATAGGACAGCAGGTGTTTTCTGGAGGAGGGGGGGGGGGGGGGGGGGGGAGGGAGGGGGGGGAAGGAGGATTCTCTGTTGTTCCCATTGATTAGGCTACGGTGAGGTCCTGCTGTCTGAGTGGGGTGCGTGTGTGTTTGTGTGTGTGTGTGTGTGTGTGTGTGTGTGTGTGTGTAGTGTTTGTGTGCGTGTGTGTGTGTGTAGTGTTTGTGCGTGTGTGCGTGTGTGTGGTGTGTGTGTGTGTGTGTGTGTGTGTGTGTGTGTGTGTGAATGAGTACGTGTGTGGTTAGGAAAACACTTGTTTCTGAACTGTGTTCACGCACTTTTACACAAAAGCACATGCGGAAGCGCAAGTGTTCGCGCGCACACACACACACACACACACACACACACACACACACACACACACACACACACACACACACACACCGTTCGCACTCAAGCACACATACACACGCTCGCACACACGCACACACATGCATTCTACCACCCCCACCCCCAACCGCCCCCGTACACACACACACACACACACACACACACACACACACACACACACACATAAACCACATGCACACGTATGTGCACTCTTACACTGAAATGGACACATACATACACACACACATACATACACATATACACATGCATATACACAAGCGCGCACACAGAGGCACACACAAGCCACACAACACACGCGCGCGTGAAAACACACACACACACACATACACACACACACACACACACACACACACACACACACATAAATATATATATATATATATATATATATATATATATATATATATATATATATATATTTACAGAGGCGCTCACCTCACAAATATACGCGTAGGCGCGCATGTACCCATGACTTATCATGATGTCTATGCTGAAAATAGGATTAAGAAACAAATTATTTAGACTAGTGAAGGATGATAATTCATACTTTCATACCTCTGTCTAAACCCAAATTTGTTTGGAATGCGTTCGGAGGTTGTTCAAAAGGGATTCATGCACTCGCACAATTCCATATGCGCTCCACCTAAATCTACCAGAAACTACCTGGCACACCCCTTAGTAAAACTCTACGCACTAGCACTGTCTTGTAATGGGGAAGGTAGGAGTAGGACCTATGAAACACTAAACTGTGAATCACCAGAATATTGGAACTACTAAAGATGGACAGCGAACACACCCGTTTTTAATGCTGTGGATGGGTGGAATCAACTGGAGATATCAGATCTAGAGTCAACTAACTGGGTGGGGAATCAACTGGAGATAATTATCAGATCTAGATCAACTAACTGGTGGGGAATCAACTGGAGATAATTATCAGATCTAGAGTCAAACTAACTGGGTGGGGAATCAACTGGAGATAATTATCAGATCTAGAGTCAAACTAACTGGGTGGGGAATCAACTGGAGATAATTATCAGATCTAGAGTCAAACTAACTGGGTGGGGAATCAACTGGAGATAATTATCAGATCTAGAGTCAAACTAACTGGGTGGGGAATCAACTGGAGATATCAGATCTACAGTCAAACTAAACTACCAACCAGCGTGGAAACCCGAAACGCAAGTAGTCCAAGACATACACTTCAGCTGGCGACCATATGTAAAATGAGCATTAAAGCTAGATAGTCTGAAACAAACGTCTTTGTTGATACTGCACTGCCATATCGACAATGATAAAAGCGAATTCACACACGCAAACACACACAGAGACACAGGCACACACAAACACACACACACATACACATCAACACTCACTGCACACACACACACACACGTAAACACACACGTAAACAAACACACACACTCACAGAACACCAACACACACATACACAAACACACACACACACACACACACACACACACACACACACACACACACACACACACACACACACACACACACTCACATGAACACACACACACGCAAACACACACATAAACACACACGCACACAAACACACGCACACGCACTCACTCACACACACGCGTACACACACGCGTACACGCACACGCACTCATTCAAACACACGCGTACACACACACACACACACACACACACACACACACACACAAGCACGCACGCACTAGCATATACACACATAAGCACGCACGCACCATCCCACATCCACACACACATACACGCACGCACACACACAAACGCGTGTAAACACACCCCACACACATACACACACACACACACACACACCCATACCTACATCCAACTCCCGCATCCTCACAACCCTCACTCTGCAGCTAGCAGCGACTTGAACGTTACGGAGGCATTCCATCCCCACCCAAAATTTTCCACCCAAACCAGCAATTTCTTCCGTGGCAAGGGCATCCGCCAAGGCGGTCCTTCGACCCCTCCTCTCTTAACACAAAGTTATTGCCCTTCTTCCGAGGACGTGGGCGAAACGGAGGTGTTAGAATAGGGGACTGAAGACATACGAGGGGGAAGTCACCTGAAACCTTTAATTGAAGCATCGGTCAGTGTTTAAAGCCCTTGGCGTGGACCGGACTTCCCCAAACCGTGGGGTCGTAAAATTTTGTGGCTACGGGGTGTCTTGTCGGTGGGAGGTCCCTGGGTGGGGCAGGTAGGTAGCATATATACGTAGATGCCTGGTGTCAGAATGGCTACTTTTCACACATGTCGTCAAACAGACTGAAGAATGTGACGTGGTATTTAATATAATAAAAAAAATTTAAAAAACCCAGCAAATAAACAAAAACGAAAACAGCAACATAAAAATATAAAAACAGCAAATAAACAAAAAAACGAAAACACCAACATAAAAAAATCATAAAAACAGCAAATACAAACAAACAAACAAACCAAAAACAAAAAAAACGAAAACACTAACATAAAAATATAACAAATATATATCCAGCTTTGCCTGTCTTGAGAAGGTCTATGGAAATAAGGAGAATAATGGGAAAAGGAGGAAGAATGGTGATGAAGTCTTTCAGCTCTCTCGTTATGTACGTATACATCTCTAGCACTGTTTTGGAGAAATCCTCGCTCTGTCTGTCTGTCTCTCAGACACAGTCAAAAAGAAACGGGCCGACTCCTCAAACTCTCAGGCATGAATGACCTGAGCTACATATCTTTCCAAACCCATTTTCATGATTTGGTTTGCTTGTTCTTCTGGTTCCTGTTTGCTTGGGCGTGGGCAGTCGCACTTGTTTTGGATCTCATGATGGTTGGTTGGTTCTGCTCAAATGACAGTGTTCCGTTTTGATTTTGTTTGAATATACTTTGAATATACGCACATACATGAAAATAAATAACAGAAATGAGATAAATCAGTAAAATAAATAAATACATAAATAAATAAATAAATAAAAGGAAAAGAAATAACATTCAATCATAATTTTCAAATTCGTGGACTCTTTGAGCTCAAAATGAGCCATGTCCATAAATAATTAAAGTATTTGTCACTAGATAGAGAGGGATGCACATATAACTATAGCATCGTTCCATCCGTAACTATTCCCATAAACAAACTGACTAAAAAAATAAAAGAAACAAAAACAATAACGAAAAGAAAAATTAATGCCGATGCATAATTTTGTTACAGACATGCAAAACGGAAGATGGATCCAGATCAGTATCTTTCATTTTGCTTCAGTCAAAAATCAAACAAATGAACAAACAAACAAGCAAATACGAGAGATATTTGGCCTTTTCCCTTCCGATTGATTGAGTTGATTCAGTTTTACGTCAGCACCCACCTCAGGTGATGTGGCTGATGGGGGATAACCACCCCAGGGAAGCTTTTATTGAGTCAAAGACCTTGTTTTTCATGCACCCCGCCACGCTCACAAAGCGCGAGTTTCATCATCATCATCATACAAAGGGAGACAAGCATCTCCTTCCAACAGCCAACAGCCAAGCGACAAAACACACAAACCAAGACTCGTAACTCTCCGCTTGCGCAACATTTATCTCCCTTGGATGCATGGTTTATACCGGCGCGGGTTTTGCACGTCTGTTATTAGCCGCGGGTTATAAAAGGAATGTACGATTTTCCTGTCGGGGTCTGTCTGACTGGCTTGGGCCTGTATAACCCCAAAATCATGGCCATACCTTACTGAAATTCTCTCCACCACCACCACCACCCCCCTTTTTTTTTCTTTCATTTTTTCCCGCTTGTTTCTTTTTTGTCTTGTGTCCAGCATCCTGCGTTGCCAACCATGCTAACAAAGCAAAAACTTAACCCTTTGATTCCTTCACCCTATCCACAACTCCCTGCAGGTGGATAGGGCGTATTGTCAACCATGCTAGCATAGCAAAAACTTAACCCTTTGATTCCCTCTCCTGATATACCAGCTTTCTGCAGGAAGTTGATGGATGGGGTGAGGGAGTCAAAGGGTTACGTTTTTGCAGTTGATAGACAGGGTGCGGGAATCAAAGGGTTAAGGTCTTTTCGCCTAATGAACACGGTCGTTTCGCCTCAGTATTGAGTCTCTGGCATTTGTTGAGCTCAAGGAAATATTTGTCATTTGTTGTATGAATAGCAAATTGCTCAATCTCTCTCAGAAACCACGGTCCACTCGTCCTTGAGCCACACTAATGTTTTATGGATTTTTTCCCATCATTATTGTTTTCTTATGAAACACACTCCCATCTGATTGACTCCTGTGCATACACCATTCATTTCAGGAAAAAAATTTTCACTAGTTTCTGTTTCTGTTGATTTAACTTTTAACTCTTTAGGCCTGTATAACCCCCAAGCATAATGGCTATACCTTACTGATAATTCTCTCCACCCCTGTTTTTTTTTTTTTTTTTTCTGGTTTCTTTTTTGTCTTCTGTCCAGAGAGCGGCAAGTTTTGCTGATGAGGTTCCTCACCGGCTAATCACCAGATCAGCGCACACATGGACACCAAGCTCAAACTGATGCTCCTGCGGTCAAGGAGAGGACCAGCCAGCTTTCGGACACATCTATAGGCCTACTCGTGTTGCTGCGATGTCACCTTTATCAAGTACAGCGATAGATATGTGAGGCCACCTACAATTCTGCTGACTTAAAAGCTCCATGGTAGCCTGCAGAAACTAGAAAAATAAATGGCCATATTCATCGCCAGATGAGGCCCCTGTGAAATATTGCACAGGTTTGGCTTAAATTAAGGGAGAGGGACTGCATCATAAGGCGTAGAAGAAAATTCCTTCTACCGTTAGGGACTGCACAGATGAAACAGTGGTACAACAGTGACCATGAAAGTAACACCAGGTGTCCATTCATACTTATACTGTGTTAACCCCTAAAATTGTTGGTTTAGTTATAGTCTATCAGTAGAATCTAATGGACAGCCACACCTGAAAATATTGTGCTGATAAATGTACTTTCGTACCCGTTTGCAATACGTGAAACACTTATTTTGGTCCGACTCCAATTAGTTATGAAACTAATTTTTTTTTTACAACCGGATGGACTATATATAATGTCTACTCTCAAGGTCCTACGAAATCATCGATTCATTTTGTTCAGAAACAAGAGTGACGGACGCTGATGGTCATCGTCTCACACACACACACGCGCAAGCACACACACACACACACACACACACACACACACACACACACACACACACCACACACGCACGCACGCACGCACGCACGCACGCACGCGCTCGCACACACACACGCACGCACACACACACGCACGCACACACACACACACACACACACACACATACACACATACACGCGCGCGCACAAAATATCTTACGGACCTTATGTATATAAAACCTCCCCAACATCCACTCTCAGGCCATCACCACATCCCTACCTAACGCCTTTTTACTGTTTCAAAGGGAGAGAAAGATGACTGAATGATTCTGCTGGGAAGCGGAAGACGAAAGAAGGGGCGGAAGAAGGGACAGGATGCATTGGTGTGTGTGGGGGTGGGGGGTGGAGATGAAGGTGAGGGAGAGGAGGGGGGGACAAGCGGGTGGTAGATAGATGGATGGACGGACGGGAAACTTGAGGGGAGGGGAGGGGGTAAAGTTGGAGGGAGGGTGATGCGGGTTGGATCGATGGTAGTTGGGTTGGTGGAAGAGATGGCGGGTAATTAGGGGACACATTTGACGAGGATGTTGAGAGAGAGAGAGACCGGCCGGGTGCTGACGATCACGTTGCCGCCATCAAGGTCACTGCCTTGCCGGCGTTCAGCTGCCGCTTTATGTCTTCAGGGAGTGCTGCCTGCTTCCTGCGCTAGTCCTCAAGGCGGTGGTGTCACCGCCACTATGACCATTAGAACCGTGGTGCAGTCTGCAGCAGAGGTAAGGCACGACAGCCAAGGGAGGTGATATTGGGTTGGATTGGATTGGATTGCTTCCTTTACGATGTCCCAATTATTGAATTTACCGCGTGCCCTAGATTTTTTGTGGTTTGGAGTGGATCGTTACGTCATGATTACTTTTAGTACTATGCGTATGCTCTGTCCGGGTGCCATACGATTCGTAAAATTCGTTTTGCCTGATACTTTGATCTTTGCGCAACTTCTTCCTACTTCTAATCCGCCGTCATCTAACCATTCGACTCCCGCACCCTGTCCACCAGCATCCTGTATTGACAACCATAGCTAGCAAAGCAAAAACTTAACCTTTTAATTCCCTCACTATACACACCACTCCCTGCAGATGGATAGGGTGTGTTGTCAGCCATGATAGCAAAGCAAAAACTTAACCCTTTAATTCCCTCACTATAGACACCACTCCCTGCAGATGGATAGGATGTGTTGTCAACCATGCTAGCAAAGCAAAAACTTAACCCTTTAATTCCCTCACTATACACACCACTCCCTGCAGATGGATAGGATGTGTTGTCAACCATGCTAGCAAAGCAAAAACTTAACCCTTTAATTCCCTCACTATAGACACCACTCCCTGCAGATGGATAGGGTGTGTTGTCAACCATGCTAACAAAGCAAAAACTTAGCCCTTTGATTCCCTCAGCCTATATACCAGCTTTCTGTAGGAAGCTGGTGGATAGGATGAGGGAGTCAAAGGGTTAAGTTTTTGCTGTTGGTGGATAGGGTGCGGGAGTCAAAAGGTTAAGGTCTTTTCGCATAACCAACACGGTCGTTTCGCCTCAGTATTCGAGTCTCTGGCATTTGTTGAGTTCAATTCATGTTTAAATTCAAGGAAATATTCGTCATTTGTAGTGATGAATAGCAATTGATCAATCTCTCTCAGAAACAACTGTCCACTCGTCTTTGAGACATAGGCATATTTTGTTATGTTCCCTTTTCTTTTTTTATTGTTTTTTAATGGAAATACGCTCCCATCTGATTGCCTCCTGTGCATACACCATTCATTTCTGGAGAAATTTTCATTACTTTCGGTTTCTACTGACTAAACTTTTAACTCTCAAGGCGAGATGAACCAGTGTAATAAGGTTTTGAAAAGTCTAAGCAAAATGACAATTAAGCGAAACGATTTTTCGGCGTCACGGGATTCGGCGAAACGAAATTAGACAAATCATGGAGCCCCGCTTATGTTCTGTATAACATTTTTCACTGAGGCGTTCTTTTTCATCTACGACGCTAAGAAACGGGATAGGTCCATTACCAGACGTTTCAAAACTGCCACAACTTTATCGTTATTGTTAGCTTTCTTTAAAGCCCAGCTGACTGCTTAGAGACATATCAGGGCTATAACCGTTTCAAAACAATACTTCAACAGGAAAAAAAATCGAAAAGGAAACCAAGTACACATATCAAAGCATTCGCACACATAATCTAATGAAATCTACCCCTGGCGTTGACCACCCCGTCCAATTCATCGCACAGGGGATTTATAAACCATAACTGAATACAAATTTAGACATAACTAAGGACACTAAAACATATATAGAAACGGGCCTAAATTACCTAACATTGCTTCCGCATATCTCATTTCCCTAGAACCAAAAATGCGCTTAATACATGCACACAATCATCAATCCTAAGAGAAAGCAAGACTTTATCAAACACATTCAGGTGACTGGACCAGCAAGGCAGCAAACGATAGGAAGGATTGGCAGAAAGCAAAGGAAGAGGAAGGCAGAAACAAAGAGAGTGATAGAAAAGAGGAAATTTCTAGCACAGAATTTCCAGAAGGTGGGAATGCTGCCACCTGGCCATCAAACTGTCAAGATATAGGTCAACTGAAACCCAGTCTGTCATCCACGCGCTGGTCGCTCTCGTGTTACTGGTAAAATGCGGGGGAACATAACCTACACCCACAGTCGCCTGTCAGACTTGGCGTTACAATGGCCACAGTGGACCCTACACCTAACATAGTCCAAAAGTGGCACAGAACACCCTAGCAAAGAACAAAATGTACTATTGCTGTACTGCTTTTGTAGAATGCATGGCGTAGAACAGATTTCATGTTTTCTTCTGGCTGGCTGGCTAATTTTTAAAAGAACCATGCACTAATTAAAGTAATTTTTCCCCACTCTTAGACAACTAGGATGTCATCATCATCATCACCATCATCATCATCATCATCATCATCATCATCATCATCATCAGGTGCTTTGCCGCATGGCGTTGGCGATCATGGACTTCCATCTGTCTCTATCTCTTGTTGCCTCTAGCATCTCTTCCACCCTCTTTGTCTTCAGCCACTCTGCAAGTCCGTCTAGTATCTTCTCCCTGGTGCTCTCTTTCCCTCCAGCTTTTCCGTTGTGACCAGGTGCTCCAATTCCCCTTTTCCTCATAAAATGGCCTATAACTGGGATGTATGAATCTGAATCCGGGTCGTGAATGTTCTGTCGTCTCTTTCGATCAAACAACAAAGCAAGAACGTGCATACGAGTCAGCTCAAGCCTCGTATAGTGTATCATTATTACCAGAGACAATTCAGGAATTGTACAGTGTACTATCCCGAAAGCCTTGTCAGCGCTTAAAGTCTTTAATAAGCAGGGTCATAGGGGTTTCTGGATGACTCCTGGCAGATTTGGGTGGAGCACATATGGTAAATCTTTCTTGATCACACTCCAGACTCCATCTCCATCACACAGACACACACACAGACACAGACACACGGACATGGACACAGATACAGACACACAGACACACAGACACACACACAGGTACACACCCCTACATACACCTACTCACACGCATACACACACGCGCGTGTGCGCACGCACGGTCGCACAGACGCAAACACACACGCACAGACACACAGACACACAGACACACACCTACACACACACACACACACACACACACACACACACACACTTACACACACACACATCTCTCTCTCTCTCACACACACACACACATACACTCACCCACACACACACACACACACACACACACAATCATCCCACCCCCCCCTTCACTGATGATGACAGATCCGACTTCCTCCCATTACTGATTGATTTTGGCACAAGTAATTATTATTGTCGATGTTCATCATTGGTTGTACTCTCTATTGTATGCGTGAACGATGTCCGATCAGTCTGCAGCGTGTACTCTCTATGACATCTTTGACTGGGCCTTGATGGGCGCTGATGAGCATTCTGATGGTCCCTTGAGTACCACGTATTGTGCATTTTGTTGGCTCTGTGATGAGATATGCAGAACATTTAGGTAATTTAGTTGCTTTTTGGTATAGTTGGAGTTATTGGAAAAATTTTAGGTAATTTAGGTCTGTTTTTGTATATGTTTCAGTTTCCGTAGTTATGTTGTGGAAGAAATTTTAGGTAATTTAGGCCTGTTTTTGTATTATCGAGGGTTGACAGCCAGAACCCAGTATCTCACTTTTTTGTAATTTTTCACTTTTTTCTATGGAGTGTTGCTTTTGATGTGATCTTTCATTCATTTAGTGGACTTTGTTTTTGCCATGGTATTGATTTTTGATCGGTTATCGATAAAACCAAAAACCAGTATCTCAAAATGTAGACATAGCCTCTCTCCAAAAACCCAGTTAAAAATCGTTTCCTCTAAACTATCAGAAAATCGAGATAAATGGTTCTGGTTGTCAGCTCTCGATATGTTTTGGTGTGCTTAGTTATGTTTAAATTTGTATTCCTGTACGTTTTTTTCTTTTAAATCTTCTGTGTGATAAATTGGACGGAGTGGTCAACGCCAGGGGGCATCTCCTTAGATTATGAGCGCGAATGCATTGATATGTGTACTTGATTTTCTTTTCTTTTTAATTTTTTTCCCCTGTTGAAGTACTGTGCATGTTTTGAAACAGGTTATAGCCCTGATGTGGCTCTGCTCAGTCGGCTGGGCTTCAAACAAAAAGTAACAGTAACAGTTTCTTCGTCTTGTCTGTCTTTCTTGCTTTTTCTCCTTCTTTGGTTTCTGTAAAAATTTTTTCTTTGAGAAATACGATTTCAGCTGTCAATATGTTTTAGCTGAAAATTCAATTTGTTTATGTTTTCTGTCACAATTTTTGTTTAAAGACGAGGTACAGGAGAACACTGCACGCTGGCTGGCGTGTGTTTTTGAGGCACGCATGCATGCATGTGTGTGTATGTGTGTGTTTGCACGCGCACGAACGTGTGTGTGTGTGCTTGTTTATGCGTGTGTGTGTGTGTTGGGGTTGTGTGTGTGTGTGTGTGTGTGTGTGTGTGTGTGTGTGTTGTTTCCCAATTGTGGTTGTACAGCAAAATCAAATAAAACGAATAAACAAAAAACAAAAAACAAAAAACAAACAAACAAAAAACAAACAAAAAATTAAAAAAATTAAAACGAAACATAAACAAACAGTAAAGTGTAGAAAACGGGAGAATGCTATCTGACTTACTTGAAAATGTTTTCCCTAATATTGCGATTACATCAAAACTAACCAAAACCAAAACCAAACAAAACACACATGAAAAAAAAACCCAGAAAATATAACCAATGTATAAAAATCGGGAAAGCCATACAACCTGATCGTAATGTTTGGTTGTACAGCAACGCCAGATAAAATAAAAACAAAAACAAACAAACAAAAACCTACACACCCACACACCACCCACACACACACACACACACACACACACACACCACACACACACACACACTCTTTCGTTCTGGCTGTCGACGATTCAGAAGACAGAGTAGTTCACATGTACACGATCAGTTCACATTTACACGAATAGTATGCCATGCTGCTATCTACACGAATATCATCCCGTGCAGGCTGATTACAGTTAACACACGTCAGACCACACACACACACACACACACACACACACACACACACACACACACACACACACACACACACACACACACACACACACACCACTAAACAAAAGTGTGTACAAAACAGGGGGGGTGGGGGAGGGGGGCAAATCACACAGCTTGCTCCAAAATGTACACCCAGTGTCTGGAGTTGTTGTATAGCAAAGTCGTAAAAGAAAGTATATTTGTAACAGAAAAAGAAGAAGAAGAAGAAGAAGAAGAAAAAAGTCTGGGAAGTGAATTAGCGCGACCAAACCAGTCAAGCGCTCGCCGCCGTTTTTCTTCTCCATCTCTAACTGCTCCAACAAACTTCGTTAGTGTCAGGAACAGGGAGAGGGGGGGCCCTCAGAGAGTGTTGTGTTTCACCTACAGCACTGGTTTTCTACACCAACATGCACCGCTGCTGTTTCTTCTTCTTTTTCTTTTCTTTTTTTTTTTTGGTCTTTTCTTTTTTTCCATCTCCTTTTCCTAGTTTTCTGGTTTTCACACTGACATTTCCCTCTTCATTTCTCCTGCTTTTCTTCCATTTTCCTTTCTAGTTCTCTGGTTTTCACACTGACATTTCCATCTTCATTTCTCCTTCTTTTCTTCCATTTTCCTTCCTAGTTCTCTGGTTTTCACACTGACATTTCCCTCTTTATTTCTCCTTCTTTTCTTCCATTTTCCTTTCTAGTTCTCTGGTTTTCACACTGACATTTCCCTCTTTATTTCTTCTTCTTTTCTCTATCTCCTTTCCTAATTCTCTGGTTTTCACACTGATACTTTCCTCTTTATTTTTCCTTCTTTCTTCCATCTTCCTTTCTAGTTCCCTGTTTTTCACACTGACATTTTCCCTTCTTTCCTCCATCTCCCTTCCTAATTTCCTGGTTTTTCACACTGAATTTTCTTCTTCAGTTTCCCTTCTTTCCTATATCTCCCTTCCTAATTTCTTAGTTTTCACACTGAATTTTCTTCTTCAGTTTCCATTCTTTCCTCCATCTTTCTTCGTGGTTCCCTTGTTTTCACACTGACATTTCCCTGTTCATTTCTTCTTCATTTCTCCATCTTCCTTCCTTCTTCACTTTTCTTTCTTTTTCCATTTCCCTCCGTAAGTTTGTTTGTTCTCGTACTGACTTTTCCTTCTTCATTTCTCCTTCGTTTCTCCATCTCCTTCCCGAGTTGCCTGGTTTTCACACTGATTCTCTCATCTTCGTTTCCTTCTTTTTTTCTTCTCCCGTTCTGGTTATCCGGTTTTCACACCGACTTATTCCCTCTTCATTTTTTTCTCTCTCTCCATCGCCTTTCCTCCTAGTTCCTTGGCTTTTTACACTGATACTTTTCGTTTTCATTTCTCCTTCTTTCTCTCATTTTTCCATCCATATCTTCTTTTCCTCAAGTCCCTGGACTACTTTGTTGTTAACCTTGGTCCGTTCTTTTTTTCTTTTTTTTTTTACTTTCTTTCTTTCTTTCTTCTTTCTTCCTTGGGATTTGAGGTCTAGTTTTGCTGGGACGGATTGTTCACATTTGTGTTGTGATTTGTTTTTGTCCCTTCTTTGTTTTTTGTTGTTGTTGTTGTTGTTTTTTTCATGTTTACCATAAGCCACCTGTACCATAAATCTTTGTGAGTGAATGTTTGAGTGAGTGATGAGAGTGTGCGTTTTCACTGATTATATATCAACATTTAGCGCCTTCTTCTTCTTCTCTTCTCTTCGTCATCCTCCTTCTCCTTCTCCTCCTCTCTTCTTTCTTCTTCTCTCTTCTTCTTCTTCCTACTTCTTCTTCTTCTTCTCCTTCGTCTTCGTATTCCTCCTTCTCCTCCTCTTCTTCTTCTTCTTTCTTCGTCATCCTCCTTCTCCTCTCCTCTCTTCTTCTTATCTTCGTACTCTTCTTTTCTTCCTACTTGTCTTCTTTCTTCTTCTCCTTCGTCTTCGTATTCCTTCCTTTCTCCTCCTCTTTCATTCTTTTCTATTCTTGTCATCGTCATCATTCTCATTATCATTACTAGTATCAGTATCGTACCTAAAGTCATTGTGGAGGTAACTTACAATTGAAAGTTGTGATCTGTTTTATTTTTTCTGATGTTTTGTTCTTTTTTTTTTCTCCCTTTCATTTCAAAGGATTTTATTGAACTGTGTGCAAGGAAGACTCACGAAGAAAAATAACTGAACAACTTGATTCTGGGCTTTCCAAGCAAGAATTTTTAAAGTTAACATCGCTACGCTTTAAATAATAATACCTTGAACCAGACTTATTATAAACAGATGCAATATAAAACAAACGACAAGGAAAAAAAAAGATGAAACTACACACAAGCCTTAAAAATGATACACAAAAGAGAAACACACCTGAAAATATTGAAAAGGAAAAGCCCAAAGAATGATGCATTCAGATAAACAAACAAACAAACAAACAAACAAACAAACAAACAACTGTTACTTAACTTGCCTTTTTCATTCTTCTCTCTTAGAACCGAGACAGAAAGACAGAAAGAGAGACAGAGACAAAGAGAGACAGAGACAGACAGAGACAGACAGAAAGAAAGACAGAGACAGACAGAGACAGACAATGGAGAGACACAAACGTCACTTGATTTTTTTCTTTTTTATCCACCTCTCTTCGAACCGAGACATGCAGACAGAAGAAGGGTGGAAGAGAGAGAGAGGAGAGGAGAGAGAGAGAGAGAGAGAGAGAGAGACAGAGACAGAGACAAAGACAGAGACAGAGACAGAGACAGAGACAGAGACAGACAGACAGACAGAGAGTCAGAAGAAAGACAGACAGACAGAAAGAAAGAGAGACTGAGAGAGACAGAGAGAGACAGACAGACAGACAGACAGACAGAGACAGAGACAGAAGACAGAGAGACAGAGAGAGCAGAAACAGAGAAGAAGAGAGACATACAGACAGAAAAAAAGAGAGAGAGAACAGAGAGACAGAGAGAAACAAGAGAGAGAGAGACAGAGAGAAACACAGAGACAGACGAGAAACAACAACAAAGCAAAGATCAAAAAAACAGAGAGACAAGCGTGAGAACATCCGCCATCTCCATCATGACTATCCATTACACCACTAGCAAAGCAATAGGTTGACTCGCTTGTACACTGTCACGCCGGCCTTGGTTAGATGCATCAGACTTCCTTCACCTAGAAAATGACATGGAACCTCAACGCGCTGTGAATACACTGTTCCGGCCACTCTCATGCATACACACTTCAAGACATTACAGTGTCTAGGCGCATACTTTCGCTTATCATACAGTTAAGAATACAGGTCGTTTTTCAGCTTGATCTTTATTAAATTAAATTTTGTCGGAAACGGGGGAAAAGGATTCAAAAAGAAAGAAAGAAAGAAAGAAAGGAGAGAGAGAGAGAGAGAGAGAGAGAGAGAGAGAGAGAGAGAGAGAGAGAGAGAGAGAGAGAGACTGAAGAAAAGAAATAAGAAAATGTCCAATATTATTCATTGCTGTTTCTGCAAAAAGTCGTTTTCTATATATTTCGTGTAAATAGACACTGTGTCAACCCTCTGTGTCAGAAGTAAATAAGAAGACTTCCATGAATCTCTACCACTCTGAGCAAAACAATCAAAAACAATCACCCAACAACGACCAGAACTCTATGACACGAAGCACTCGCAGACTGGAAGGGGGAGGACAGGAGGGCTTACTCTCTTTAATTATCATTTGTAATTGTTATTGTTGTTTAAAGCCCAGCCGACTGCGTAGAGACATATCAGGGCTATAACCACTCAAAAATCTATAAAACTTCAACAGGCAAAGAACGAAAAAAAAGTAAATATACGTATCAATACATTCGCGTACATAATTTAAAGACATGTCTCAGGCAATGACCACTCCGTCCAATTTATCGCACAGGGGATTTAGAAAACATACCTGAATGCAAATTTAAGCATATCTAAGGACACCAAAACATATATAAAACTGGCATAAATTACCTAAAATTGCTTCCGCATATCTCACCTTCCTAGATCCAAAAATGCACGTAATGCATGTACCCAATTACCAATCCTAAGAAAAAGTACGTAAGACTTTATTGAAGACATACAGGTGAATGGACCAGCAAGGCATAAAATGATAGGGAGAAATGATAGAAAGCAAAGGAGGAAGGCAGAGACAAAGAGAGTGAGAGAAAAGAGGAAAA
>JAPXFY010000012.1:43450843-43453343 GCA_030674185.1 Monoplex corrugatus | reverse complement strand
CTCTCTGTCTTCTCTTCTTCTGTCTTCTGTATCTCTGTCTGTCTCTTGTCTACCCCTACCTCTTACATTCTCATCTCTCTTCTCTCTCTGTTCTCCTTCTTCGTCTTCTCTATTCTCCCCTCACACATCCTCTCATTTCTCCTGCATCTTGCCTTCTTCCCCATTCGCATCATCCCCCCTACCTACCCTTTTCCACCCTTCCTGAACTCCCCCATCCACTTCTCTTCTCCTCTCCCTCCTCCACCCCTAGATCCACCCCCCCCACCTCTAAACCTCCACCCCACGCGAAAAATAGAAGATGGTTGAAGTAGGTTAGTTTTTGTTGATTTTGTCGTGTGCCTGTTGCTCTCGTTATCCGGCGGGCGCCTGTCAGTGGTGTGGGCCTAGGCGTTAATTGTCTGGACAGATAGACTTCGTGAATGTTTTTCTTGTTTTTTTTTCTTTTTTTTGCTTTTTTTTTTTTTTCTTTTTTTTCTGTTTTTTTTTTTTTCTTTTTTCTTTTTTTTTTTTTTTTTTTCTACCACTTAAAACTTTTTATTTTCCTTGTCTTTTCTTTCCCTCAGCACCACCTCCACTCGAATTCTCTCCAATTTTATTTTCCTAACCTCAGTGTATAGATAAATCAACGACAGATTCAATCCAATTTACATCATTCGACCTTTAAGTCAATATCGTATATTTACTTATAAATATTAAACAGAACAAATCAAAGTGAAAAAGAAAAATAAACGAAAATACAGAAATATAAATCAACACATCGTATACACAAACCAAACACAAACTACATCAAATCAAATCACATACATATAAACACGAAAAAAACAAAACAAACAACACAACACAACAGACAAAAAAATAACACTGGACCAAATACACGTATTACACATAACATAAGCACTCGACTTCTCACACCACTACACCCACCCACCCATCACACACACACTCACACCTACCACCACCCTCTACACACACACTCACATCATCCACTACCCACCACACTCACCACCCCACTACACACCATACACTTCGAACATCTAAATTTACACTAATCTCGCCATCATCTCTCTCTCCTCTCTCTCTCTCTCTCTCTCCTCTCTCTCTCTCTCTCTCTCTCTCTCTCTCCCTCTCTCTCTCTCTCTCCATCTCTCTCTCCTCTCTCTCCATCTCTCTCTCCCTCTCTCTCTCTCTCTCTCTCCCACCTCCTCCTCCATCTCTCTCTCCCTCTCTCCCATCTCTCTCTCCTCTCTCCATCTCTCTCTCCTCTCTCTCTCCATCTCTCTCTCTCTCTCTCCATCTCTCTCTCCTCTCTCTCTCTCCTCCTCTCTCTCTCTCTCTCCTCTCTCCTCCTCTCTCCATCTTCTCTCTCTCTCTTCTCTCTCCCTCTCTCTCTCTCTCTCCCTCTCTCTCATCTCTCTCTCCATCTCTCTCTCTCCTCTCTCTCTCCCTCTCTCTCCATCTCTCTCTCCTCCTCTCTCTCCATCTCTCTCTCTCCTCTCCTCTCCATCTCTCTCTCCCTCTCTCTCCCCTCTCTCTCTCTCTCTCCTCTCTCTCCTCTTCCTCTCTCTTCCCCGCCCCCTTTCTCTCTCTTTGTTGAATCAATCATTGAAAAATAAAACTTTTGGTAGTGACCAAATAAACATACTCCCAAAATACATAATTCCTTCCTCGAGTTCATTAAACACCATTCCCCTTCCCGCTCCCCCTTCCCCCTCCTCTCCCTCCCACCCCCCACCCCCACGGTGCATATGTTGTTTTTTCTCCACCCTCGTGCACTGTAGTTTGTCGATATCCATAAGTATTGTTACATTAAAAAAAAGTACTATTGTTCGCAATCTGTCGTTGTAACCTGCTCTCTATGTACTTAGGCTTTCACATGTACTACTACTAGCAAGTGCATTTTAAAAGCGAGGAAGCGTATATATATATACATATATCCACAGTGAGAAACACTTGACTAGAGGACGTGCACACAAGTGTGCACACAGAAACGCGTGTGCGCGGGCTCAAGCGCCGGCGCGCGCGCGCACACAACACACACACACACACACACACACGCATGCCACACACACAACACACACACACACATACATCACACACACACACACACACACACACACACACACACACACACAAGCAAGAAAGCGCAGGCAGGCATTACACTCACCTACATGAAGATAAAATGTATTCGTTCGTTCGTTCTTTGATTTAACGTCTTTTCACTGTAAGTGATATTAGACGGATACAAATGTATGCACTCACTCGCGTGCGCCACTCGCGCGCGCACGCTCACTCACACAGACACACACAGACACAGTCAAGAGATATACACAGACACACAGACACAGATAACCCTCCCCCCCCCCCCCCCGCAAACACACACATACACGTGCGAACACGGATACACCCATACACACAGACATAAAGATATATACTCATTTGCACGCGAGCGCGCACGCGCGCTCACCACACAACACACACACACACACACACACCACACACA
>JAPXFY010000012.1:43443343-43445843 GCA_030674185.1 Monoplex corrugatus | reverse complement strand
TGTCTGCCATTTTTGTGTCTCTTTCTTTTAGTACTCTTGTCTCTCTGTCCCTCTGTCTGTCTGTCTTGTCTGCCATTCTGTGTCTCTTTCTTTTAGTACTTGTCTCTCTGTCCCTCTGTCTGTCTGTCTGCCATTCTGTGTCTCTTTCTTTTAGTACTTTGTCTCTCTGTCCTCTCTGTCTTCCTCTGTCTTCTTGTTGTCTGTCTGTTTTGTTTTTTCTGCACATATAATATACTATACGTAATGTTTAGTGAACTATGTAATGTTTGAAATATTGCAGTAATGTTGTTTATTCACACATAGAGTAGACTCTCTTAGGTCAAGAGTTGATGGAAAAAAATAAAAAACTCGCAAATTCATTGTTTATTTCACACCTACGTAAATAAGATTTGTTCTTGTTCTTGTTATCTTGTTTCTCTATCTGTCTGTCTGTCTGTCTGTCTGTCTGTCTGTCTGTCTGTCTCTCTCTCTCTCTCTCTGTCTTCTCTCTCTTTCTCTCACTCTGTCTATCTCGCTCTCGCTCTGTCGTCTCTTTCTTCTCCTCCATCCCCCCCCCCCACCTCTATCTCTCACTCTCGCTGTCTTCTCTCTCTCTTTTTCCTCTCGCTTTCTTCTGTCGCTCTCTCTCTCTCTCTCTCTCTTTCTTCTCTCTCTCTTTCCTCTCTTTCTTTCCCCTCTATTTCCCTCCTCTCTCTTCTTCTCTCTCTTTCTTTCTCTCTCTCTCCCCCCTTCTCCTTCTCCCTCCCCTTTTCCTCTCTCAGCCTGTCTGTCCGTCTCTCTCTCTCTCTCTCTTTTTTTTTTTTTTTTTTTCTCTCTTTGCCACATGCGGTAGTCAGATAATTCTTACAGAGACTGTGACAGATTCAGTTTCCAGTGCGTTCACACGAGAAGACATTACAGGCGCTTGCTCTGTCTCATAATACCCCTTTGTGTGTTTGTCTGCCCGCGTGCTTGTCTGTCTGTATGTCTGTCTGTACATTTGTCTGTCTGCGTGTCTGGCTGTCTATGCGGTTTTTGTTGTTGTCAATGTGTCTTTGGCTGTTCCACTTGTTCGTCTCGCGGCAAGGCAGAAACAAAATATGTACTTTTCTATCCGGCTTGATGATAAAACATATATAAAGCTATATTGTACTGTATCGTTTGGAATTCTATCGAATACAGCCAGGGAGTGGATGTGTACGTGTTTGAGTGTCTAAATGTTTGTTTTTGCGTTTGTGTGTGTATGTGTGAGTTTGTGTGTGTGTGTGTGTGTGTGTTGTATGTGTGAGTGCGTGTTCGTGTGTGTATGTGTGTGTGTGTGTGTTTCGTGTGTGCGTGTGTGTGTGTGTGTGTGTGTGTGTGTGTGTGTGTGTGTGTGTGTGTGTGTGTGTGTGTGTGTGTGTGTGTGTGTGTGTGATTCGCATTTGGTACGGTGAGTCCAACTCAAAGACAGACGAACGTACACACAAACACAGACAAACAGACAGATGGACAGACAGATGGACAGACACACACACACAGACACTCACAAAGACACACAGACATACAGACACACACACAGACACACACAAAGACACACGCAGACATACAGACACACACACACAGACACACACACACAGACAGGTACACTCAAAACACACACACACACACACACTCACTATTCATTCCCTCACTCGATTCGATAGAATTCGAAACGGTATAATAATAATAATAACATAGTTTTATTGACATGTTCAAGCTTGACGAAAAGCACATTTGAACATCTGTTTCTGCCTGACTCCGAGACGAACAGTGGGACATCCGAAGACACACTGACACAAAAACACACAGACAGCCAAACACAGATACACAGACATACACAAACACACAGACACACACACACACAACACACACACACACACAACACACACACACACACACACAGTGTTATCTTCATCATCACGAATCGCAGATCAAGTGACTGCTATAAAATGTGCGACAAATCTATCGACACTATAATAAAATCATGGTCGTCACGCAACGAAGAGGATCACTTTCATATGTATATTATACACAAATACATACATACATACATACATAATACCTGTATGTATATGTATATGTATATATAAGTATAAACATATATATGCATGCATGTACACACACACACATATACGTATATGTATATGTGTGTGTGTTTGTGCGTGTGTGTGTGTGTGTATGTGTGTGTGTGTGTGTGTGTGTGTGTGTGTGTGTGTGTGTGTGTGTGTTTTACTTGTGCGTGTACGTGTGTGTGTGTGTGCATGTGTGTGTGTTTGTGTGTGTGTATTTGTGCGTGTGAAACAGAGAGTGACAGAGAGGAGAGAGAGAGAGAGAGAGAGAGAGAGAGAGAGAGAGAGAGAGAGAGAGAGAGAGAGAGAGAGAGAAAGACAGACAGACAGACAGACAGAGACAGAGACAGAGAGACAGAAAAAGAGAGAGTGAGAGAGAAGAGAGAGAGAGAGAGAGAGAGAGAGAGAGAGAGAGAGAGAGAGAGAATTGG
>JAPXFY010000012.1:43435843-43438343 GCA_030674185.1 Monoplex corrugatus | reverse complement strand
TATTATTTTTTATTTATTCATTTATTTATTTATTCATTTATTTATTTATTTGTGTATTTGTTTACTCATTTATTTATCACTGACTGTTGCTATATAGCCTAACCCCGCTTCAAAATGGACCAACGAACAAATAAGGAATGAACAACTTGCTGATCGATTTATGAACTGATTGACTGACAGATTGAAAAGAATGGAAGACGCATGTTAACAGATTCTTGTATACATGCATCTTAAGTGAGTTATAACTCTCTATTGATTTTTTTTCCTTTCAAAGTTTTAAATGTCAGATCTAATAATGTCAGTCAGTGCACAATGTGTGCATTTAAATACTGATTAAATCCACAATATCTAAACAAATAAAAAAATATGTTTTCTATTCATCTTTTTTTTCTTTACTTTCTCTTTCTTCTTCCTTTTCTTCTTCAACTTCTTCTTCTTCCCCCTCCTCCTCCTTCTTCTTCCTTTTCTTCTTCTCTTTCCTTTTCTTCTTCAACTTCTTCTTCTTCTTCTTCCTCCTCCTTCTTCTTCCTTGTCTTCTTCAACTTCTTCTTCTTCTTCCTCCTCCTCCTCCTCTTTCTCTTCTTCTTCTTCTTCCTCTTCTTCTTTTTCTTCTTCTTCTGTTTTTTTTCTTCTTCTTCTGTTGTTGCTATTCTTGTTGTTGTTGCTGTTGCTGTTGCTTTTTCTCCATCCTATTTTGAGCGTAACAAAACAAAATATCCGATCCTCCAGTTCCATCCCTCTTTTGTCCCCCCTTCCCCACCCTCCAGCCTCTTTATCCAAAACCCATTAAGAAATAACAAAAGAATAAAAAAAAACACAGGGGAAGCAACCAATGCAATGCCTGCAAATCACTGCCATCACAAGGGGCCCATCCTTGACGTCGCGCAACGTTTTTCAAAAAAAATGCTCGATCCCTATCCGACTGCTGCCTTTCGTCTTTGATAATGCAGAGTGACGGGCCCATAGCCCTGTGCTCATTGGCCGATTTCGTCGCATGGCAACTCCTTTTTGATTGTAATCTGAAGACACGTGACGTGTATGCAACTCTTTGAGACAAGAGAAAGAGGGATGGACCAGAGACATGTTGACAAAGATCGGCACTGCCATGATTTCGTTTTCGAACCTTGAGTCCTCTTCATTAATCAAAACTAGCCTTTTTACATCTTCCACCAAAACGATGTTTTTGTTCTGGAAGCTGGTTGTCTCAACTGATACAGTCGTGAACTCAATATCTCATGTCTCGAGGTTCAATCCTACCCTGCAACATAAAAGTTGGCTTGTTCTTCCGCCCGTTTTAACCCTTTGATTCCTGCACCCTGTCCACCAGCAGCCTCTACTCTCAACCATGCTAGACAAATAAAAACTTAACTCTTTGATTCCCTCACCCTATTTACCTGCTTCCTGCAGGAAGCTGGTGGATAGGGTGAGGAAATCAAAGGGTTAAATTTTTTTTTTGCAGTTGGTAGATAGGGTGCGGTAGTTAAAGGGTTAACGCTCCAATAAGTGTGGTTGTGTCAGTGTTTCATATGTCCCGTTTTCCTCCTTATTTCTACCTTTTGCCAGCGTAGAGATTTTGTGCATATGCTCAAGGAGTCTGACAGATAACAGCTGGCAATCTGAGTGGAACGTATAAAGATTTATCCAAATGCTACGAACCCATTTGAATGAACCCAAGACTCCAGACACCTTACACCGTAAATCTTCTTCTCTGGAATTAGATCAGCCCCCTCTTCCCGAACTCATCTTCAACATGTCACCTGCGGTGGTTACTAATAAAATAAACCAAATCGCGATTTTGTCGGTGATGTTCACTTCTCTAGCTGCGTTTTAACCGATAGGTCACTTGCCCCAAGTTCTATGATTCATCTACTTATTTGTTTATTTAGTTTCTATCGATGGATTGGCTGGCAGTGCAGCCGTGGACTCAAGACCTCATAAGCCGAGTTCAATCTCAGCCCGTATCTTAAAAACTGTCGTGTTCGTTGCCTATCTGAATCCTTTGGTAAAACAAGACAGGCGCCAACTTTCAACCAACTGGCCTTTGTTAATTAAGCCTACACAAAAGATAACAACAAAGGACAGACATAGAAAATCTAAAGAGAAAAACAACAAGACATCCTTGATATTTCATCGAGCAGAAGAAACAGACCGATAACCAGTCTATGGTTTGCGCTGTCCCGAGCCCTCTGTAGCGCTCTGTGCGAAGGAGCAACGAGAAAAGACAAGATGTACTGCATGTTCCCCCCCCTCCCTCTCCTATCTCTCTCTCTCTCTCTCTCTCTCTCTCTCTCTCTCTCTCTCTCTGAGTGTCTCAAGAAGGCTACAGATGAAAACAAAGTAAAATCGGTCAAGGACGTCCTCGCTGGTGAAGTACTGAAGGACAAGGACGCGGCTCCTTGATGACGTGAGCAAAGGTAGATAATCTTTCTGTTATTGTCAGAGTGACCTTTCTTGTTGCTGTTGGGCTGCGAATGTACTTTTCTGCCTTTCCCTCCACCTC
>JAPXFY010000012.1:43428343-43430843 GCA_030674185.1 Monoplex corrugatus | reverse complement strand
GGGGGGGGGGAATAGAACGGACAGACAGCCCGAGCCATCGCGGCCTGACAGTGACAGAAGGAGCGGAGCGATTTGTCACAGGGAGCTACCCTCACCGATTGTCATCTCCGCTGCGCGCGCGGATAACGCCTCGCGCTGCACGCCCATTGGTTCGCCCTGACCCCGAATGACCCGGGGCCTAGTCTGACCCCGTGACCCCGTGCGGCTTTGACGGATCTATCATCCCCGAGAGACGGAGAGTGAGGGGGGTGAGGGGGGTGAGGGGGTGAGGGTGACGGTGGTGGGATTTTGATTAAGTTAGCTTGTTTTCGCTGTCCATTACTTGTCAAAGGAGGGTTATAAAGATGAACGCCATTGATACATTTGTGTTTTAAAAGGGGATGGGTGAGTGAAGGGTTCCAGATGAGGGGAAGAGGGTGGGTTACTAGTTTGGAAGCCTTCTGTTGAAAGTGACAAGCTTGTGGAGCGCGAGTTTGGGGGGGGGGGATGAGGAGGGGGTAGGGGATGAAGCACAGAGTATGATATCAGAGAGAGAGAGACAGACAGACAGAGACAGAGACACACGCAGAGAGAGACAGAGACAGAGACACACGCACAGAGAGAGAGAGACAGAGAGACAGACAGACACAGACAGACAGAGAGAAAGAGACAGAGAGAGACAGAGAGACAGAGAGAGAGACAGAAAGACAGAGACAGAGACACGCAGAGAGAGAGGAGAGAGAGAGAGTCAGAGACAGAGACAGAGACAGAGACACAAGCAGAGAGGCAGAGACAGAGACAGAGACACAGAGAGAGAGAGACAGAGAGACAGAGACAGAAACAGAGACAGAGAGACAGACATAGACAGAGACAGAGAGAGAGACAGAGAGAGAGAGGAGAGAGAGAGAGAGAGGAGAGAGAGAGAGAGAGAGAGAGATTGAGACAGAGACAGAGAGGGAGTTGCAGAAAATCCCAGTCAGTTTTCTCTTTCTGTCAAATTTCTCTTCAGTTTTTGTCGTGTGGTTTGAAAGGGCGGTCAGTGGAGTTTAGCCACCATCATCAGCAGCATCTCTCGGATTCATTTCAGCGGAATTCACTAGCGGATGTTTTTGTTTTGTTTGCTCAACACTGTCAGACACGATATCTCTCATCATTATTTTGTCTGTGGGTTTTTTTTTTATTTAAAATCTTTAGAAGCTATTTGAATTCAATTTCGTTGTGCACTTTTGAAGAGAGATTATGATCATTTTGTTAGTCTGCTTTTAGGAGTAATTTCTTTCTAGCTGTTCTCGAATTTGAAGATTATTTTTAACGACGCAGAATCTATTAAAATCTTTTGTCACTGCCATCTTCTTCGCATATTACTATTTATATTATTATTATTATTATTGTTATTATTATCATCATAATGACGTTATAGTAATCAAAGCAATAAACTTACAGTAAGACTGCGATTTCATAAAAACAAGAACAATCAAACAAACAACCCCCCCCCCCCCAAAAAAAAAAAAAAAGAAAAAAAAAGTGGGATATATAACAAAATAAAACAAAATAAAACAAAATAAAACAAAATAACACAGGATGAAATGAAGTAAAATACAATGTACAATAAAATTTGATGATAATAATCATAATAACATTGATAATAATAATAATAATAATAATAATAATGATAATGATAACGATAACGATAACGATAACGATGATGATGATGATGATGATAATAATGATAATGATAATGATAATGATAATGATATAGAGACACGCACACACGCATGCATTTGCAGAGTGAAATCTGAATACAATTTTAAATTGTAAAGAAATGAAAAAGAATATGGATCTGGACTTGTTTTTCAGAGAGCCACTATCAAGGCTCAACGACGCAAGTTTGTCCAGTCTCCCCAGCTCAAAAGCATCGATGACTGTCTTTGACCAAAGACAGCTAAGGCCGTTAGCTCTCTCTCTCTCTCTCTCTCTCTCTCTCCTCTCTCTCTCTCTCTCTCTCTCTCTCTCTCTCTCTTTCTCTCTCTTTCTCTTTGAGTGTGTGTATATGTGTGTGTGTGTGTATAATAAAAAAAAAAGGCTATTTCATTCTATGGCCAGATGTCTCTGTGTCCGTCTATTACTTCTTGTCTAGGAGGAAAAAACATCTGTCTGTCTGTCTCATTCTCTCAGTGTCTGTCTGTCTGTTTCTCTCTCTCTGTCGTTCAGGGACAGGAAAGTCTGTGCCTGCCTCTCTCGTTTTCTATGATCAAAGATTCTCTGTGTGTATGTGTGTGTGTGTGTGTGTGTGTGTGTGTGTGTGTGTGTGTGTGTGTGTGTGTGTGTGTGTGTGTGTGTGTGTTGTCTGTCTGTCTGTCTGTAATAAAGAAAAGGGCTCTTTCATTCTCTGGCCAGATGTCTGTCCCCTGTCTGTCTGTCCGCCCATTACTTTCTTCTCAGGGAGGAAAAACCGACTTTCTGTCTCATTCTGTCAGAATGTGTGTCTGTCTCTCTCTGTCGCTGAGGGAAGGAAAAGCCT
>JAPXFY010000012.1:43410843-43413343 GCA_030674185.1 Monoplex corrugatus | reverse complement strand
TATTATCATTATTATTATTACTATTATCAGAAGTAACAGTAGCAGTAGTAGTAGTAGTAGTACAGTATTACCATCATCATCGTCATCAACGACATTATTCTTATCATTATTACTGTTGTTATCATTTTTTTTTTTATTATTCTCATTATCGCTTAAACAGAATCTAGCAATCACTCGGTCACTTAAGTAAAGTAAATCCACCATTGCTTTCTGGCATTATTTTGGACCTACGTAGTAGACGCCGCGTCAATTTTTTTTAACAAAGAAACTCACAGATATAACATTAGACCTCACAGTCCGATAAGGTTATGAACAAGTGCCTGCTTTCCTGGTTTTAAAATACGTGAAGCCAAACTATTCAAAATGTTCACGTAATCAGTGTAGACTCTCTTTTGATTAACACGTTAAGCCAAACGGTTCAAGATGCTCACGTTAGTTGTACACTGTGAACAACAAGAACAGCTTTCTTCGTTCATTACACGAAGACTGATGAATAATCGTCCAAATAAAATCATGACTAAACAAATAAACAAATAAATAATTAGATAAACGAACAAATTAGTAGGTAAGCAAATAAATTTTTTAAAAAAAATAAATAAATAAAAAAAAAAAAAAATAATCAGGTAAATAAATTCCAACAAAATCAAAAAAATAAATAAACATACCAATGAATAAATATGTCAATAAACAAATAAATAAATAAACAAATAAACAAATAATTAAATAAGTAAATACATAGATATATAAAGAAATAAGTGCTGGAGATATACCTAGGTGAATAAAATAAAGAACACATACATTTACAATCTGAAAACAAAACAACAACAACAACAACAACAACGACAACAACAATAATAACAACACAACAACAACATCAACATCAACATCAACAAAACAAACAAAGGAATAGCAAATAAACACCCAATGTATGAATGAATAAAGAAACGAAGTTTTTAACCACTTGTCAACATGAATCAAGCTTTCTTTTCTCTGTTTCAGTGAGTGATAGTTTTTTGTTTTTTTTATCACTCGTAAACAAGGGAGAAAACGACAGATCGCCCACATCTCTTTCTAAGTCGAGAGACATAGATATCTTGTGTCTGCTTACATGGAAGAGAAGGGGAAAAAAGGCAAACCGGTATGTAGTAAGTAAGTACGTAAGTAAGTACGTAAGTAAGTACGTAAGTACGTAAGTGACTGACTGACTGACTGATTGATTGACTGACAGACTGACTGAGGGACGGACTAACCGACTAAACAACTGACTAATCAACTAACTTACTGACTGACTAGCTAGCTAACTAACTAACCAACTAACCAACCAGCTAACTGACCAACCAACCAACTAACTCACTAACTCACTAACCAACCAACCGACTGACTGACTGACTGACTCACTCACTCACTCACTATCCAAACAAATCAATAAACAAACAAACAAACAAACAAACAAACAAAGGAAAATCAAACGTACAGGCACAAAGACAGCACAGTTTAAATCATTCCACGAACGACAGTTTAATAGTCTGAAAGTACAAGAAGTCCCCGGCAGGAACCTTCTATAAATCAGACTGACTGCTGACAGCATATGGGCAATTACTCTGTATATTTGCCAGCGATTGCGGCCCTTCGGAGCGCAGTGCACGAGCAAGCCAGTAACACATAATTGGTGAAATCTGCTAACAGCACTCAACGCTTTACGAGAGACCAACAGCTTGCATTGTTCGACGGTGGTTGTACAAGTATATTATGTATAATACGTATTGTAGGGGGGTTAAAAACATATTGCATTTTATGAACGCATACGTATGTAGCCTATATTTGTGTGTGCGTGTGCGTGTACGAAATAGATGTATGTATGTTGGGTGGTTGGCTGGCTGCTTGGTTGGTTGGTTGGATGGATGAATGGATGGATGGATGGATGGACGGATGGATGGATAGATGCTGGATGGATTAATAGACGAATAAAAGAATTGATGATGAAACCATACGTACACACACACACGCCACACACACACACACACACACACACACACACACACACACACACACACACACACACACACAAACCATGCACACATACACTAACAAATTAACATGGAACACTTCAGAACTACACATGAACAAGATATTTTGTATATTTGTACGACTGCCCCCGCGTGCGTACGTGAATATTTAGAGTGCTTGTTTTGTAACTGAGCGAGCGAGCGAGAGACAGAGACAGAGACAGAGACAGAGACAGAGACAGACAAAGACAGAGAGACAGAGAGACAATGAGAGAGAGAGAGAAAGAAAGAGAGACAGACAGACAGACAGACAGACAGACTGACTGACAGACAGACAGACAGAGAGACAGGGACAGACAGACAGACGGAGAGAAAGAGAGAGAGAGAGAGAGAGAGAGAGAGAGAGAGAGAGAGAGAGAGAGAGAGAGAGAGAGAGAGAGAGCACATTTCAATTTCAGTCTGCATTCATAAACAATTCATAGATTTCTTTTCTC
>JAPXFY010000012.1:43390843-43395843 GCA_030674185.1 Monoplex corrugatus | reverse complement strand
GAGGGTCAAACCCATCCACACAACCTCTGTGCTATCAGCATGGCATAAAGTAATAAACATATGAATAAATCTATAAGAATAAACAAATAAAAAACATGAGTGGTCGGATTCATCTGTTGAATTAGACCTTATCACATACATGCATACATACATACATACGTACGTACGTATGTACGTACGTACGTACGTACGTACATGCCTACATACATACATACATACATCATACATACATACATACATACATACATAACATACATACATACATATGCTATAATAATGATAGATAGATAGATAGATAGATAGATACATAGATACATAGATAGATAGATAGATAGCGGACTATTTTGTGTTTGTTTATTTTTTCGTCTGTTTGTCTGTTTGTCTGTTTGTCTGTTTGTTTGTTTATTTGTCTTTTCAACAACGGAGTTCTCTCTTCTGTTTGAAATGCTGGCCATCCTTCCTTGGGCAAAACGCAATTCCCATAGGGCACCACCCATTTTTTGTTTGTTTGAATTCTCTTGTATGCTGTGAACCGATTTTTGTTTACCTGTGACCGTGGATGTTTTTCAACAGAATCTTTTCCAGAAACAACTCTTTTGTTGCCGAGGGATCTTTCACGTGCGCTAGTAAATGTCATGCTGCACGCGAGATCTCGGTTTTGACGTCTCATCCGAAAGACTGTAATACCCAGACTACCACTCAAGGTCTAGATCTAGTGGAGGAGGGGCTGAGGAGGGAGGGATAGGGAGGTAGGGGGTCGGGATAGGGAGGTAGGGGGTCATCATTATCATCAGGTGCCCTGCCGCATGGTGTTGGCGACCATGGACTTCCAACCATCTCTATCTCTCGTTGCCCTCAGCATCTCCCCCACCCCCCCTCGTCCCCAGCCACTCTGCAAGTCCGTCCAGCATTCTCTCCCTGGGTCTACCCGGTGCTCTCCTTCCCTCCAGCTTTCCCGTTGTGTCCAGGTGCTCCAAATCCCCCTTCCTCATAAAATGGCCTATCAAATGTTGCCTGTCTTTTCCTAATCTTCCTTACGAGTGATCTACTCGAGTCTGCCTCCATCAAGACTGTCTCGTTTGTTTTCTTTGCTGTCCATGGGACTCTCAACATTCTTCTGAGAAACCACATCTCGGCTGCCTCAAAGGTAGGGGGTAAGGTGAAAAAATTTCTGTCTGACCGAAGATCAAACTTGGTTTTCTCGTGTCTTAGCTGTATATCTTAACCACAAGGCCAGACACCCTATACTCCATTGAGAATGAATATTTATGAATGGAGGGATGAATGGACAGAGCAGGGGATTAACTGGGATTGATTTGAAGCATTGTTATACGTACAAAACATCCGTGGACTGACATGAGCACACAAGATTCGTCCTTTTCACATAACAGAAAAAAAAGAACAGATTAGAGTGTCATTTACAAATCTGGTTTCTCTGATAAAATGGTAAAAATGTCGATTTACTGACTAAACTGGCTGACAGTCAATAATAAACTGGTTGAAATGTCGATTTATTGACTAATAGGCTGATCGTTTTTGACTGATTTGTTGATTAGTAACAAGCGGTACACGTTCTGGTAAATCAAAATGGACACTAACAGGAACTGAGTAACTGATCAAATGTTTGGTTGACTGATTGTCTGATTGATTAATAAACAGATTTCTCGATTTATCTACCGATTAGAAAAGCCTGATTATCTTTTTTTTTTTATCAGTCGATATAGGAAAATGCAAAAGCAAAGGGAAAAATAGAACACAAGTGCAATAACAAAAGCTCTAATCAAAATGTTCTGAGGCTGGAACTGAGAAATAAAGCCCTGTACAGGAGTATACGTAAAATATGTACATTTCCAGTTAAAGAAAAAAAATTAAAAGAAAATGATCGATTTCCAAGAATGTACGTATAGTACATATACCGTAAATTTTCATGAATATAACGTACAGTACATATGATAACATCATAAGTTTCCATGAATATAACGTACAGTACATATGATAACATCATAAGTTTCCATGAATATAACGTACAGTACATATGATAACATCATAAGTTTCCATGAATATAACGTACAGTACATATGATAACATCATAAGTTTCCATGAATATAACGTACAGTACATATGATAACATCATAAGTTTCCATGAATATAACGTACAGTACATATGATAACATCATAAGTTTCCATGAATATAACGTACAGTACATATGATAACATCATAAGTTTCCATGAATATAACGTACAGTACATATGATAACATCATAAGTTTCCATGAATATAACGTACAGTACATATGATAACATCATGTTTCCATGAATATAACGTACAGTACATATGATAACATCATAAGTTTCCATGAATACAAGTGTATTATGTACATTATCATTTTCCAACAGTATACGTTCAGTATGTGTATTATAAGTTCATAAGTGTATAAGTACAATAGGTATATTATGAATTCCCACAAGTATACACGCAGTAGGCTACGCGCATTATCAATTTCCAAGGATCCGGTAAGGTATGTGCATTACCAATTTCCAATAGTACAAGGAGAGCACGCGCATTACCAGTGCCCTAAGTACTCAGTGGTTTCGTTATTCCGTAGATGTGTAATCTCCATGAACCGGGCCCCAGTGGAACTGAACGAGGCTGGAAATTGACGCAAGACAGGCGTGTGACAGACTGCTGGCCAATCAATTACGCCCCAATCGCACGAGACGTGTCAATTACAAGACGTCGCCGCTGCCCACTTTGATTACCGTTGCAGGGCTAATTTTTCCCTCCCGCGTTGCCCTGGAAACCACTGCAAGAGGTTTTCTGATTGTAATGGCATCGCTGCTGGACATGCAGGCCTACCAAGACTGACAAGATTGCTGGAGATGGTGACACGGCGTGGCTTTCTGGCAACAGGGTCGGATCAGTACGTATCGGTGGGTAAAAGATAAGACAGTTTTAGGTCGTGAGGACAAGCTACGAAAAAGGGAAGACTGGGAAGCAATTCAGCTGGTGTTTGCAAGCTGTGGTGTGGGACTTTTACGAGTGATTAAAACTGGACGTTACTAGTTCCGGTAATTTTTTCCCCTAATGTTTGTCGTCGTCGTCGTCGTCGTCGTTGGTGTTGTTGTTGTTGTTGTTGCTGTTGTTTTAGCAGTGGTATTTATTCGTTTACTCATTTGTCTCGTTTTTTTTTCCCCCAACTTCGCGAAGACGCTCTTTTTCTTTTTTTTTTCTTTTTTTTTTTTCTTCTCTTTTTTTTTCTTCTTTTTTTCCCCCGCTTGTTGCATAGAAGGCTTTTTTTTTGTAGCAAAGAAGTTTCTTTCCTTGATGCATAGAGGATTCCTTCCATTGTGCATATGTTGTTTTTTTCAAGAAAAAGACAGTTATCAAATACTCAAGAATAGTTGAATACGCTTGACGCCAAATAAACATACAAAATACATACTACAAAAATTCAAACTTAATTTCAAAAGTAAACTTAGTTACTTGGAAAGGATAGTTACAACATTACAATTTCAGTCAGGGCACAGACGTTACTGAGTTCAATTATCTAATTGGTACTTAATTTCATCCGGTCAGTGGCAATGTACCTCTACATTTAATTTAAAACTAATGTACTATAATTAAATTTCATTTTATTTGAAAATGTTTCATACAAACACAAATTAATACAGCGTTCAGTAATAGACTAGAATCGTTCTTGCGTAACTTATAATGACAACAATATCAAGAAAGAATATATGAATGAGATATGAATTTCTTTGTCGCTTGATGCATTTATGTATGTATCTATTTACGTTTGATGCATTTATGTATGTATCTATTTACGTTTGATGCATTTATTTATATATCTCTTTACTTTTCCCCTTCTTTAAAATCGATTAAGGAATTTCATATTTTTCGACATGTTTAGTTTGAAAAAATAAACAACAAATTATCATCATCAGCAGCATTTTCATTATTATGGTCGTCATTGTCATCGTCATTATGATAACATCATCTTCATCATCCTCAGCACCACCACCACCACCACCACCAATACCACCATTATCATCATTACGTATCTTGTGGTACGAGAGGTAGATACATTTACTACTGGCAGTATACACGCACGTATAGAAATAACATTGCAACCTGTTATGGTAACACACATTACCCACGAGGTTTTCTTTCCACCACCACCCCCCTCTCTCTCTCTCTCTCTCTCGCGTTACAAAGTGAAATAAATACAAATGTATGTAGGTGTGGAGCGAATTAAACGTACGGTAAGTTACTTACACATTTCACTGGTGGGGGATGAAGAGAGAGAGAGGGGGAGGGAGGGACGGAGGGGGAGAGAGAAAGAGAGAGAGAGAGAGAGAGGGAGGGAGACAGACACAAAGCCAGAAAGAGAGAGAGGGGGAGTGGGAGGGAGAGAGAGAAAGCTAAAGGGAGAGAGACAGTGGGGGGGGGGGAGATAGATACACACAACCAGACAAAGACAGAAAGAGAGAGAGAGGAGGGGGGTGAAAGAGAGGAAAGAAGAGGGGAAGAAAGAGAGAGAGACAGAGACAGAGAGAAAGAAAGGGAGAACGAGAGAAAAAGAGACAGAAACAGACAAAGATAGGGAGAGAGGACGATAGGTGGGAAGGAAGGGAAGGACAGAGATACACAGACAGATATATAAACAGAAACAGAGCAAAACAGACTGGAAGAACAAAAATACAGACAGACAACAGATATATATATAAACATACGAGACAGAAAGACAGACAAAACACGTACAATGACAGACAGACACAACGGACAAGAGACGGACAAAAAACACAACAACAACAACAACAAAACAAAAACAACAACAACAAAAAAGCAAATACAAAAACCCAAAACAAACACACAAAACAAAACAAAACAAAACAAAAAAAATTAAAGAGACTAACATGCAGACAAAGCAAAAATAAGAAAAGAAAAAGGAAAACAGAAAAGAAATGAAAACAAACAAACAAACAAACAAACAAACAAAC
>JAPXFY010000012.1:43368343-43385843 GCA_030674185.1 Monoplex corrugatus | reverse complement strand
GAAAAAGACAATTGTCTATGGAAATTTGTGGGGCAAAAGAAAGAAAAAAAAAGAAATAAAGAGAGGCCAAGAATGAACAAATGCCATGCAGAGACTGAAACATGAAGACGTTTGGTTTTGATTTCTGTCCTTTAATTTCGTTCCGTTTCATTCACGGATTTTTTTTTTTCTTTTCTTTTCTTTTTTATTTTTTTCCTTCTTCCTTTCTGTCTCTTTGTCTTCTTTAATCTCGATCTCCCCTTTTAACCCCATTTTTTAAATACTTTTTCACTAAAACCAATCTTATTATTGATAGTACAACATTCAACTGCACGCGCTGAAACACAACAACAACAACAACAACAACAACAACAAACAACAAACAACAACAACAACAACAACAACAACAACAACAACAACAACAGCAACAAAACAACAACAACAACAACAACAACAACAACAGCAACAACAACAACAACAACAGCAACAACAACAACAACAACAACAACAACACAACAACAACACGCAACAGAAAGCTGTTGCGACAACAGAATCTCCCTGCTTGTTCAAAAAGTATGCACAGACTTAAACCAGATTTACGAGAATATGGGAAGCAGTTTGAAACAATTGCTTTTTGTTCCGTTGATGAATGGCTTTAGTGTATAAACAATATATTACAATTATTTACATTTCTTTTTTGTACAATTCTCATGTGTTTTGAAGCTTAACATTTTTTGTGTGTAACCGTTCTATGATATCATTCAGACAGAATTATGAACCAGAAGAACAAGCAAACCGAAGTAATCGCGCACTCAACACAACAAGACAAGACAAGCGCAAATTTTTCGGCCAACCGGCCTTTGTCAAGCGCGAATACACGGTCACAAACAGACCACAAACAACACCAAACAACGGATAATAAGAAGAGGACTTAAAAACTTCCCTGTCGCCTCGTCCAGTGGACAAAAATGGACCAAATGTTAGAATTATGTTTCACGCTACTGGTGGTTACATGTATAATTGTTTCGTAGCGTCCATATCCCAAACCCGTGGAACAGAACTCGTATTTCGGAGTTCATTCAAGAGAGATTTACAGCACTTGGACAATATCATATGCGCTCCCTCCAAACCTACCGACAATTATACGGCAGACATCATAAGTCTTCACAAGACTATATACGGTGGTAAGGTCTTGAGATGGGGAAAAAGGATCCGGGGGGGGGGGGGGGGGAAGAAATAGATCTATGAATTACTAAGCTGACACCCCCCCCCCCCCCCCGCCGAATGATTGGAGCGTTAACCCTTTAACTCCCGCACCCTATCCACCAACCGCAAAAACTTAACCCTTTGACTCTCTCACCCTATCCACCAGCTTCCTGTGTTGATAGGCAGCAGGCTGTCTAGATCTATAGGTTGGGAGGATTTCTGTGATGTGACAGAAGTTTATACTTAGTGGTTAATTATGATTTTGATTCTGTCCTTTAATTAATTATTTATTTCATTTATTCATTCTTTTCTTTGAAGATATGATTCACAGGCAGGTACACATCTCATTTCCACGTAACCAGAATTGTCCTAATAATAGACTGATACAATACCAGTATTAAGATACAAAAACCCACAGGCTGGGTACGACCTCAGGACCTCCTGGCCAGCTCATGACTTGTGCTTAGGATCATTCTGGATCTTCTCCATCACACGGCACCTGTGATGTTAGTGCATATATATAGAATTCATTCTGAGCACGGACACGTCATCTTGAGAAACTGAAACTGAAACTGAAACTGAAACTGTGCCTTGTATTGTCCCAAACTGGTGCAAAGGAATATTAGTAAACCATTGACTGTCAAATAGAACCTCGTGCGTATATGAATGCCCATCTCATATAAGCAAACAATTGACAAAATCTGAAAAACAAACGCGCTAAACACAAACAGCCAAACGCACCAACAAACAGCGCGCGCTGTCTGTAACTGAGCGTCCCCTGTAGGAGACGTCCAGGCCGAGAGTTAACCCTTTAAATCCTACATTCTTTCCGCCAGCATCCTGCATTGTCGACCAGCAGGAAGCTGGTTTTTCAGGGTAAGGGAGTCAAAGGGTTAAGTTTTTGCTGTCGGCACATAGGGTGAGGGAGTCAAAGGGTTAAGTTTTTGCTGTCGGCACATAGGGTGAGGGAGTCAAAGGGTTAAGTTTTTGCTGTCGGCACATAGGGTGAGGGAGTCCAAGGGTTTGAAAAAAAAAAGTAATAAAAAATTAACATTTTTGCCTTCTGTAGACAGTATGTTAGCATACAATATTAATAATTCGCCTTTTTACAGCAGCCCGAGGTTTTCATAGTTTCCCTGCCGCCAGCAGAGCTTAAAGTTAAAGCATGGACATCAACTAAGTAACATAACTCTTGAGAGTCACGGAGTTATCTCCCATGTAGAATTTCTCAAACCCAACACAGTTTGCGCTACTGCTTCCCTCTTATTTCTTTAAGCATGGACAGCTTTCTTTCATAAAACGACACGTATAATACTGTACGAGTGTTGACAACCAGAACCAAGTATCTCAATTTTCTGATAGTTAACAGGAGACGATTTTTAACTGAGTTTTCGGGGAGAGGCGATATCTACATTTTGAGATAATGGTTTTAATTTTATTGAAATCTGGTCAAAAATCAATATCATGGCAAAAAAAAACAAAATAAAAAACAAAAAAAAAAGTCCAGCAAATGAAAATATCACATTAAAAGCAACAGTTCAGTATAAAAAAGTGAATATTGACAAAAAAAGTGAGATACTGGGTTCTGGGGCTGTCAACCCTCGTATTGTTGTTGACTCCCCAATAGTAGGCGTTAAGTATTCATCTATATAACTGCATTTAACTCTCTCTCTCTCTCTCTGTGTGTGTGTGTGTGTGTGTGTGTGTGTGTGTGTGTGTGTGTGTGTGTGTGTGTGTGTGGGTGGTGTGTGTGTGTGTGTGGGTGGGTGTGTGGGTGGGTGGGTGGGTGTGGGTGTGCGCGTGTGTGCGTGTGTGCGCGTGTGTGTTTTCATGCTTCACATTATTTCTTGTGAAGAATTTAAGGGGGACCGGATGTGAGATGAATTCCATAATGTAAATGTGGTCATACAATTTTATAGTCACCTTACCCCGAGGAACGCCTTAAGGGCCGAATCATAGGAAAACAGCATTTTTCGCTGCACCTGTTGAGTGTATTTTCTTGGATGAATCTCTGTGTATTTATTTGTCCTTCCGTCAATCTGTTTACATATTGTGTGTGTGCGGGCGTGCTTGTGTGTGTATGTGTTGTGCATATTGATTAGAAAAAAAGTCATTCAGGAAATAAAAAAAGGCAACTAAAACTGTGAACCCAAAATAAAGACTGAAAAACCGGACAAAACCAAACAAAACAAAACCAAAAACCAAACGAATCAAAATCACAAAGCAAATAAACCAAAAACACAAACAAAGCAAACAAACCCAAAACACAAACAAACCAAACCATAAGACAAACAAAAACAAACAAAACAAACAAAACTGGACTTTGGGGGACGGGTACCTCTGTAGAAACATACAACGAGTATTACTATTGATTTTGTTGCAAACAGAAGACAGGTGCAGTCATGGAGAAAGATAAGAAAACATTCCTATAGATCTCCCCAGGGAAGAAAACAAACACTGAAATGATTCTGTGTGGTGGATGATGACTTTGATTTTCGTAGTACGAGATGTGTATTTATAGGTCTGTGAACTTCGATAGTCACATGGATAAGAATATAAGTGTAAGAATGTAAAAGAAAAAGAAAAAGGAAAAGAAAAGAAAAGAAAAGAAAACCAACCAACCAACCAACCAACCAACCAATCAACCAACCAACCAATCAACCAACCAGCCAACCAACCAACCAACCAACCCAAAACAGAAAAATACACAAACATAAACACTCAACAACAACAACAACAACAACAAACAACAACAACAACAACAACAGTCCTACTGCAGCAGGGAAGTTTCAGTCTTTTTCTCCTAATTTATGTATCTGGTGTTTGTTTGTTTGTGATCTTACGCTTGACAAAGGCCAGTTGGCCGAAAATTTGCGCCTGTCTTGTCTTGTTGTATTAAATACGCGTTCGTATTCTTTTTTCGTGTTTTTTTTCTTTCTTCTGGTACCTGTCTGCTACAACGTGGGCAATCACACTTTTTTTTTTTTGGGGGGGGGGATGCTACATACTTTGTTTAACAAAAACAAAGCAGAATAATTCATGTCTCTCCTTTTCAGCTACAGCTTAAGTACGTGAGATTTTTTTTATCCCTTAACTGCCGTCTACTACAGAACTTCCCGGCGCACTTAGCCAACAATTCTGCAGAAACTGCTTCAAATATTCTTTCCTGAAAATATTTCATTTCAGAATTAAAAAATCACGTTTTCCGTCTTGTTTTTATTCATCAAGGCCTATTTGAACATTTCTTTCTGTATTTCAGCCGAAGTGATCAGAATAATAAGTCTGTGAAGTTGACCTAATCTTGAGGCTTTCTGTTGTAACGCAATCTTTGAAACCAAACTTTCGAAATGTAAAAATATTGATAACTGATACATATGTAATTATTACCATCAGATGTTGTGACTGGTGTTGTAACGTCTAGAAATGTTAGTTTAAAACAACAAACAAACAAACAGACAGAGAGACAAACAAACAAACAGATAGACAAACAAGCAAACAAACAAACAATCGGATAAACAAACAAACGGACAGACAAACAGACAGACAAACAAACACACACTTATACACACACACACACACACACACACACACACACACACACACACACACACACACTAATATCACTTACAGTGAAAAGACGTTAAATCAAAGAACAAACGAACAAATACACACACACACAAGCACACACACAAGCGCACGCACACACACACACACACACACACACACACACACACACACACACACACACACCACACACACACACACCAGAAACGTTAGGTCTACCTGTCTAAGAACACACACGTTAACATATATATAAACAATAGCCGCAGCTGCCAAACCAGCACAGATAAAATATATTGATGTCGTTTCATTGTCGAAGGCTAAGGATTAGCCGGGTGAGAAAAAGGGGGCGGACAATGGCTGGCCTGTGCAGCCTATAGCCGATAGGTCGACTATTGCACGTGCAAACACTTCCCCTTTAAATCAACACACCACATACGCACACAGCCTCACACGCACACACACACACAGATGCACACACGCACACATACGCAGTTCCCCTTTAAGTCAACACACGCATACGCACACAGTCTCACACACGTACAGATGCACACACGCACACATACAAAAAACACACACACACAGAGAGAAAGAGAGAGAGAGAGAGAGGGAGAGAGAGAGGTGAGAGAGAGACAGAGATAGAGACAGAGAGAGACAGAGACAGAGAGAGACAGAGAGAGAGAGAGAGACAGAGAGAGAGAGAGACAGAGAGACATGGAACGAATTGTTTACTTCATAAAAACCTAATACCCTATACCACCTTGTGAAAGTGTGTGTGTTACCATATACAGTAAATGACATTAGGAGTTAAAAGAGAGAGTGTAGTGTATGTGTGTGGGCGAGAGAGAGAGAGAGAAGAGAGACAGAGTGAGACAGAGAAGAAAGAGTGAGAGAGAAGAGAAAAGAAGAGAAGAGAAAAGAAGAGAAGAGAAGAGACAGACAAAGAGAGAGAGAGAGAGAGAGAGAGAGAGAGACAGACAGACAGACAGACAGACAGAGACAGAGAGATTCCCTTTGCAACAGCAGCAGCAGCAACAAGAACACACACACTGCAGCTTACGATGCTCTGATGTGTGGTACTGCATAAAACTATAATGTCCCGTTTGTAAATCTATCATCTATATCTGTATCTATATATGTCCCGTTTGTAAACAATTATATCTATATCTATTCCTGTATCTGTATCTATATTTATATCTATATATGTATCTGTGTCTATATCTATATCTACATCTATATCTAGATCTATATCTGTATCTATATCTAAAAGTCTATACCTATATCTATAGATATCTATATTGTATCTACATACATACTGTCAAAAGGTGTACGTGACAATTGGGTAACAGTATAATAATTTTCAATTATAACTTTGAAAGGTGAAAAAAACAGTAGTTTACTAACTGTTTAATTTAATATAATAACAATACCCAAATACAGTTTTGAAAGGTAAAAACCGTTCTTTTAATAACTTTAATTTTGTTTGTCTGTGTTTGCGTTTCTTTTGTTCCTTCGTTCCTTCCCTTCTTCCCTCTCTTCGTCTTTCTGTCTTGAAAATATTTTACCTGAAAATAGAGAGATTACCGGTATGTCATAATTTCTGGTGTGTGTGTGTGTGTGTGTGTGTGTGTGTGCGTGAGTGTGTGTGTGTGTGTGTGTGTGTGTGAGTGTATGTGTGTATGTATGTATGTGCACGCGCGCGTACGAGTGTGTGTGTTCAGAATTCAGAACACATCTATTGGCCACAAGAAAAGTGGGGTTATAATTATATGGCACAGACTGGTTGTAATAACTGACATAATAGCCAATAATGTCAACAATTACTGATTGATTTAATTCATATTTCACGTTAACACCGTCACCAAAAATAAACAAAAACAAAAACAAAACAAAAATGACAACCACAAAACAAAACAAAGAAAGAAAAAGAAAAAATGGGGAGAGGGGAGATAAATGTATGAATGACCTGGAACATTAAGGGGAAATAAATGTATGAATGACCACGAACATTACAGTTTTGTCAAATGCAGGCAATCATAGACACATTCTGCATGGCGTATTTGCATATCCTCTACCTTCAGCGAGTCACTTAAGCTTTAAGCATACTGGATGGAGTAAGGACAATCGATTGTTGAAGGTATACATTTGTTCCGACTCTTTTTCGACGGTACACGTTTCTGTTTGGTTATGTTTGTTTTTTTGTTCGGTTGGTTGTTGCTGTTGTTGCTGTTGCTGTTGTTGTTTTATATCGGTACAAGTATTGCAGGAAATGAATTTCATCGTCAATCACATCACAAACTCTGTTGTGTGTGTGTGTGTGTGTGTGTGTGTGTGTGTGTGTATGTGTGTGTGTGTGTGATGTGTGTGTGTGTTTCTTTATCTCGTGTCCGTGTGTGTGTGTGTGTGTGTGTGTGTGTGTGTGTGTGTGTGTGTGTGTGTGTGTGTGTGTATGTGTGTGTGTGTGATGTGTGTGTGTGTTTCTTTATCTCTGTGTCCGTGTGTGTGTGTGTGTGTGTGTGTGTGTGTGTGTGTGTGTGTGTGTGTGTGTGTGTGTGTGTGTTTATCGTTTTGTCTTTTTATCTCTGTGTCCGTTTGTGTGTTGTGCGCGCGGGGGTTAATGAATGTGTGTGTGTGTGTGTGTGTGTGTGTGTGTGTGTGTGTTGTGTGTGTGAAAGTCAGCAGCAGAAAGTTTGTCAGCTGTTTACAGACAAATATCTTTTTTCACCTATACCACAACGGGAAGTCGATCAGTATCCCAGTCACTTCAAATTAGCAAATTTATTCATATGTATACCACGATATTTGTGTGTCTGTGTTTCTTTTCTTTTTTACATATTCAGGATACAACGGGAGGGAATTCCACCAACATCCGAGTCACTTCGACCTAGCGATGTTTATTTATAAAAAAAAAATGTACTGTACATTTTGTGTTCTACATATTCAGCTTATTCACTAATTTTGTACCTTACTTACATACAACACAGATCCTCATTTTCAGCCATAGTCTAATGACGTTCATATTCCAATATATCAAGTCACATACAGAGTCAACAAAATCTTTCATTTTCATGTTTGCAGAAGTTAAAATATTTTTCTTCTTATTTTCAAAAGCTTTTAGTTTCATTTTTTGTGGAAGTTCATTAAAAGTGTATATTTTACACTTTGGGAAGGTTTTATATATTAAGTTTTATAGAAGTTTACAGAGTGGCTAGTTGTGTTGTGATTCAGAACTTTTAATTATTTATTTATCTACTTTACGTATCTGTTCTTTTCTTTGAAGATAAGATACACAGATACACATGTCATTTACATGTAACCAAGATTGTTCGAATGACAGACTGTTACAATACTGTTACAAAAAAATACAGACTAGGTAAAAACATAGGCTAAGCAAGGACCTCAGGGACCTGGCCAGCTCAAGGGTTTATGTGCAGGTTTAAGGCTTGTGGCATGGTCACCATACACATGGCACCTGTGACGACAGTGCATACGGAATTTATTCCGAGTGCGGAAACGTCGTCTTGAGAAACTGAAACTAAAACTGAAACAGAAGTTTACACATTTTTCTGATATTTAACACAGATACCTGTGTGAGGTAGTTCAATTCCTTTTCTTGAGAGATTCGGGTGGTCAGTTTTTCATTATTGCTCGGTTTTTATTCCATCGTTTCAATTTGGGTATTTTGTATGAAACAGTGCTTTTAACTCTGGACATTAATTCATTTAGGTAAATTATTGTCGGAATGTGTACTGACATGATTTGGCCTTCGTAGTCGGCAATGTTTCCTGTTTATTTTCAAAAAACGTGGACGATTGTCAGTATACTCTGATATTTTTTCAAACAAACAAACAAACAAACAAACAAATGGATTTCGAACTGACAACGCAAGTATTCTGAACTTGAAGCAAAATTAATACAAGAATAAGATAAACAATGACAACAATAATAATAACAAACTGGCAAAACAATAGTAATAACATCAACGATATCGACAACAACATCAACAACATGCCGCAGATAAACTCATTAGATACTTGCACGATAATAACTTCAAAAACTATGTCTCCGAAGGAAGGACAAACCAATTAAACAAAACAAACAATGAAACAAACACGCAAAAAAATATCGATAAACCAAACAAACAAAAATCAACAAACAAACACACGAAACCGCGGGCTGTTTGGTCTTTCTATGATACAGCCCCAGGACTCAGGATCTGATATCTCGAGTTCAAACCCCAGCCTGCAGCATTAAAAACTGAACCTGTTCGCTGCCCATCTTTGATTTTTCCATCATTCTGGTGGTGTCAGCTTAGTGTTTCAAAAGTCCTTTCCCACCCCCCATCCTCACCCGTCCCCAGTTTCAAGACCTTGCCAGCGCATATGGTTTTCAGGGAGCCTACCAGATATCTAATTGTTGGCAGCTTCAGGTGGAGCACATATGGAATTGTCCGAGTGCGATGAATCCCTCTTGAACAAACACGAACTCTAAAACGTATACAACGATAATTATAGTATGTATATATATATATATATATATATATATATATATATATATATATATATATATCAGACTGAGATGTTCAGCAATATTAAACAGATACAATAAATCAACAGGCAACAAACAAACAAACAAAAACTGAAACGCACCAGTAGCCATCGTAGCAAAGTATACAACGATACCAATTAAGTCATTGTACGGCCCATTATATTCAACCAATACAAACAACTAAACAAACAACAACAAACAAAAATGCTTGCAAATGAATGACAAAACCAATTACCCGGGATGGGACAAAGTTGATATGTACGTACTCAGGACCCCCCCACAAAATCCATTCTATCCACCGCCGGCCAGCGATCTTAACAAAGACCATCTGTTCTCCTCAATCCCTTCCCCCCCCCCCAAAAAAAAACTTATCTTTTCCAATATTTTGACAAACTGTTAAAGCCATCATTCTGGAACGTGGCTTTATTTAACGGTATTCCCTCCCAATCTGCCAGTCTCTCCTTTTCTACTGATAGCGAAGCCCTCTCTAAGGGGCCCATTGCGGCCTCCATCTAACCATTAATTTTGTGGGAAAATAAGTGCTTTCTCCCACACGTTTGGTTTTTGGGGCGAAGGGGAGGGGTGGTGGTGGTGGGGGGGGGGGAGGTTTGGAGGGTGGAGTGGGAGGTAGGTGGATGTGGGAGGTATCTGGGGAAGAGAACACACAGGGGCAAAGAGATGGCCGTGATGAGTTTTAGGTTTCCAGTTTTAGTGTTTGAATTCTGTTTTTAAACCGTAAAGGAAATGGAATATGTACAAAAGTCTCGAGTTCCTACCGGGTACGCCAATTTAAAGCATATATATAAATCACAGAAGAAGAAACAAAAAAAAGAGGGACTGATATTCCTCCCACCCCCAAAAGCGCGCGCGCGCGCGTACACACACACACACACGCACACATACACACACAAAACACACACACACACACAGACACACACCAACACACACACACAAAACACACACACACACACACACACACACACACACACACAACACACACACATAAACACACATACACACACACACACACACACATACACACACACACAAAACACACACACACACACACACACACACACACACACACACACACACACACACACACAACGGCGCGTTCGTGCTCTTCTTGCAAGATGGACCTACCCACACATACACGGTTATGAAAAGCAGCACTGTTATGAATTTTGAGTGTGAGTATTGTTCTTGAGAAGACAGCACCATTCTCTTTTAAGTTTTTCTTTCTAAGCTGTCCAATTCTTTTCGGATGCGTATGTGCAAGCTACTTTCCCCACACAGTGCAGGCGGCATGTTCCTGCACAGTCTGCACACTCCGTCTTCGTCGGGCGTGCAGGCTACGTGTCTTTATGTTTCCTGAAGCCACCAGATATTGACATGACCTGAAGGATTTTAAACCTGCATAAACCTGACGTTATGCGTGCGTACACACACTGCGGAGCGGGTCTGGGCACTCGCCGGTCTGCACACAGGCTGAACTGGGAGATGGGGAACAACATTTCATTCTTTCCAGACCAGGCGAGAGGCACTCAGGCAGGATTGAACCCAGACCTTCCGTTTGAAAAAATCTGTTGTCTAACCTACTTAGATACCCGGCCTGTCGTTTGAGTCAGAGTTTTGGTCTCTTTGAGTTTGAGTCGGTCTGTCGTTTGAGTCTTGAGTTTTGGTTCTCCGAATTTGAGTCAGCTTGTCGTTTGAGTCTGAGTTTTGTTCTCTGAGTTTGAGAGTTTGAGTCTTGAGTTTTGTTCTCTGAGTTTGAGAGTTTTGAGTCTTGAGTTTTGTTCTCTGAGTTTGAGTCAGTCTGTCGTTTGAGTCTTGAGTTTTGGTCTCCGAGTTTGGGTCAGCCTGTCGTTTGAGTCTGAGTTTGGGTCTCTGAGTTTGAGTCGATCATTAGAAAACAGTCCAAGTATTTGTTCCCTGAATTTATGCGGGCTACTTGGTTCTTTTGAAAGAGCCGTGGACTCAAGATCTGATATCTTGAGTTCAATTCCAGCCCACAATATTAAAAAAACTGGCCTGTTTGTTGCCCATCTTAATGATTCCATGTAGATCAACGGGTGGTGTCAGCTTAGTGTTCCACAGATACCACCCCCACCCCCACCCCCCCCCCCCCACCCCCCGCCTTACCATTTCAAGACTTTGCCAACACAAAGGGTTTTCCGCAGGTCTCAATGAATCTGTCAGATAATTGCTGCCAGACTTGGGGTGGAGCGCATATGGAATTGTTAGAGTGAGATAAATCCCTCTTAAAGACAAATTCCAAACTCTTAACTTTAAGTCAGTCACTAGAACACCGTTTCTTGTGTGTGAGTTTTATTGTTCTCTGAATTTTGAGTCAGTAGAAAACAGCATTGTTTTTTTTTTTTTTCTTTGTTCTCCGAGTATTGAGTTAATCAGTAGAAAACAGCAGCGTTCTTCGAGTGCGAGTTAATCATTAGAAAACAAGTCCCATCCGGCGAGGGGCCATAAATCAGACTTCCTTCTCAGTCGTAAGTCGCAGTGTCTACAAGAATGGATACGGAGATGGAAAGATAACTCTGCCGGGAAGATGACATTCCCACAGTGTCATCGATAGATCATCACTGTCACTGGAGTCGGCGGCGGGAAAGGGAACCCCTCCTGCACGATATTGGCAGCCATTCTCTTGCACGACGGATCAGGGGATATTATTTCTTGGCTGCTTATACTTGTGTCTGTTATACTTAGAGTCTATTACATCTTTGTGTTTGATTTTATGGTGCACTTCTCTGTCTTTTGCATGTTCGTCAGCGTGTATTTCTCTCTTTTTTTTTTTTTTTCCTTCTCTTCTTCAGTACATTATTGTTATAGTATGTCAGTAGTTTGTAATATCTTTGTACAGCTAGCTATGTGATGCCTGTACGTATTTTTTGTTTGCATATCGTTAACATATTAACGTGCTATTGGTATGCTACTTCTTTGCATGTTCAATGTGTTATTTCTTTGCGTAATATGTCAGCGTATGTATTTTCGTTGTATAAAGTAAACAGTGTATGTATGTTGCTTCTTTGTATATATTATATTATATACCATTCAGTGTAAGTGATATCTTTGAAAACTTCTCAGTGTATACGATGATGTCTTTACTTGTGCGAGCTGATGTCATACCCTTGCTTGTATCAGTATGTTTGCTGTTATGGTATTCCGTGTCATTTTATGATATGGCGCAATAGGTCTGTCTGTCTGTCTGTCTATCATCTATCTATCTATCTATCTATCTATCAATCTATCTATTTATGTATACATATACGTACATATGTTTTATAAAGTTATGATGTATTACTATGTAAAATGCAACCACCATTCTTTGCTATGGACTGTTTTGTGTTATACAAATGGACTGAAAAAAATCATAATAACAATAAAGCTAATAATAATCATAGTTATACAATTATTTTCATTATCATTACTGTTATTTTTATTATCATTATTATCATCATTATTACAATTATAATCATTATCTGTATCATCATCATATCGGACAGTTTTGCCGATGCACGCAAGATGAAACTGAAATCTTATTGGGCCTGTATGTTAACGTATAATTTTTGGCGTGATGTTTTTATCTCTATATTTGCGCAGTACACCGATTCTAAGTTCTTACTATATGGAAAAAATACACTAGAAAATACACCAGCCTCTTCACAGGAGACATATGTCTTCAAATACATCACCTTTTTGTGTTACAAACAAACCGAACGAACCCATTGCTCAAAGGACTAATGACAATGTGTGCCATGTCTGTGTGCAGTAACGTCAATACTGATGTGTGTCTGACACTATTTGTTTTATACATTTCTCGAAACAGATGTTATATTTTCGGTCGCTACTCATTTTCTGTGCCTGGTATGTACAATTGGAATGGACTTTTCCTTGTCCCTTCGAACGCCACACACTCTGTCTTCCTTCAAGTATAACATGGAGACATACCTTTCCGTCCAGCAGTGACTTCTCACTCTACGCGCTGACCCCTTCAACACTCTTCCCTTCTGTCCTCCCCCTCCAAGTATATATATATATATATATATATATATATATATATATATATATATATATATTATTATATATGTGTGTGTGTGTGTGTGTGTGTGTGTGTGTGTGTGTGTGTGTGTGTGCTTTGTTCCCTGAAGTTCTTTTTGCCATTGTGAGTGAATGTTTTCGTGAATGATGAGAGTGTAATCTTTGATTTGATTTGCATGTGTATCAGTATATTGGCGCCTTATAAATAGATCTATCATTGTCATTACACACGCAAACATGGCAACTATGACACATCATTATTTTCTGATGGCTCTCTTTTTCCTTTTTTTTTTTATCACATTATCTCTTTGTGCACTATAGACAGAGAGGTATTGATGGCATCCAGCCCTGAAAGGTTATCCCCCTAGTGATGGATTAGGCAGTCGTCAGCAGGCGACGTATCACGGGGGGGACAGAGAGACACAAGTACAGTAGCGATAGCCCCGAGCTCTGGACACTTGACACCCACTTTCCGAAACCCTAGCGCCCAGGTACACGTAGCTGGCTATACAACTCAGACCCAAGATGCTGTGTGTTTGGTTTTATTTTCGGGGGAAGGGGGGAGGGGGGAGGAAGGGAGGGGAATCCTTGGACAAAAGCAACACACACACACACACACACACACAAATCGTAAGAATTCACAGTTAAGTCATATAAGTAAACAAAACAAAGTGGTTGCAAAAAAGTAAGTCGTGATGAGGAAGATTTTCGACTTAAGCTGTGAGAATACAAATCAGAAGTAAAAAAAAAAAAAGCGAAATGAGATTAAATGAAAAAAAAAAAAAGAATGGATTAAAAATAAAAAATAAAAAAAAAAACAAGAGAAAGAAAACACCTAGGCCTAATTATGACAGTGGATATTGAAAAGGGAAAAAAAAGATATGTAGTGATGCTCATGCTTTTAACGAGAAAACAGTATAAAAATGAACAGCACAGAACGAAACAAATGGGACATAATACGTATACCAAGCAAAAGGCAAGTCACTGACCTGTGGTGTAGGCGCTGTATGGGTCCATCATGATTGCTAGTAGAAGTATAGAGTCACAGCTCCAAAAAGCGCCGTTGTGGTCCGGTGGAGAAGAGCAGGTACAAACTCCCCCCCACAAAACTGGCCAGTGAGCGAAGTCGTAGTGATAATAGTAATGGTTGATAGCAGTGTAGTAGGTAGTAGGTTCGAAGCCTTTCCCCCTCCGTAAAAAGACACAAAACCCCCAAGAGACGAAGAGTCAGCTTCCCCCAAAGACAGGAGGGCTACCGGATCGCTGTAGCCTAGTCTAGCCTTGCTCAGCAAGCTGCTGTCTCGGGCCAGGCCAGAAGAGATGATGAGTCGGCCGAGGAAGAAGAAGAAGAAGAAGAAGTAGAAGGAAGGAAGGCACTAATAGTCTTGACTGGGCTCGGTATAGTAGTGGTGGTGGCTGGGTCGTAACGGCTGCTGCGATCAGGGCGAGTGAAGAAATCCTGCTAGAATTTCTCCTCGGCTTGCACACCAGATCCCCAGCTCACTTTCCATCCAGCTCGTCCGTCCGGGTCCCCACTCGTCCTGTTTGAAGCAAATCGGAACAGAAACGTTACTGTATAGGACCCCCTGCATGCTTCGAGAGCGCGCGCACTCCTCCCAGGCCTGTAGGACCGAGCCAAAGGGGGCGGTGCCAGACCCCTCCCCTGCCGCACGCCACAGCTTTGTCTCTCTCTCTCTCTCTCTCTCTCTCTACCCACCCCTCCCCTCCTCTCTCCCTCACTTCCTCCTTTTCCCAGGGCCCGCCTCCTGTAGGAAAGCGCGCGCTTTGAAGGCACGCGGGTCCAGGCCAGGAAGGCGCCGTGTGATTGGCCCACAAGCGCGTGCAACTTGCTTTTTTCGCTGGCGGCCCGGCCCCCCGCCCCTCTTGTGTGCTGGTTGTGCTAACTGGCAAGTCTGGGCTAGGTGATGTGGGGAAACTATGCCGGGTCGTGTCAACTCCCCGTCAAATTGCATCTGAGTTACTGTTGGGATTTGAAACAGAGCGAGAGAGGGGGATTTGGCTGGAACACCAACTGAGAGAGATTCGCAGGCGAGAGAGAGCGAGAGAGAGAGAGAGAGAAAGGGAGAGAGGAGAGAGAGAGAGAGGAGAGGAGAGGAGAGAGTGACAGACAGAGAGAAAGAGAAAGAAAGAGAGACAGAGAGAGAGAGAGAGAGAGAGAGAGAGAGAGAGAGCTTGAACATCAGTCCTATTAAGCAACAGTGGCGATGGGCTCAGTCAGTCGGACAGCTTTAGACCTACTAAAGTTGAAATCATTCCAGGCGGCGTTCTCTGTAAACTTCGGGCGATGAAATGTAAGCAGTGCAAGAAGACTTGAGTCTGTTAATACAATTATTGGTTACTCAGTCTCTGGCTTCCCAATCAGCTTTAGTGCCGAGGAGTTTTTTTTCTGTAGCATCAATTCAGTCAGCTCTGTATCAAGTAAACTTGGCAGAATCCATCATCAAGAGAGACTGACCAGCAAGCTGGCCTGGAAGTAGCATAAACTGAACCGATTGTAGCCATTGACAGCAGCAGCAGGAACATAGAGAAGCTGCAGCAGTATCAACAGGACAATGCAGCAGCAGCAAGAACAGCATTAGATTTGATAGAAACAGCATTCAACAGCAGCAGCAGCAGCAGCAGCAGTAGCATCATCATCATCATCATCATCATCAGCAGCAGCAGCAGCAGCAGCAGCAGCAGCAAGAACAGCATTAGATTTGATAAAAACAGCAATCAACATCATCATCGTCAGCAGCAGCGTTTTTTTGTATTTTGGATTTATTTGTATCATTTCATTATTTTTTTTGTTTTGTTTGCCATAATATTTTTGCTTTGCTTTTTCTGTTTTGATCATATTCTTCGTCGTCATCAATTTTTTTTTCCTGTGTTCTTTTATTTTTATTTTTTGGATAGAAATAGGTAATTGTTTATTGTGTTTTAGGCATACAGCCCTTTTTGCCATAATTGATTTACCATGTGAAATCTGACTGCTCTTCTCGGGAAGAGCGCGTCGCCGCATCGCAGCGCCACCCCTTCCCTTTTTACTTTTTGTTTTGATATTTTTCTCTGCATGTGTGTAATTCTGTACCACACCTATGGTTTAAAAATTTCTGCACGATTTTGCTAGAGACAACTTCTTTGCTGCCTTGGGATCTTTAACACGTGTTAACTGCCTGTTGAACACGGGATCTCGGTATATCGTTTCTCCTGAAAGATTAACACAGACATCACTTAAAATCTAGTGGATCGGAGGGATAGGGGGTGGGGGGAAAAAATGAAAAATTCTGTCGAATCCCTAATTCAAACTCGGGTTTCTCGCGTCGTCCTAGATATTTTCTTTAACCACATGGCCACAGACTCCATTCTGTAAAGAGTTCATGTTCGTGTCTGTTCAGTCTTGAAACTGAAAAAAATGAAAATGAAAAAAAAGAAAAAAAAAAAAAGAAAAAGTTAACGATACTATTTTAGAATGCATTTAATTCACCCTCATCTGCCTTATTTATGTATTGACTGATTCGTAAAAAACTATTTCTTCATACATCAACAACTATCAATAACGAATAAAAATTCTTTTAAAGTTAACAATTATGTAGGTAGGAGAATAAAACAAGAGAAATGGCGAGAGATAGGGAAAAAGAAAGAAAGAAAGAAAAGAAACGAAAGAATGAGGCAAAGAAAGAGAATGTGTGTGTGTGTGTGTGTGTGTAGAGAGAGAGAGAAGAGAGGAGAGAGAAAGAGAGAGAGAGAAAGAGAGAGAAAGAGAGACAGACAGACAGACAGACAGACACAGACAGAGAGAGAGACAGAGAGAGAGAGAGACAGAGAGAAAGATGTGTGTGTGTGTTTGTGTGTGTATTGTGTGTGTGTGTGTGTGTATGAGAGGAGAGAGAGACAGAGAGAGAGAGAGAGACGAGAGAGAAGAGAGAGAGAGAGAGAGAGAGAGAGAGAGAGAGAGAGAAGAGAGAGAGAGAGAGGAGGAGGAGAGAGGTTGGGAGGTTTGAGACTGCGTGGAGATCGGACGGATGGAAGGAAGGAGAGAGGAACGTGGTGTTCGAGTTAAAAGTACAATAAAATAAAACCGTCAAAGATACGTGTCTCTCTTTAATTGATTGATTTCTTACCTTGATGGCACTTTTAGTCTGCATATAGA
>JAPXFY010000012.1:43345843-43348343 GCA_030674185.1 Monoplex corrugatus | reverse complement strand
TCTCTCTCTCTCTCTCTCTCTCTCTCTCTCTCTCTCTCTCTCTTTCTCTCTCGTCCGCTCGCTCTCAAACATACAAAGATATACATATTTACCACAACTATTTTTCGATAATCTATGTTCTGGCAAAGAACATAATTACATGAATAGGCCTACTATGACACTGCTATACCACATTCCCCACGAAAAAGTGGGTGAAAAAACACAACCCCACACACACACACACACACACACACACACACACACATACACACACACACACACACACACCACACACACACACACACACACACACACACACACACATTATAGTGAAAAGACGTTAAATCAAGAAACGAACGACCACACACACACACACTCACACTCACACTCAAACATACATACACACACACACAAACAAACAAACAAACAAACAAACAAACAAACAAACAAACAAACACACACTCACACAACACACACACATACACACACATACGCATACTTACACACACACATACATACACACACACGCACGCGCGCGCGCGCACATGCACACACACACACACACACACACACACACCACACACTCACACTCAAACACACATGTGCACGCACACACACACACGTTCACGCTCAAACTCAACGTAGATCAATCATATATCATACCTTCTGACGTCTGCGAGGACAAAAAAACAACAACAACAACAACAAAAAAACCAGAGCTAGTGCACTGAGAATTAATTAGACAAGAGAGAACAGTTGTGCGATGCTCATAAAGCTGCAGTGTTGTAACTCATATTAATCCATACATTGATCTGGTATCATCATCAGTACCTGACAAGTTGCTCGCCTGAAAACTTGCAAGATTGATTCAAGTATCCGTTAATGCCTCTCCTCCGTCACCACCCCCCCCCCCTCCCTCTATCCTTGTAGCTTTCGAAAGGGGTTGATCCAGTCTGTCTATGGCGTCTCTGTGCATGTCTGTTCTCCTGCCTGGGTCTATGATGATGATCATCATCATCAAGTGCCCTGCCACATGGCGTTGGCGATCATGGCCCTCTATATGCATCTATCCCTTATTGCCGCAAGCACATCTTCCACCTTCTCTGTCCTCAGCGACTCTGCCAAGTCCGTCCAGTATTTTTTTCCTTGGGTCTACCAGGTGCTCTCTTTCCCTCCACCTTTCCTGTTGTGACTAGGTGCTCTGATTCCCCTTTCTTCATAAAATGGCCTATAAATGTTGCCTATCTTTTCCTAATCTTCCTTATGAATGACCTTCTTGTGTCTGCCTCCATCAAGACTGTCTCGTTTGTTTTCTTTGCTGTCCATGGAACTCTCAACATTCTTCCTAGAAACCACATCTCGGCTGCCTCGATCTTGTTCTGGCTTTGCTTGTTGACTGTCTACGCCTCACAACCGTATAACATTATCTGTTCTATGTATTATTCAAGAACTCTCTTCCTGATGTTAATTGACAGACATTTGTTGGCTAGAATGCTTTCCATCTTCTTGAATGCTGTTTTGACTTGGCCGATTTTACGATGATATTACAGAGAAATAGCCGACTTCCAGGAACTGCTTAAATGAAGAATAGTTTAAAGAACTAATAATTTAATGATTACTGTCGAAAGTGGCAACCCCGCTAAGCACTTACTGAGTGAATCCAGTCATTCTGTGGCGTCTATGAGCATGCCTGTTGTCTGGCCTGGGTCTAAGATGGTATTACAGAGAAATGGCTGACAGTCAAAAACTGCTTATATGAAGAATAGCTGAGAAGAACTAATCATTTAATGGAATTTTGTCAATAGTAGCATCCCCGCTAAGCATTCACTGAGCTGATCGCTCAAGATGATCACTAGTTTAATTTAGTTGAATTGCCCGTTTGATTTTATACATGATGTTGCGAAGTAACACTGTTGACGCAGTGTGTTTGCTTATGTAATGTTTTACCCTACACAAAAGGAATATTTGTAAACATTATCGTTTGATGTCTCGAATTCAGTCCCCGCCCACAACATTAAAAACTGGTTTCCTTCGATGCCCATCTTTATGGCTGCAATAATCCTGATGGTATCAGCTTAGTATTTCGTTCATCTTGTTCTAAGTCTCCCTTCCTCCTACCACCTGTCCATTTCAAGACCATGCCAGCGTATAGAGTTCTGCGCAGGCTCAAGGAGTCTGCTAGGCACCAGACGGCAAATTAGGGTGCAGCGAACATAGAAGTATCCAAGTGCGACAAACCATCTTAAGCCGTTTTGACGTGTTCACACATTTGAGCGAATATGGAATAGCCCGAGCGCGATGAAATATCTTCTTCCATTTTGATAATGTGTCCACGTTTGAGTTCATGAAATAAAAAGATTGTTTATATGGCTTACCAGTTTTTGTTACAAATACAGTTACTATGATGTTTACGTGCTGTGCAGACATAAAAACGTAATCTCTTGGTTGTAAGAAACATGCTTGGTTCGAAAGCCAAATTACATGTAATTACTGCAGGCCTTCATTAGATACACTAACTAAC
>JAPXFY010000012.1:43323343-43328343 GCA_030674185.1 Monoplex corrugatus | reverse complement strand
GATCGAACCTGGGCGATTCTGCGCTTCAGAACTGCGGTACGCGGTTTTACCAATGTGCTAACGGGGCACACATCATCTGTAGGGAATTTAATCCTTATGAAGTTCACTTTTTTGGTTCCTCCTTGCCCAGATCCAGCTTGAGCTCCTTTCTGCTGCCTCTGCCATCGCTTTAAGGGCTCTAGTCCTCTTCTTCCCAGAAATGGCGAGTTGTTTCATGAGATCATAAGCGGAGGTGCCCACAAACCCTCTTGCCCCGACCTCTATGGCGAAGATTTTGACCCGCAGACCTGCTTTCTTCAGGGTGCTGGCAAGACCGGCGTATTTTTCGGTCTTGTAGATATGTGCTTCTTCCATTCTGCTTTCGTATGGCACAGTGAGTTCTATTAGAATCACTTGTTTCGAGGAGTCAGAGTGGAGAGCGATGTCTGGTCTCATGCCTGTCTTGCTGATGACATCTGGGTAATTTCTCCACTCTGGGAGGTCTGCTGTACACTCCCAGTCGACTGCTCCATCCAGAAGACCCTTTGGCAATGTGCTGGTTGTCATAGCCCTTTCGGGCCAGACCTGTTTCCCTCCTGCTTTGTAGAACGTTGTCATAGCAATTGGTGCGTTTGGGGTCATGGTTTTTTCGCTAACCACATCTGTGATCACTTTCAGAACTTGGTTGTGCCTCCATGTATACCTTCCTTGGGCTAGCGCTACTTTGCAAGAGCTTAGGACATGTTCCACTGTTTGTTTCTTCTGACAGAGCGGACATGCTGGGTCGTCTGCTTTCCCCCATTTCACTAAGTTTGCATTCGAGGGGAGCAGGTCATATACAGATCTGAGGAGGAAGCTTATCCTTAGAGGAGCCATGTGCCACATATCGTTCCAGCTGAGACTTCTTTGGAGTGCACTGTCCCATGTTGTCCATTGCCCCTGTTGACCTTGCTGGACTGCCTTCTGCACTCTTTTGACATCTTCTTCTTCCTTCAACTCCTGTATGATCATGTCTCTTTTTTCCTTCCCTTTGGCTTTGGACCACCACTGCATTTTTGTTGCTCCCAGTCCCTGTCTGTTGGTTTGCGTGTGTCCAATTATTTCTTTGATGCTGAGGTTTCTCTTGGCATTGTTTACAGCCTCTTGGACTTTCCACTTTCTGCCAGTCCTCAGCTTTGGATGAACTGCTCTCACGATATTGTCCTCCGATTCCTCCAGCATGCTCAACAGTCTTGCTTTTCCAACTTTGTATTCCTCCACTATGGATTTCAGAGGTAGCTTCAGCATTGCTTGACGGCAGTAGAATGCAACATCAGTGAGACCAGGTGGGACACCGAGCCATTTTCTTGTGTATTTGTTGATTTTGGCTTCCATTGCTTCGACTGTGCTGGTGCAAATGTCATAGATTAGCAGTGGCCACAGCAGCTTTGGTATCAGCATGAACTGTAGACACCAGACTTTGTATTTGCCTGGCAGTCCGCAGTTATCTATTTTCTTCAGGCCTTCTTCTGCTGTTTGCTTGGTTTCACATCCCCTTTGTGTGTCTTTCAGGGAGTCATCATACCATCTTCCGAGACTTTTTACTGGCTCTTCTGTGACAGTGGGGATGGCTTGGTTGGCTACCATGAATTTGACTGAATCTGCCACTTTTCCTTTTCGCAGTGAGAGACTTCGGGATTTCTTAGGTTTGAACCTCATTCTTGAAGAGGCCACCAGCTCATCCAGCTGCTTTAAGATTTGGTGTGTCTCTTCCTCATCCGTGGACAAGACTGTTGTGTCATCCATGAAAGCTTTCAGAGGAGGCATCTGGTATCCATCTCCCAGATTCACTGGACCTGAACTCTTCATTGCAGCTTTCAAGATGACTTCCATTGCCAACACGAACAGTATGGGAGAGATTGCACAGCCCATTGCAATGCCCACCTCTAGGTCTATCCAGTCCGTGGTGTATTCTTTGGTAGAGAACCGCATTGAGAACCCTTGGAAATACTTCCTCAGCATTGTTCGGATGTTTTCTGGGATGTGATACATTTCAAGAGCCAGCTGGATCATATCGTGTGGAACTGATCCATATGCATTCGCCAGATCAAGCCAAACTACGTCAATGTCTCTCTTCTCTGTTCTTGCTTTTTGGATGGTATCCCAAATCAACGTGGCATGTTCCAAGCATCCAGGCATTCCTGGTATGCCTCCCTTTTGGACTGACATATCCAGATACTTGTTTTCAGTCAGGTATTTTGTCAATCTTGCTGCCATAACAGAGAAGAAGATTTTCCCCTCGACGTTCAGAAGTGATATTGGCCTGAACTGATTGATGCTGCTGGAGTTCTGCTCCTTCGGAATGTACACTCCTTCAGCTCTCATCCATTGGTCGCTGATCTTCTGGTTCCTCCATGCTGATCGAATCATCTTGTGGAGCCACTCGAGCACTTTTGGGCATTTCTTGTAGAGCAGGTATGGTATTCCGTTTGGTCCAGGTGCTGACTTGGCTCTGGCTTTCTTTACTACGTTCTTCACTTCATCCAGTGTTGGTGGTTTGTTATTGAATTTTCCTTCTGGCGCTGCAGGCCAAACCAGATTTTGGATTTCAAGTGGTGCCTCGCGCTGAGAATCGGAATATGTTTCCCTGAGATGCTGCTCTAGGGTTTCCTTGCCCACTGTGAGAGTCCCTGATTTGGGTTGTTCCAACAGCTTTCTTGCAAAGTCAAAGGGATCTTTGAAGAAACGATCTTGAGTCTTCTTCTTTTTGCTCTTTCTTCGCCTTGCTGATTCCACTTTGCTGAGAGCATTGTGTTTGGCCTTCAGATCTTTCCAGAGTTCCAGGAGCCCTTGCTTCTCGAATTCTGAGGCAGTTTTCATTCGCTTTTTAAGCTTCCTTTTCTCCCTCCGGATGCTCTCCATCTGTTGCTGTCTTCTGGATTTCTGGGGAGGCGTTTTTGTCTTTGGCTGCTTCACTCCATAAGTGTCCCTGCAGATAGAGTATATGATGTCTCCGTATGTGTCAAGTTTGTGTTCCAGCGTACTGTTCCCTATTAGCGCATTCAGCTTAAGGACAAGTTCCTCATCTAATTTCTCCCATTGTTCTTTTGCACCGGCAGGCGGCAAATTGAGTTTTCCACGTTTGGCGTTAAGAGCTTGTGCAAAATCCGCATCAGAACCGTCAGCGTGGATGTCCTTGGCACTATGGTTTAATTCCTGGCCTTGGTCATCCAACGTCTCACCTGCTATCGCAGTGCGCTGCTGCTGGTTCGTATGTGTCTTCAAACAGCCCATTTTTGTCCTGTGGATCTTCATGCCGCGTTTGGTGGTGAATCTCCTTCCACACGCACACGGAAATTCCAACTGGTCATTAATCATGGTCCGTTGTGCGTTTCCAGTCGTGATGGAGTCAGTGCCGATGGATTCATCATTCTCTCCCCCTTTCGGTGAATCCTGGGAGCATCTTTCATATCATACCATACCATACCATACCATACAATACCGTACCGTACCGTACCGTACCGTACCGTACCGTACCGTACCGTATCGTACCGTACCGTACCGTACCTACTACCATACCATACCATACCATACGACACGACACGACACGACACATCACAATACGACACGACACGATACGACACGACACAACACAACACAACACAACACAACACAACACAAACACACGACACGACACGACACGACACGACACAACAAACACAAACAACACAAACCAACACAAACACAACCAACACAACACAACCACACACACAACCAACACAACACAACACAACACACACAACACAAACACAACACAACCAACACAACACAAACACAAACACAAACACAAACACAAACACAAACACAACACAAACACAAACACAAACACAAACACAAACACAAACACAAACACAAACACAAACACAAACACAAACACAAACACAACACAAACACAAACCAAACACAAACACAAACACAAACACAAACACAAACACAAACACAAACACAAACACAAACACAAACACAAACACAAACACAAAACAAACACAAACACAAACACAAACACAAACACAAACACAACACAACACAAACACACAACACAAACACAAACACAAACACAAACACAAACACAAACACAAACACAAACAAACACAAACACAACACAAACACAAACCAACAAACACAAACACAAACACAAACACAACACAAACACAACACCACAAACACAAACACAAACACAAACACAAACACAAACAAACACAAACACAACACAAACACAACACAACACAAACACAACACAAACACAAACACAACACAACACAACACAAACACAAACACAACACAAACACAAACACAACACAACACAAACACAAACACAAACACAAACACAAACACAAACACAAACACAAACACAAACACAAACCACAAACACAAACACAAACACAAACACAAACACAAACACAACACAAACACAAACAAACACAACACAAACACAAACACAAACACAAACACAAACACAAACACAAACACAAACACAAACACAAACACAAACACAAACACAAACACAAAACACACAAACACAAACACAAACACAAACACAAACACAAACACAACACAAACACAACACAAACACAAACACAAACACAAACACAACACAACACAAACACCAACACAACACAACACAAACACAAACACAAACACAAACACAAACACAACACAAACACAAACACAACACAACACAAACACAAACACAAACACAAACACAACCAAACACAAACACAACACAAACACAAACACAACACAAACACAAACACAACACAACACAAACACAAACACAACACAAACACAAACACAAACACAAACACAAACACAACACAAACACAAACACAAACACAAACACAAACACAACACAACACAAACACAAACACAACACAACACAACACAACACAAACACAAACACAAACACAACACAAACACAAACACAAACACAAAACACAAACACAAACACAAACACAAACCACAAACACAAACACAAACACAAA
>JAPXFY010000012.1:43310843-43320843 GCA_030674185.1 Monoplex corrugatus | reverse complement strand
CACACACAAAACAAAACAAAACACACACACACACACACACACACACACACACACACACACACACACACACACACACACACACACACACACACACACACACACACACACACACAACACAAACAATAGCAAAAGCAAAAACAAACAAACAAACAAAAACAAACAAACAAACAAAAAAAAAAACCCACCGAAGGTAAACTTTTAACAAGATAGTGAAGCTATTCTAGCGATTCCTGTTTTAAAACAAAAATTACTACAGAAAATCCAAATTTTATACTTCTCGAGATCTCTGCAAATTTGAAGAAACTTTGGTTGAAATATAACCTGATGTGTATCAAGGACATGCGTGTGTGTGTGTGTGTGTGTGTTTGTGTGTGTGTGTGTGTGTGTGTGTGTGGTGTGTGTGTGTGTGTGTGTGTGTGTGAGAGAGAGAGAGAGAGTGTATGTGTGAGTGTGTGAGTGTGTGTGTGTGTGTGTGTGTGTGTGTGTGTGTGTGTGTGTGTGTGTTGTATGTGTGTGTGTGTGTGTGTGAGTGTGTGTGTGTGTGTGTGTGTGTGTGTGTGTGTGTGTGTGTGTGTGTGGTGTGTGTGTGTGCGTGCGTCTTTTTCGTTCGTTCTTTGATTTAACGTCTTTTCACTATGAGTGATATTAGACGAAAACAAAACAAAACAACAACAACAACAAAAAAACAAACAAAAAAAGAGAAAAAAAAGTATGTGAGATGAGAGATGGGCGGGTTGGTTTTGGGGCATAGAGGAGACATAATTATAGACATAAGTAGGTGGGAAAATAGAAAAATGGAACAATAACTTAACACTAACATTTAACATCAACAATGTGTATGGAAAATTTAACTCTAAAGTACAAACTTCATAAACTTAAAGTAATGCATTAACAGGACTGTGAACCAACGATTCTGAAATTTTAACTTACAAAAATTGATCGGAAGTTACTTCTTTAAAATGAGTTTCAGAATAATTTTCTTGTGTAAACATTTTTGGTAAAAAAGAACGTAGCATTTTGCAGTGTGTGCGTCTGTGCGTGTGTGTATGTGCATGTGTAATTCATTCGTCATTCATTATTCATTTTGTCACCGTTCTACACGTATGTGTGTGTATGTTCGTTCGTTCGTTCGTTCGTTCGTTCGTTATTTCTTTCAACGTGTATTCACATATATGCTTATAGACGAAAAAAAAACAAAAACTAAAGCAAGTAAGTGAATATGTGTGCGTGTGTGTGCGTGCGTGTGTGCGTGCGTGCATGCGTGCGTGCGTGTGTGTGCGTGCGTGCGTGCGTGCGTGTGTGTCTGTTTCAGCGCTTAGATTTGATTTTATCAAGATTTTGCGGTATATAAATATTGTAATGATTATTATTATTATTATTATTATGTGTGTGTATATTCGATCGTTCGTTATTTCTTTTAACGTATATTCACGTATATGCTCATAGAGGGAAAAATCCAAGGCAAGTAAGTAAATGTGTGTGTTTGTGTGTGTGTGTGTGTGAATGTGTGTGTGTGTGTGTGTGTGTGTGTGTGTGTGCGTGTGTGCGTGCGTGTGTGTGTGTGTGTGTGTGTGTGTTCGTTCGTTATTTCTTTTAACGTCTGTTCACATATGTGCTTTTAGACGAAAATGTGTTGTGTGTGTGTGTGTGTGTGTGTGTGTGTGTGTGTGTGTGTGTGTGTGTATGTGCGTGTGTATGTGCGTGTGTGCGTGTGCGCGCGGCGCGCGTGTGTGTGTGTGTGTGTGCATGTGTGTGTGCGTGCGTGTGTGTGTGTGTGTGTTTATGTGTAATGCATTCACCATTCAGTTTGTCGCCGTTCCTCAGGTAAGAAAGTACATCTTCATCATGAACAATAAAATTCAACTCACTTGCTTGAAGTCAGTAGTAAACTTTTGCATGTCTTCTTACATCGTTGAAACATTACGAACACTTCATTATTTTGTATTAATTCATTCCATTGATTCTAGCCTGCCTACCGCTAACGATTGCATTGTGTTTTTGTTTTTTTCAGAGTTAGCTATAAACTACTATTCAGAAACATAGAAACATAGAAACAGACAAGCAAGGTCATCATGACATTCCATTCAACCGTTCTGTAACTCACAGAAATGCCAGCCTAACCTGGAGGCACTCGCTTTTCCATTGATGCGTCACATCAAGATAAAAAAAAAAAACAATTGACAAAGGAAGAAAGAAAGATAGACAGGCAAAAAGAAAGACAGAAAAAGAGAAATAAAGAAAGAAAGAAGAAAAGAGAGAAAGAAGGAAAGAAAGAAAAAAAAAGAAAGATCGAAAGAAAGAAAGAAAGGAAAGAGAAAGAAAGAAAGAGAGAGAAAGAAAGAAAGGAAAGAAAGACAGAAAAAAGGAAAGAAAGTAAGAAAGAAAGAAAGAGAGAGAAAGAAAGAAAGGAAAGAAAGACAGAAAAAAGGAAAGAAAGTAAGAAAGAAAGAAAGAGAGAGAAAGAAAGAAAGGAAAGAAAGACAGAAAAAAGGAAAGAAAGTAAGAAAGAAAGAAAGAGAGAGAAAGAAAGAAAGGAAAGAAAGACAGAAAAAAGGAAAGAAAGTAAGAAAGAAAGAAAGAGAGAGAAAGAAAGAAAGGAAAGAAAGACAGAAAAAAGGAAAGAAAGTAAGAAAGAAAGAAAGAAACAAAAAAGAAAGATAGAAAGAAAGAAAGGAAAAAAAAAAGAAAGAAAAGATAAAAAAGAAAGAAAGAAGGAAAGAGAGAAAGAAGGAAAGAAAGGGAAAAAAAAGAAAAATCGAAAGAAAGAAAGGAAAGAGAAAGAAAGAAAGAAAGAAAGAAAGAGAAAGAAAGAAAGAAAGGAAAGAAAGACATAAAAGAGGAAAGAAAGTAAGTAAGAAAGAAAGAAAGTAAGAAAGAAGGAAAGAAACAAAAAAGAAAGCGAGAAAGAAAGAAAAAAGAAATAAGAAAGAAAGAAAGAAAGAAAGAAGAGAAAGCAAGCAAGAAAAAAAGAAAAACAGAAAGAAAGAAAAAGAAAGAAAAACAGAAAAAAGAAAGGAAAGAAAGAAAAAAGAAGAAAGAAAGAAAGAAAAAAGAAAGACAGACAGAAAGAAAGACAGAAAGAACGAAAGAAAAGAAACAAACACCCACTCGCTCACACAATCTTCTTGGCTTTAAGTACAATTTGGGGGTCAGAGTTTGTACAAGATGGATTCATCGCAATCGGACAATTCCATACGTACTCCACCCGATCTGCCAGTATGTAGTGAAGACTCTTTCAACTAACGTAAAACGCAACGCGCTGCAAAAGATCTTGTAATGGGGAAGGGGAAGGGGACCAGAACCTTTGAAACACTGAACCGATATCGCCAGAATGATTGGAAATGATTGAGATGGGCAGCTAACTGGATAGTTTTTACGTTGTTGGAATGATATAGATGGACAGCGAACTGGATAGTTTTTATATTGTTGGAATGATATAGATGGATAGCATACTTGCTAGCTTTTATATTGTTGGAATGATTGAGACGGGCAGCGAACTGACTAGTATTCATGTTGTTGGAATGATATAATAATAATAATAATTACAATATTTATATAGCGCAAAATCTTGATAAAATCAAATCTAAGCGCTGAAGCAGACACACACGCAGGCACGCACGCTCGCACACACACGCACGCACACATACAGACACACACACACACACACACACACACACACACACACCCACACACACGCATGGCTATAAATGGGGAGAAAGAATAAAAGCAATAAAAGCAAGAATAAAAGCAATGGAAAATTATAGAGAGCATAGCATACAATTATATATTATAACCATGTGATTCCCTCCGAGCGGAGACAGGCTGCAGAGGGGAGGGTTGAGTGAGGTTAGGATTTTATGCAGGAGAGAAAAGGTGAGTTTTGAGAGCGGACTTGAAGGAGACAAAAGTAGGTTGCTGACGGACTGAGAGAGGAAGTTTGTTCCAGGAGAGTGGACCAGAAACAGAGAAGGCTCGTGGACCATAGGTATTGAGCTTAGTGCGTGGAAAGCGAAGAGTCAGAGGATCAGAGGCAGAGCGGAGGGTACGTGAGGGAAGATAGATCTCAAGTAGGCTTGACAGGTAATCGGGGGCTGCGTTATTGAGGCTTTTGTAGCACATGGTGTCTAGTTTGTACTGTATGCGCTTTGATACAGGGAGCCAGTGAAGTTGTGCCAGGAGAGGAGATATGTGGTCAGCTTTTTTCTTTTTGAGTACAAGGCGTGCAGCATTGTTTTGAATGCGCTGTAGGATGTGAATGGTGGAGGCAGGAAGACCAGACAGGAGTGAATTGCAATAGTCAATGCGAGACATTATGAAGGAGAGAACGAGTTTTTGCAGTTGTTTCGACAGAGAGATACTTCCTGATCAGCTTTATACGATGGAGATGATAGTAGCAGGATCTGGCAGTTTGAGAAACAAAGTTGTTCATGGAGAGGGTAGAGTCAATGCAGACACCAAGGTTTTTAGCTGAATCAGAAATTGGGACTGATGTGTTACATAATGGGAGAGAAAGAGGAGGCAGCTGAGAAAGTTTCTGACGGGTGCCAATGAGGATAGCTTCTGTTTTGTCGTCATTAAGCTGAAGTCTATTGTGTGTCATCCAGTTCTTAATGTCCGAGTAACACTCAGTGGTGCGAGTCAACAGGCGCTGTATATTATCAGGTGAGTCACTGTCTTGAAGTTGGGTGTCATCAGCATAGAAGTGGTGTTTTATAGAATGGGAGTTGGTGATGGTGGACAGGGGGGAGGTGTAAAGAGTGAAAAGAACAGGGCCAAGGACAGATCCTTGTGGAACACCACAGGTCAGGTATGCAGGTTGAGAGTAAGTGCCATTGATGAGAACGGTTTGTTTTCTGTTTGATAGGTATGAAGTGAACCAAGACAGAGCAATGTCAGAGATGCCAAAAGTATGATGAAGTCTAGAAAGGAGAATACCATGATCAATGGTATCAAAGGCTGCAGACAGATCAAGGAGTGTGAGGAGAGAGACTTTGCCAGTATCAGTTGCAAGGAGGAGATTGTTGAGAATGTGTAGTAGGGCAGTTTCAGTGCTATGGCACTGGCGGTAGGCTGACTGGAAAGGATTGAGGAGATTGTTGGCAGACAGGTGAGAGTTCAGCTGGTTGAGGACGACTTTTTCAAGGAGTTTTGACAAGAAAGAGAGATTAGAGATAGGCCGGTAATTTTTCAGTTCATTTGGATCTAAATTGTGTTTCTTGAGGAGAGGGTGAACAATAGCAGACTTGAAAGAATCTGGGACAGTTCCAGTTTGAAGAGAAGTGTTGATGATGTCAGTGATGAATGGGAGGAGAGTAGGGAGACAGTCGGCGTAGACAGAACCTGGAAGAGGATCCAGTTCGCAGGTTTTGAACGACATGGATCTGATTGTGTTGAGAATTTCTTCTTGTGAGACTGGGGTAAAAGTAGTAAGAGGTGTGCCAGAGAAGGAAGGGTCAGGTGGGCATGGTTGACAGGGTATCCTGTCAAGCCTGTCACGAAGAGTTTGTATTTTGGTGGTGAAATAGTTGGAGAATACAGATGGGAGTTCTTCATTTGTATGTTTTGTTGGGAGAGGTAAATCTTTTCGTGTGCCAAGGAGATGATTCATGGTTGTAAAGAGTTCTTTTGAAGAAGAGGCATTCAGGATTTTGGTTTGGAAATAGCTTGTTTTTGCTGATGCAATGAGGGTGGATACTTTTGTTTTAGAGGCTTGGAAAAGTTGCCTGTGTACAGTGAGTTTGGATTTGCGCCAGCGGCGCTCTGCTCTGCGGCGGGCACGTTTTGCACAGGCGATCTCATGAGTGAGCCAGGGGGTAGGGGGGCGGTCAGGTAAAAGACGGGTTGTGGCTGGAGCATGAGTGTCCAGAAGATGGTGGAGAGTAGTATAGAATTCATCGGCAAGGTTATGTGACTTTTCAGAAAGGAGACGGGAGGCATCAGATGAAAATGTGGAGAGGTCGATAGATTTGAGATTGCGTCGAGTCACTGTGCGCATGGTACGGGAAGGAGGAGAAATGTCGAGAGAACAGAGAATTGCAGAGTGGTCAGATGGAAGGGCTGAAGTTAGACGGGTAGAAAGAACTAAGCAGTTGTCAGTAGCGGAATTGTGATGATCACGAGAAATGATCCAGTCAAGAATGTGACCTTTTTGATGGGTTGGTTCAGAAATGTGTTGAGTCATATTATGATTGGACAGAGAGTTGATGATATGTCTTGTGTCATAACGGTGAGTGTTGTCGTAGTGGACATTGATATCACCTAGAATGATGAGATTTCCAGGTAAGAGGCAGTAGTGGTCAAGCAATTGGTCAAAGTCAGAGAGAAACATGGATGTGGTGAGTTTGTTGGCAGAGCTAGGTGGGGGTCGATAGACACAGGAGAAGGTGATGGGGTGAGGGGTGGATTGGAAGGATACTTCAACGTGCTCGAAAGAAGGATGGGAGAAAGGCAGAGACTGCGAGAAAGATAGGCGGGAATGGAGTGAGTCGTTGTAGAGGATGGCGATACCGCCACCTCGGGATGAGCGATGGAAAGAAGCAAGCCTGTAACCACTCGGAGTGAGGCTAGCAAGAATAGGTTCGTGACCAAGGGGGTTAAGCCATGTCTCCGTGATAAAAGCAATGTCAACATGCTCATCTGCGACAAAGTCAGCAATAACATCGGCTTTGTCACCAGTGCATGCCGACTGAGCATTAAAAAGGCATAGTTTCATCCTATCACAGTCATATGGTGGCGGCTGAGGTGGCGACGAAGGCGGCACCAACGGGACAGAAGGCGAGAGCGGCACCGGCGGGACAGAAGGCGAAGGCGGCACCATCAGGACAGAAGGCGAAGGAATGATATACATGGATAGCGAACTGGCCAGCTTTTATGTTGTTGGAATGATATAAATGGATAGCGAACTGGTTAGCTTTTATGTTGTTGGAATGATACAGATGGATAGCGTACTGGATAGTTTTTATGTTGTTGGAATGATATAGATGGATAGCTAACTGGATAGTTTTTATGTTGTTGGAATGATATAGATGGGCAGCTAACTGGATAGTTTTTATGTCGTTGGAATGATATAGATGGATAGCTAACTGGCTAGTTTTTATGTCGTTGGAATGATATAGATGGATAGCTAACTGGCTAGTTTTTATGTCGTTGGAATGATATAGTTGGATAGCTAACTGGCTAGTTTTTATGCTGTTGGAATGATATAGATGGATAGCATACTGGCCAGCTTTTTTGTTGTTGGAATGATATAGATGGACAGCGAACTGGATAGCTTTTATATTGTTGGAATGATATAGATGGACAGCTAACTGGCTAGCTTTTATGTTGTTGGAATGATATAGATGGATAGAGAACTGGCCAGTTTTTATGTCGTTGGAATGTTATAAATGGATAGCTAACTGGCTAGTTTTTATGTCGTTGGAATGATATAGTTGGATAGCTAACTGGCTAGTTTTTATGCTGTTGGAATGATATAGATGGATAGCATACTGGCCAGCTTTTTGTTGTTGGAATGATATAGATGGACAGCGAACTGGATAGCTTTTATATTGTTGGAATGATATAGATGGACAGCTAACTGGCTAGCTTTTATGTTGTTGGAATGATATAGATGGATAGAGAACTGGCCAGTTTTTATGTCGTTGGAATGTTATAAATGGATAGCGAACTGGATAGTTTTTATGTTGTTGGAATGATATAGATGGGCAGCTAACTGGATAGTTTTTATGTTGTTCGAATGACATTGACGGATAGTGAACTGACTAGTATTTATGTTGTTGGAATGATAAAGATGGACAGCATACTGGCCAGTTTTTAATGTTGTTGGAATGGCATAGATGGATAGCGAACTGACTAGTTTTTATGTTGTTGGAATGATACAGATGGATAGCGAACTGACTACTTTTTATGTTGTTGGAATGATATAGATAGATAGCGAACTAACTAGCATTTATGTTGTTGGAATGGCATAGATGGATAGCGAACTGACTACTTTTTATGTTGTTGGAATGATATAGATAGATAGCGAACTGACTACTTTTTATGTTGTTGGAATGATATAGATGGATAGCGTACTGACTACTTTTTATGTTGTTGGAATGATATACATGGATAGCGTACTGGCTAGCTTTTATGTTGTTGGAATGATATAGATGGATAGCGTACTGACTACTTTTTATGTTGTTGGAATGATATAGATAGATAGCGTACTGACTACTTTTTATGTTGTTGGAATGATACAGATGGATAGCGTACTGACCAGCTTTTACGTTGTTGGAATGATATAGATGGATAGCTAACTGGATAGTTTTTATGTCGTTGGAATGATATAGATGGATAGCGTACTGGCCAGCTTTTATGCTGTTGGAATGATATAGATGGATAGCGAACTGGATAGTTTTTATGTTGTTGGAATGATATAGATGGATAGCTAACTGGCCAGCTTTTATGTTGTTGGAATGACATAGATGGATAGCGAACTGGATAGTGTTTATGTTGTTGGAATGATATAGATGGATAGCGAACTGGATAGTTTTTATGTTGTTGGAATGATATAAATGGATAGCGAACTGGATAGTTTTTATGTTGTTGGAATGGTATAGATGGATAGCTAACTGGCCAGCTTTTATGTTGTTGGAATGATATAGATGGATAGCGTGCTGGCTAGCTTTATGTTGTTGGAATGATATAAATGGATAGCGAACTGGATAGATTTTATGTTGTTGGAATGATATTGACGGATAGCATACTGGCTAGCTTTTATGTTGTTGGAATGATATTGACGGATAGCATACTGGCTAGCTTTTATGTTGTTGGAATGATATTGACGGATAGCATACTGGCTAGCTTTATGTTGTTGGAATGATATACATGGATAGCGTACTGGCTAGCTTTTATGTTGTTGGAATGATATAGATGGATAGCGTACTGACTACTTTTTATGTTGTTGGAATGATATAGATAGATAGCGTACTGACTACTTTTTATGTTGTTGGAATGATATAGATAGATAGCGTACTGACTACTTTTTATGTTGTTGGAATGATATAGATGGATAGCGTACTGACTACTTTTTATGTTGTTGGAATGATATAAATGGATAGCGTACTGGCTAGCTTTTATGTTGTTGGAATGATATACATGGATAGCGTACTGGCTAGCTTTTATGTTGTTGGAATGATATAAATGGATAGCGTACTGGCTAGCTTTTATGTTGTTGGAATGATATAGATGGATAGCGAACTGGATAGTTTTTATGTTGTTGGAATGATATAGATAGATAGCGTGCTGACTACTTTTTATGTTGTTGGAATGATATAGATAGATAGCGTACTCACTAGCTTTTATGTTGTTGGAATGATACAGATGGATAGCGTGCTGACTACTTTTTATGTTGTTGGAATGATATAGATGGATAGCGAACTGGATAGTTTTTATGTTGTTGGAATGATATAGATGGATAGCGAACTGGATAGTTTTTATGTTGTTGGAATGATATTAATGGATAGCGTACAGACTACTTTTTATGTTGTTGGAGTGATATAGATGGATAGCGAACTGGATAGTTTTTATGTTGTTGGAATGATATAAATGGACAGCGAACTGGCTAGCTTTTATGTTGTTGGAATGATATAGATGGATAGCGAACTGACTAGTATTTATGTTGTTGGAATTATATAAGTGGATAGCGAACTGGATAGTTTTTATGTTGTTGGAATGATATAAATGGATAGCGAACTGGATAGTTTTTATGCTGTTGGAATGATATAGATGGATAGCGAACTGGTTAGTTTTTATGATGCAGGCGGAGATTGAACTCAAGACATCAAGTCTTGCGTCCAGAGCTCTTTGAATAGAACACACAAGCTTGATTTAAGAATTAAAACAGCAACTGCGACGCGTGAATCATCTTATTCAGAGCATAACGCTATGAGCGAAGCGTGAATCATCTTACTCAGAGCATGACGCCATGAGCGAAGCGTGAATCATCTAACTCAGAGCA
>JAPXFY010000012.1:43298343-43308343 GCA_030674185.1 Monoplex corrugatus | reverse complement strand
CTACCGTATCGCTTACGTGGGCTGCGGACGTTAAACACCCTAATAACAAACAAAAGAACGATCCACTCTATGTTCAATACAACGATCCTTTGTTATTCCAGGTTGGGAAATAAATTGTCACAACTGCAGTTGTAGATTACTTGAAGAAAAGCCATTTTGCCAAGAGAGAAAAAAGAAATAGAAAAATGAGACATCTTTGGCGGAACAGAATTCAGCAAATCATCAAACAAATATATGATGTAGAACGGGACGGCGGCCGAACTAAACACACGTGTGAATGAGGTCTGTGTCTTCATTTTCGCTCTCGTACAGTAACTTGAGAGGGGCTTTAAAGAACTTATTTCTACTTTGAATCAGTGTTTTCTTCGTCATCGTTATGGCAACTCCTTGATAATTAGTGTTATAAATCTCAATCACATTGTTATGGCAATGCCTTGATAATCACTTTATCACTGTCTTCGTATGGCTGTGGCCATTTATTGATAATCAGTGATGTAATCACAATCGTATGGCTTAATCGCAGTTCCTTGATAATCAGTTTTATAATTGCGTTCATATATTGTTGCCTGTTGCATCGAGGTAAGACAACCGTTTTATTAGTGTATGTGCAGAAAACAATTGTGGCATTTGTGAAGCAAAACTCACCTTAATTGAGTTCTCATTATTCTCTCCCTTCCAATCCTCCTCCCTGTCTCTATTCTTTCTCCTTCTGTCTCTGTCTGTCTCCGTCTGTCTCTGTCTGTCTCTGTCTGTCTCTGTCTGTCTCTGCCTGTCTCTGTCTGTCTCTGTCTGTCTCTGCCTGTCTCTGTCTGTCTCTGTCTGTCTCTGTTTCTGTCTGTCTTTGTCTGTCTCCGTCTGTCTATTCTTTCTCCGTCTGTCTGTCTGTCTCTGTCTGTCTCCGTCTGTCTCTGTCTGTCTCTGTCTGTCTCCGTCTGTCTCTGTCTGTCTCTGTCTGTCTCCGTTTGTCTCCGTCTGTCTCTGTCTGTCTCTGTCTGTCTCTATTCTTTCTCCGTCTGTCTCTGTCTGTCTCCGTCTGTCTCCGTCTGTCTCTGTCTCCGTCTGTCTCTGTCTGTCTCTGTCTGTCTCCGTCTGTCTCTGTCTCCGTCTGTCTCTGTCTCTGTCTGTCTCTGTCTCTATCTGTCTTCGTCTGTCTTCTGTTTATCTCCGTCTGTCTCTATTCTTTCTCCGTCTGTCTCTGTCTGTCTCCGTCTGTCTCTGTCTGTCTCTGTTTGTCTCTCAATTTCTCGCTCTCTCTTTGTGTTTCTCCATGCAATTTACCGCATTATTATACTTCCAAGGCAGAATATACCAATTACGTGTGTGTGTGTGTGTGTGTGTGTGTGTGTGTGTGTGTGTGTGTGTGTGTGTGTGTGAGAGAGAGAGAGAGAGAGAGAGAGTGTGTGTGTGTGTGCATGTGTGAGAGACTCTGTGTGTGTATGTGTGTATGTATGTATGTGTGTGTGTGTGAGTGTGTGTATGTGTGTGTGTGTGTGTATGTGTGCGTGTGTGTATGTGTGTGTGCCAGTGTGTGTATGCCAATGTGTGTGTGTGTGTGCGCGCACGTGTGTGTGCGTGCCAGTATAAGTGTGTGTGAGTGTGTGTATGCGCGCACGCGCGCGCGCGCGCGTGTGTGTGTGTGCACGCTCATGCATGTGTGAGGGTGTGTGTGCGTGCTTTTATTTTGGTCTGTCTGTACACGTATGTGAGAGCGTGTGTGTATGTTGGTGTTTGTAAGTTGTGTGTGTGCGTGCACGCGCAAGAGCGCATCTTTCGAAACCTTTTCATTGTTTTGTTGAGATTCAGAATTGGATGATACAGAATAAGCTACAGTTGAATGGAGTTAAAACTGAAGCAATGCTTATTGGATGTAATCAGTTTGATTTCTCGTGCTGTCTTCTGGATTCATCCATGTCTGTTTTCTTCTGTTAGGTTGCTCAGACCTAGTGTTTCATATTATAAACTCATTTCCTTCTATCCACAGAACAAGTTTCTCTCCCTTTTCATTTCGCGTACCAAAGCCATGAGGTCCAACTAAGTCATCTACTTTTTTCCTGTCTCATTTTGGGATTGAAATCTCCCATTAGGATTGTAACATCGTGTGACTGACAATGTATGTTGAGTCTTGGCTGTCTCTAATTCTACATGTACATAGAAGCCATGAGGTTCAACTATGTCATCTACTTTTTTCCTGTCTCATTTTGGGATTAAAATCTCCCATTAGGATTGTAACATCGTGTGACTGACAATGTATGTTGAGTCTTGGCTGTCTCTAATTCTACATGTACATAGAAGCCATGAGGTTCAACTATGTCATCTACTTTTTTCCTGTCTCATTTTGGGATTAAAATCTCCCATTAGGATTGTAACATCGTGTGACTGACAATGTATGTTGAGTCTTGGCTGTCTCTAATTCTACATAGAAGTTGTCAAGTTCTTTCCCGTACTAACGGATGCTAGCTCATGTACTCTGACGATGTTAATATCTAATGACTTGCCCTCCAGTCTAACTAAAAAAACAAGGTTTGATATAGCTCAGTAGCCTTTGGTAGATGTTGACTTGTCATTATCCATTATGATCCTTACCTCTCTTTCATGTGTCCCCCACAGAATACATAAGTTTTATATTTACCCGATGTTACGATGCCAGCTCCCTTCCATCTCATCTCTCGTAGTCCTAAAATATTGATGTTCAATCTTTCCAAATCTGTCTGGATATTTTGTAATTTTCCCTTGTGGAGCATTATTCCATCATTCCATGTTGCAATTTTTTATATCTTTTAAAATCTGGTCGCAATGGCTTGATAACAGTCTGGTGTCACCTGCTCAACATGACTTCTCCAACCCAGCGGAGGCGCTCCAGTAGAACCCCTATTTACGTCGTTTTCTTTTTTTCTTTTATTGATGTATCTGGCCATGTTGTTCTTGGAAGTATACGATGGTGATTTCCCTTTGCCTTCCATCTGTTTTTGTGACGGACTCTTTACTAGTCTTTTTCGTTCCCACGATTACCCACGAGGCAATGGGGACTGATTTTTCTGCCAGGGTGTGCTCTCTTAGCCTTGACCTCTCCCGAGATTACCACAAAGCAGTAGTGATTTTCTGCCATCAACCTCAAGGCAGTAGTGATTTTCTGCCATCAACCTCAAGGCAGTGGTGATTTTCTGCCATCAACCTCAAGGCAGTGGTGATTTTCTGCCAGTGTTCACTCCCTTAGCCTTGGTCTCTCCCGAGACAACCTCAAGGCAGTGGTGCTATTTACCCATAGCTGGGGGGTGGGTAGGGGTGGGGTTGTCTCGTTCCTGTGCACTAGCGATTTTCCGCACATCTGGGAGTCCAGACCTCCTCCGAATGTTTAGTGTTTCGTGATAACACCTCATTTACGCTGCGAGGGTCCATGTCTCAAATGCATACGTAAAGATGGACTGCGCCAGAGCACGTAAGAGCCTGGTCTTGATCTTCACGGAGGTGCTCTTCTCCTTCTGTACAGGTTTCAGCCTGGACAGTGCTTTGGTTGTGTTCGCTGCCGTGTAGTGGGGCTATCTACCAGATGAGATGCAGCACAGCTATCGGGTCAATTCAATGAATGCAGCTAGCCCTGCACTGAGCCAGCTTACTTAAGACGCTACCTACTAAGCCCCTTTCTACTAATGACAGCAATCGCTCAGTCGTTGAGCCAGAGTGAACTATCTCCCTTCGAAACCAAGAACCATGCAGCAAGCACATGAAAGAATCACGCTTAGTATTATCATCTGGAAAGATCGCCAAACGGCTCAATGGATCAGAGAAAGAACAAACGTGCGAGACATCCTGGAAACCATCAACAAACTGAAATGTAACTGGGCAGGACATCTCACCCGGAGAAAGGACGATCATTGGACAACAGAAACCACGTTCTGTATTACCAAGAGACGGCACACGCAATAGAAGAAGACTGAAAACCAGATGGAGAGACGACCAAGATGGATTTTGACAAGAACTGGAGAGGAAAAGCGCTGGAACGAAATGAAGGGAAGCAGCTGGGGAAGGCCTACATCCAACAACGGACTTTCGATGGCTGAAAGATAGATAGATAGATAGATAGATAGATAGATAGATAGATAGATAGATAGATAGATAGATAAATAGATAGATAAGTAGGTAGTAGATAGATAGATAGATAGACAGATAGCTAGATAGATAGATAGGTAGATAGATAGACAGACAGACAGACAGACAGATAGATAGATAGACAGACAGACAGATAGATAGATAGATAGACAGATAGATAGACAGATAAATAGATAGATAGATAGATGGATATATAGATAGATGGATATATAGATAGATAGATGATAGATAGATAGATGGATATATAGATAGATATATAGATAGATAGATAGATAGATGGATAGATGGATAGATGGATAGATGGATAGATGGATAGATAGATAGATAGATAGATGTGTGGATAGATAGATAGATAGGTAGACATATAGACAGATAGATAGATAGATAGATAGATAGATAGACATATAGATATATAGATAGATAGACAGACAGACAGGTAGATAGATAGATAGATAGATAGACAGACAGACAGACAGGTAGATAGATAGATAGACAGACAGATAGATAGATAGATAGATATATAGATAGATAGATAGATAGATAGATAGATAGATAGACAGATAGATATATAGATAGATAGACAGACAGACAGGTAGATAGATAGATAGATAGATAGACAGACAGACAGACAGATAGATAGATAGACAGACAGATAGATAGATAGATAGATAGATAGATAGATAGATAGATAGATAGATAGATAGATAGATAGATAGATAGATAGATAGATAGATAGATAGATAGGTAGAACTATACCAGTGGTAAGGAAACCACCACCAGACGCTTCAAACAACTGCCCGCCACGAAACAGTGACATCTAAAACCCCGAAATGAAAACCCGTAATGTTCTCGTTACTGTAAAAAAAAAAAAAATAATAATAATACATGGCTCCATCGTTAGAAATCTTCCAAGTAGAAAAAAATGAATCTTCCTGTAGGGATTTTCCAACTTCTTCACATAGTTATATTTCGTTTGAACTTTGCTAAAGTGGCATTTTTTGTCGGTAGAATATCAAACATGTCCGAGCAGCATCGAGACCTTTGTTCCCTTGCTCTTATGGTGGAATTTTCAACCATATCAGAATCCCATTGTCATGCTGAAGGGTCAATGGTACTGACGTACAGTGGAAAAATGATAGCTTGGATTACACGCGTTTGTCAGTAGAGGGGAGGGAGGCAAGGAGGGAGGGAGAGAGGGAGATGGAGAGAGAGAGAGAGGAGAGAGGAGAGAAACAGAGACACACAGACAGACTGACAGAGAGACAGACAGACAGACAGACAGAGACAGAGATTTTCAAAGTTATGCCCATTCACAATTCCCTAATGATACACAGCTTTGACTTGAATTTGGTAGAAATATATGCAAAATCAGTTTAAAACAATCTTGTTAACACATTTTTGTCACAGACTCGCAGACACACACACAGACAGGCACAAACATACACTCAGACAGATAGACAGAGATAGAGAGAGGGTGAGACACAGAGAGAGAGAGAGAGACAGACAGACAGACAGACAGACAGACAGAGAGACCGAGAGACCGAGAGACAGAGAGAGACAGAGACAGAAACAGAGACAGAGACAGACAGAGAGAGGGAGAGAGACAGAGAGAGAGACAGAGATAGAAAGAGAGAGAGAGAGGGGGGGGATAACAAACAGACAGACAGAGAGTTACGGTCAAAACAAACGTCAGCATTCACTTAAATTTCTACATATCAATCAACTGTTGCCTAATTTAATGAAGACAGTCAAGCGTAGAAAGAAGTACGTTACGTTTCATTGTTTTGACAGCAGACTGGTCAAGTAAAAAAAATGGCGACAACGGCAGTCCTCATCACAAAACGTTTTCATTTAGTTGAAAGAAGCGACGGGAGGAACAAACTGGGGATGCGGTGTATGATAGTGCGTTGAATCAATCAACCAAATGAAAAACGTTTTGTTATACTTATCAACCTCCCGTATTTGAAGACGTAAGCGTCCATCATCTCCTGCAGGGATGCCAGGGGCTCTTTCAGTATAAATAGTATCCCCCCCCCCCCCGACCCCACCTTCTGGAAATTCTGTGCTAGAAATTTCCTCTTTTCTGTCACTCTCTTTGTTTCTTCCTTGTTCTTTTGCTTTCTGTCATTTCTTCTTATCATTTTCTGCCTTGCTGGTCCATTCACAATGTATGTCTTCGATAAAATCTTGCGTACTTTCTCTTAGGATTGATAATTGAATATACATGTACAAAGTGCATTTTTGGCTCTAGGGAAGTGAGATATGCGGAAGCAATTTTAGGTAATTTATGCACGTTTTTATATATGTTTTAGTGTCCTTTTTTATGTATCAATTTGTATTCAGGTATGTTTTTTTAAATCCCTTGTGCGATTAATTGAACGGAGTGGTCAACGCCAGGGACATATCCTTAGATTATGTGTGTGCGAATGCACTGATATGTGTACTTAATTTTCTTTTCCTTTTTTTTTTTATCTGTTGACGTATTGTGTATGTTTGGAGACGGTTATAGCCCTGATATGGCTCTACGCAGTCGGCTGGGCTTTAAAACAACAATAACAGTAATAACACTAATCATCTATCAATGGAAAAATGGTGTCAGAGGATGGACGAGGGGTTCTTTAGAAAGGGCGGATCAAAGCTCACTTCAAGTAAATAACCGCTCACAGTTTGCACCGCGTCAACTGACTTACTCCCCCATTGGTCGTCACCGGGCGTGCTCGTTTGCGCATGCCTAGCTGTTATCACGTGAATCAGGGTGCGCCAGTTTGGCGAATAAAAAAAAAACAAAAAAAAAAGCAAAAAAAACCCCAAACAAACAAAAAAACAAACCCCGAAGCACATTACGTGTGATTCTTGTCTAAAGAGGGTCTTTCTGGCCCATTCCCCTCCAAATGAAAGCAAGGTAAGTCATGCTTCACGGAACCATCAAAAGCACGGGAAATAGGACAGAGATAGAAATAACTACAGAAAGAAAACAGAGCGAGAGAAGAAAGAGAAAATGAAAAGACGATGACGAAGAAGAAAGAAGGAAGAAAGAGAAGAAAAGAAACAGAGACAGAGACAGTGAAAGACACGGGGAGGAGAAGAAGAAGAACAAGTTTGATGACAAAGTGGAAGACAGACAGAGAGATGGACAGACAGACAGACAAACAGAAAGAAAGAACGAATGAACGAACGAACGAACAAAAGAAAGAAAGAATGAAAGAAAGAAAGAAAGAGGGGGCAAGAAACTTCATATTATTTGTAATATAGGCCTCAGTCCTTTATGAAGAGGCATGCGAAATGATATATAGGCAGCACATTTAGCGAACAATAGAGAGAGAGAGAGGCAGACAGGCAGACAGGCAGACAGAGACAGAGACAGAGAGAGAGAGAGAGAGAGAGAGAGAGAGAGAGAGAGAAGAGAGAGAGAGAGAGAGAGAGAGAGAGGCAATATGAAAATACCCAAAACAAGATAAACAAAGAGCACGCACACACGCACACACACACACACACACACACACACACACACACACACACACACACACACACACACACACACACACACACACACACACACATTCGTCGAAAAGCACATATGTGAATAGACGTTAAAAGAAATAATGAGCGAACGAACACACAACACACACACACACACACACGCACGCGTGAGAGAGAGAGAGAGAGAGAGAGAGAGAGAGAGAGAGAGAGAGAGAGAGAGAGAGAGAGAGAGAGAGAGAGAGAGAGAAACAAACAAACAAACAAACAAACAAAAAACCCAAACAAATAAACAAGCACACAAAAAACAAGGAACGGAAAAAAAAAGTAAGAAGAGCAGGGAAATGAGTTGTTGATGTTGATGTTGCTGCTGTGTCTTTCAACTGTAGCTTGCAAATGAAGTGTTTGTGTTGCAAAAACAGCCACCTCCCTACAAACCTCTCACCTGTCTCACCTGTCGGCGTCACCGGGAACAGTGTTGGCCGCTGCACATGTTGTCCTCACAAGTTGCCTCCAGCACTCTCGATCTTGGCTAAGTCTGACCACCTCCTGGAGTTTCTTGCCACTGATGTTTGTGATGTTTCTAGCAAGTGATGCAGGTGGCCGTCCTCTGTTTCTCTTTCCTTCCACTTTACCTTGGAGGACAGTGGACATCAAGTCTGTTCTCTCATTACGGATTGCGTGTCCAACATATTTCAGTTTCCTCCGTTGTATGAGTACTAGAAGCTTGCGTGTAGTACCCAACTCATTCAGTATGCTTTCATTTGAGCGCCTATCCGTCCATTTGACCCTCAGCAGTCTTCGGTAAAACCACAGCTCTGCTGCTTCCACTCGTCTTTCATCCTCTTTCTTCATTGTCCATGCCTCGCAGCCGTATAACATCACTGGCCAGACAAGACATTTTAAGAGTTTTATCTTAAGGTCTGCTGTTATGCTGTGGTCTTTCCAAATATTGTTCAATTGAACCATACTGTTCTTGGCCATTCCAATTCTCATCTTTATGTCTTTTGAGCATGTTCCATCGTGTGTCTTGACTGAACCTAAATATCTAAAGTCCTTGACATTTTCTAGAGGGACTTGGTTTAGCATGATCTGGTCCCTACAAACCTCTAGGGATCTTGAAAAAGAAAGGGAAGATGCACAAGACGAAGCAAAACAAAGTGTGGGGTGAAATATCGATTCGTCATGAACTGAAAATATTGCATGGGGCACGCAAGACGGATTATGACTGATGATGGCGTTAGGTGCAGTTGTGTGTGTGTGTGTGTGTGTGTGTGTGTGTGTGTGTGTGTGTGTGTGTGTGTGTGTGTGTGTGTGTGTGTGTCTGTGTGTGTATGTGTGTGTGTGTGTGTGTGTGTGTGTGTGTGTGTGTGTTTGTGTCTGTGTATGTGTGTTGTGTGTTCTGTGGTATGTTTTTTTGTGTGTGTGTGTGTGTGTGTGTGTGTGTGTGTGTGTGTGTGTGTGTATGTGTGTTTGTGTGTGTATGTATATGTGTGTGTGTTATGTTTGTGTGTGCATGCGCACGTGTGTGTGTGTAAGAGTATATGTATGTATGTGTGTTGGTGTGTGTGTGTGTGCTTGTGCTATGTTTGTGTGTTTGTGTGTGTGCGTGCGTGTGTGTGTATGTTTCGTATTTGCGTGTGTATTTGTGTGTGTGTGTGTGTGTATGTGCGTGCGCGTGTGTGTGTGTTTCGTGTTTGCGTGTGTATTTGCGTGTGTGTATGTGTGTTGTGTGTATTTGGGTGTGTTGTGTGTGTGGGTATGTGTATGTGTATGTATGTGTATGTATGTATATGTGTGTGTGTATGTATGTGTGTGTGTGTTATGTATGTATATGTTTGTGTGTTTGTGTGTGTGTTTGTGTGTGTATGTATGTATATGTGTGTTTGCATGTGCGTGTGCGTATGTGTTTGTGTGTGTGTACGTGCGCGTGCGTGTGATTCTACAGTGTACTGAGTTCAAAACTAAACACCCTTCCCTTCACTGAATTTGATGAAAATATTAAAAGTTTTATAGCATGTGTGATCCGGAGATAGAGAGACAGGGAAGTGGACTGCGTCTAAAAAACAGGAATAAAAAAAAAACAACACCATAAATACATAGAATTACTCACAAAATGTAAATACAGGAATAAAATCGAACCGAAAATGTTGACACATCTTTTGTCAATGTTAGAGACAGAGAAGAAGACTGCTCCCAATGAACCACTTGCATGACACAAACAACAGAACACTGAACTCATCAATCAAAATGAATAGAAAGGTGGATGGATACACACGTAAACAGATAAACACATAAATCAATAAAATGATTTTTTTTTCTGGAAATGTAAATGAATATGCAGATAAACCCGGAAAGGGCAAAGCTATGTGTGCTGTGGCTGGTGAGCTGTAGTGCATTTCAATTTCAAAAGTTT
>JAPXFY010000012.1:43270843-43273343 GCA_030674185.1 Monoplex corrugatus | reverse complement strand
AGCGGACTGGTCCGTTCTTTTGACAAAGAACGTGGACGCAACATCTGACAGATCGAGTTCGATCCCCAGTCCCCAACATTAAAAACTGGCCTGTTCACTGCCCATCTTAATGTTTCCATCATTCTGGTGGAATCAGCTTAGTGTTTGATAGGTCCCTTCTCCCTCCCCCTCTTTCCATTTCAAGATCTTGCCAGTGCATAGTTTTACTCAGGTTCTCACAGTTTACCATTTAACTTCTGTCAGATATGGGTGTAGCGCATATGGTAATGTACGAGTGCAATGATGGTAATGTACGATGCAATGAATCCCTTTTCAACAAGTTCCAAACTCCACGATTACACACTCTTATATTTTTTTTAAGTCTGTAAGTGTTTGTGTAATTATTATATGCAATCCCTTTCATATTGCAACCATCGTAAAACCAGTTATAAATCTCTGATAACGTGACGTTCATGATGTTTCCTTATCTTCTGATTAATCAGTGTTGCCTGTCTATGATGAGAAATGTTAGTGTGATTTTGCATGATCTGATGTATTTGAAGCGAAAAGAACTTGCTTAAAGTTGCGCTGCTTACACGAAATTAGAATTTACTCAAGATAGTTAAAGTTATCAGCTTTTAAAGAGCAGCTCTCTCTCTCTGACCTCTCTCTCTCTCTCTGACCTCTCTCTCTCTCTCTCTCTCTCTCTCTCTCTCTCCCCTTTCCACTTTTCTCTCTCCCTCTCTCTCTCTCTCTCTAACATTTCTGTATCTAACCTCTCTCTCTCTCTCTCTCGTTCTTCTCTCTCTTGCTCTCTCCTTCTCTCTAACCTCTGTCTTCTCTTTCTCTCTCTCTTCCTCTCCCTCCCCACTTTTCTCTCTCCCCCCCCCCTCTCTAACATTTTTCTCTCTAACCTCTCTCTCCCTCTGACCTGTCTCTCTCTCTAACTTCTCTCTCTCTCTCTCTCGCTTTCTGTCTCTCTCCGCTCTCTCGCTCTCTCCTCTCTCTCTCTCTTTCTCTCTCTTTCTCTTACTCTCTCTATCTCCCCTTCTCTCTCTCTCTCTCTTTTTCTCTCTCTCTCTCTCCCTCTCCCTCTCTCTTTCCCTCTAACCTCTCTCTCTTTCTCTCACTCTCTCTCTCTAACATCTCTCTCTAACCTCTTTCCTGCTAACCTCTTTCTCTCTCTTTCTCTCTCTCTCCTCTCTCTCCCCACACACACACACACACACACACTCTCTTTCTTTCTCCCCTTCTTCCACACTCGCTCTTGTCCTCAACACATTTTCCCAAAGACCACAGAGTCTCCTGTTATTTTTCTTAACGCCCAGGAAGCTCTGGCCCTGTCACGCGAGAACCAGCACGCATCTCTCCCCACTCTTTTAGCTAAGCGCGTTAGTTTTCACGCGTTAGTCGAATTAACAGTTTCCATCCTCAAACCACGCAGTTCTGTTCTCTTGTGGGACTCGGGGGTGGGGGTGGGGGGGGGGAGGTGGTAGTGGAGAGGGGGGAGGGTGTTGAGGGAAAGGATACGGGTGGGGGTGGTAAGGGATGAGGATGAGGATGAGGATGAGGAGAAGTAGGAGGAGCAAGGAAGAATGGGGATCGAGGGCAGGAGCGACAGGGAGTTGCAGGACAAAAGTTGAGGGTGGAAAGTCAAAGCTTGAAACTTTGTGACGGTAACTATGTTTAGATTGTTTAAGTGTTGTTGTTTTTTTTTCTCTCTCTCTCTAATTTTCTGGGGGAGAAGAGAGAGAGAGAGAGAGAAAGAGAGAGAGAGAAGAAAATACCTCGTGGGAAATACATTGTATGGAGAGAGAGAGAGAGAGAGAGAGAGAGAGAGAGAGAGAGAGAGAGAGAGAGAGAGAGAGAGAGAGAGAGAGAGAGAGAGAGAGGAGATCGTATGCGTTTGATGTTAGAGGGTGAAGGTTTGGTATATAGAGACACACGCACAAAGAGTATCTATTTGTATTTATTTTTGTTGTTGTTGTGGCTATTTATTTATTTGTTTGTTCACTCATTTGTTTACGATTTATATATATATATATATAGATATCCATGTGGATTTAGTACTATGGACTGATTTCTACATTCAGAGACAAAGTACTCTTGTTTTTGGGGTAAAGTGGATGGGCTTAGTAGAGCTGTCTCACACAGACAAATACTGTTCTGTGTCTACGAATCTATGATAGATTACATACTTGTATTATGTATGTTATATTTACACACACACAAACAAACAAACACACACACGAACACATATACACACACACACACACGAACACACACACACACACACAAACACACACACATCACACACACATACACGAACACACATACACAATTTGCAAGACGTAAATGTATATTGGCCACATTTTTTGATATAACCAAAGCATACGACCAAGTGTGGCACTCCCGATTACTGTTTGACTTAGAAAGCACAGGGCTAACAGGTCGCGTTTATTACTACGTGAAGTGTCTGTTGGAAAACTGAGTAATTCAAACCAGAATTCGAAACATGTAT
>JAPXFY010000012.1:43255843-43258343 GCA_030674185.1 Monoplex corrugatus | reverse complement strand
AGAGAGAGAGAGAGAGAGTGACAGAGAAAGAGAAAGAAAGAAGGCAGAGACAGACAAAGAGACAGACAGACAGACAGACAGACAGATAGACAGACAGAAATACAAACAGACAGAAGAGAGCAGAACTACAACAAATCGAATAGTTAAAACGCAACCAGGTATTTCAAAAGAGACGTTGTTATGACACCTGGGGTCATGAGATAATCTGACGTATTACTGCCGACCTTTGTTAATTTAACCGGCATTGCATGAAGTTCATGTCAAATTGACACTGATGCATTCTCATTTCTTGCTTACAAACGGCAAACGGCATCAACTTTTGCACAGCAAATTACGCAAACTTGGTCATTGCATAATAGATTTCATAACCCCTGCATATATAAGTTGTGTGCGGTCAATGGCACTTTCGTAACAATTTCTTAAGTAGGCTTTAAAGAAAGGGAGCGTGGAAGAGAGGGAGAGTGAGACAGTGAGAGAGAGAGGGAGAGAGACAGACAGACAGACAGACAGAAGGACAGACAGACAGAGACAGAGACAGAGAGAGAGGGAGGGAGGAAGAGGGAGAGGGAAAGACAGAAAGAGGTGGAGAGATAGATAGATAGATAGATAGATAGATAGAGAAAGAGAGAGATACAGATACATATATATATTAGATAGATAGATAGATAGATAGGTAGATAGATAGATAGATAGACAGAGACAGAGAGAGACAGAGACAGAGACAGAGACAGAGACAGAGACAGAGGTAGAGAATGGAAACAGCACGATCAGTAGGCCTCAATATTCACCCAGGGATAACCATTTAAGCCCGCTGTCCCTTTTTAGGGACGGAGAATAAAACCCACCCCCACGGCAATTTTCCTGTTATTGTTCAGATTTTTGTTTTTAGACGAACAATGGAAGTAATCATTGTCACAAAGAAGCAGTTGTTTTCAGTGAATGCCCTTGCCGTTTTTGCTGGAAGCGGCCATTTGCATCTCATGAGGTGCTTTTTCTTGCAGCAGTGAGTCAAAATCAAAGGTAAGCGTACAGTTTTCTTATTTTTAAAGTTTTTATACATCTTCATGAAGAGAAAATGTTTGTTATAGTATGATACAGAAACGGATTTTTGTTTTTTGTCAGAAAATTATTATTGTTTATTTTATGCTATTGTAAACATGCGTCCCTATTTAGGGACAGCGGGCTCAAATGGGGTGTTTGTTTTTTCCCCTTACTTCATCAATGTATTGTGATATTGTTTCATAGTTTGGGGTTCTCCCGTTGTTGTTTTTTTCAGACAGTACACAGTTCATGAGGTCATTAGCATGCTTGAGGATGATGCTGACTTTCAAGAAGCAACAATTGGCATTGATCCACCTGAGGAGGTCGGGTTCAATACAGACGAGGAAAGTGGCGAGGAAGACGGAGGAGGCACTGTTTCAAACTTGAACAGACGTCAGCTGATGGCTGGAGCAACAGTAACTTTTCTGAGGAATGGTGTGCGAGAAAATCTGGACTTATTGTTGAAATGTCAAAAGAGTATGCAAGGTCAAAGGGGAACACCACCTTCTGCACCTCTCCTTCAGAGTTGAAGGTTTTCTTGGTCATACTTCTTGTTTCAGGTTACAGCCCAGTTCCCAGGAGGAGGATGTTCTGGAGCTGTGATGATGATGTTTGCAATGTAGCCATCAAAGCAGCCATGACAAAAAAAAATTTTTGAGGAGCTCATGAGGTACCTTCATGTGTATGACAACAGCAGGGTGGATCCCACAGACAAAATGAGCAAAGTCCGACACCTGCTGACAATGTTGAACGAAAGATTCTTGCTCTACTTCAAGAAGCTGGAGACTCAGAACCTCATCATAGATGAGTCCCACCCGGGAATTTGGAGTTTGATTGGTCATCGAGCGACATTCATAGCGCTCCACTCTAATCTGCCAGCAATTTTCAGGCAGATTCTCTAAGCCTGCGCAAAATCTTATGCGCTGGTAAGGTCCTGAAATGGGAAAGGGTGGTAAGGGTTCGATGAAACACTAAGCTGACATCACCAAAGTGATGGGAACATTACGATGGGCAGCGAACACAATGTTGCGGGCTGGGATTGAACTGGCGATATCAGATCCTAAATTCACGGGGATACACACACAAAACACACACACACACACACACACACACACACACACACACACACACACACAAACACAACACACACACACACACAAACACACACACACACACACACAAACACACACACACACAACAACACACGCACACACATACACGCACGCATACACACACACAACACACGCATACACACACACACACACACACACACACAACACGCACACACACACACACACACACAATATATATATAGTGAAAAGACGTTAAATTAAAGAACGAACAACATACATACACACACACACAACACACACACAACACACACACACACATACACACACAACACACACACACACACACACACATACACACAACACACACACACAACACACACACAGCA
>JAPXFY010000012.1:43243343-43248343 GCA_030674185.1 Monoplex corrugatus | reverse complement strand
ATTTCACTACACAAAAATACTATGTGCTGACAACTACTTGATTTCACTACACAAAAATACTATGTGCTGACAACTACTTGATTTTACTACACAAAAATACTATGTGCTGACAACTATTTGATTTCACTACACAAAAATACTATGTGCTGACAACTACTTGATTTCACTACACAAAAATACTATGTGCTGACAACTATTTGATTTCACTACACAAAAATACTATGTGCTGACAACTACTTGATTTCACTACACAAAAATACTATGTGCTGACAACTACTTGATTTCACTACACAAAAATACTATGTGCTGACAAGTATTTGATTTCACTACACAAAAATACTATGTGCTGACAACTACTTGATTTCACTACACAAAAATACTATGTGCTGACAACTACTTGATTTCACTACACAAAAATACTATGTGCTGACAACTATTTGATTTCACTACACAAAAATACTATGTGCTGACAACTACTTGATTTCACTACACAAAAATACTATGTGTTGACAACTACTTGATTTCACTACACAAAAATACTATGTGCTGACAACTACTTGATTTCACTACACAAAAATACTATGTGCTGACAACTATTTGATTTCACGACACAAAAATACTATGTGCTGACAACTACTTGATTTCACTACACAAAAATACTATGTGCTGACAACTACTTGATTTCACTACACAAAAATACTATGTGCTGACAAGTATTTGATTTCACTACACAAAAATACTATGTGCTGACAACTACATGATTTCACTACACAAAAATACTATGTGCTGACAACTACATGATTTCACTACACAAAAATACTATGTGCTGACAACTACTTGATTTCACTACACAAAAATACTATGTGCTGACAACTACATGATTTTACTACACAAAAATACTATGTGCTGACAACTACATGATTTCACTACACAAAAATACTATGTGCTGACAACTATTTGATTTCACTACACAAAAATACTATGTGCTGACAACTACATGATTTCACTACACAAAAATACTATGTGCTGACAACTACATGATTTCACTACACAAAAATACTATGTGCTGACAACTACATGATTTCACTACACAAAAATACTATGTGCTGACAACTACATGATTTCACTACACAAAAATACTATATGCTGACAACTACATGATTTCACTACACAAAAATACTATGTGCTGACAACTACATGATTTTACTACACAAAAATACTATGTGCTGACAACTACATGATTTCACTACACAAAAATACTATGTGCTGACAACTACATGATTTCACTACACAAAAATACTATGTGCTGACAACTACATGATTTCACTACACAAAAATACTATGTGCTGACAACTACATGATTTTACTACACAAAAATACTATGTGCTGACAACTACTTGATTTCACTACACAAAAATACTATGTGCTGACAACTACATGATTTCACTACACAAAAATACTATGTGCTGACAACTACATGATTTCACTACACAAAAATACTATGTGCTGACAACTACTTGATTTCACTACACAAAAATACTATGTGCTGACAACTACTTGATTTCACTACACAAAAATACTATGTGCTGACAAGTATTTGATTTCACTACACAAAAATACTATGTGCTGACAACTACATGATTTCACTACACAAAAATACTATGTGCTGACAACTACATGATTTCACTACACAAAAATACTATGTGCTGACAACTACTTGATTTCACTACACAAAAATACTATGTGCTGACAACTACATGATTTTACTACACAAAAATACTATGTGCTGACAACTACATGATTTCACTACACAAAAATACTATGTGCTGACAACTATTTGATTTCACTACACAAAAATACTATGTGCTGACAACTACATGATTTCACTACACAAAAATACTATGTGCTGACAACTACATGATTTCACTACACAAAAATACTATGTGCTGACAACTACATGATTTCACTACACAAAAATACTATGTGCTGACAACTACATGATTTCACTACACAAAATACTATATGCTGACAACTACATGATTTCACTACACAAAAATACTATGTGCTGACAACTACATGATTTTACTACACAAAAATACTATGTGCTGACAACTACATGATTTCACTACACAAAAATACTATGTGCTGACAACTACATGATTTTACTACACAAAAATACTATGTGCTGACAACTACATGATTTCACTACACAAAAATACTATGTGCTGACAACTACATGATTTCACTACACAAAAATACTATGTGCTGACAACTACATGATTTTACTACACAAAAATACTATGTGCTGACAACTACTTGATTTCACTACACAAAAATACTATGTGCTGACAACTACATGATTTCACTACACAAAAATACTATGTGCTGACAACTACATGATTTCACTACACAAAAATACTATGTGCTGACAACTACATGATTTCACTACACAAAAATACTATGTGCTGACAACTACATGATTTCACTACACAAAAATACTATGTGCTGACAACTACATGATTTTACTACACAAAAATACTATGTGCTGACAACTACATGATTTTACTACACAAAAATACTATGTGCTGACAACTACATGATTTCACTACACAAAAATACTATGTGCTGACAACTACTTGATTTTGCTACACAAAAATACTATGTGCTGACAACTACTTGATTTTGCTACACAAAAATACTATGTGCTGACAACTACATGATTTCACTACACAAAAATACTATGTGCTGACAACTACTTGATTTCACTACACAAAAATACTATGTGCTGATAACTATTTGATTTCACTACACAAAAATACTATGTGCTGACAACTATTTGATTTCACTACACAAAAATACTATGTGCTGACAACTACTTGATTTCACTACACAAAAATACTATGTGCTGACAACTACATGATTTCACTACACAAAAATACTATGTGCTGACAACTACATGATTTCACTACACAAAAATACTATGTGCTGACAACTACATGATTTCACTACACAAAAATACTATGTGCTGACAACTACATGATTTCACTACACAAAAATACTATGTGCTGACAACTACTTGATTTCACTACACAAAAATACTATGTGCTGACAACTACATGATTTTACTACACAAAAATACTATGTGCTGACAACTACATGATTTCACTACACAAAAATACTATGTGCTGACAACTATTTGATTTCACTACACAAAAATACTATGTGCTGACAACTACATTATTTCACTACACAAAAATACTATGTGCTGACAACTACATGATTTTACTACACAAAAATACTATGTGCTGACAACTACATGATTTCACTACACAAAAATACTATGTGCTGACAACTACTTGATTTTGCTACACAAAAATACTATGTGCTGACAACTACTTGATTTTGCTACACAAAAATACTATGTGCTGACAACTACATGATTTCACTACACAAAAATACTATGTGCTGACAACTACTTGATTTCACTACACAAAAATACTATGTGCTGATAACTATTTGATTTCACTACACAAAAATACTATGTGCTGACAACTATTTGATTTCACTACACAAAAATACTATGTGCTGACAACTACTTGATTTCACTACACAAAAATACTATGTGCTGACAACTACATGATTTCACTACACAAAAATACTATGTGCTGACAACTACATGATTTCACTACACAAAAATACTATGTGCTGACAACTACATGATTTCACTACACAAAAATACTATGTGCTGACAACTACATGATTTCACTACACAAAAATACTATGTGCTGACAACTACTTGATTTCACTACACAAAAATACTATGTGCTGACAACTACATGATTTCACTACACAAAAATACTATGTGCTGACAACTACTTGATTTCACTACACAAAAATACTATGTGCTGACAACTACATGATTTCACTACACAAAAATACTATGTGCTGACAACTACATGATTTTACTACACAAAAATACTATGTGCTGACAACTACTTGATTTTACTACACAAAAATACTATGTGCTGACAACTACATGATTTTACTACACAAAAATACTATGTGCTGACAACTACATGATTTTACTACACAAAAATACTATGTGCTGACAACTACATGATTTTACTACACAAAAATACTATGTGCTGACAACTACATGATTTTACTACACAAAAATACTATGTGCTGACAACTACATGATTTTACTACACAAAAATACTATGTGCTGACAAGGTCTTGAAATGGTGAACATGGGGATGGGGTGGGGGAGAAGGGGAAGAGAGACCTGTCAAACACTGATCGACACCACCAGAATGATTGGAGCATAAAGATGGATAGAAAAGAAGCCGGGGAAGAGAGACCTGTCAAACACTGATCGACACCACCAGAATGATTGGAGCATAAAGATGGATGTAGAAAAGAAGCCAGCTTTCATGTTGCGTGCTGAGACTGGACTCGAGACCACAGATCTTGATTCTACAGCTCTAGAAAAAATATTTTCAAAAACCAACAAACAAAAAAAAACAAAAGCAAAAACCAAGCAAAAAGCCACACACAAAAAAAGACAAGAAATACACCAAAAAAAAAAAAAAAAAAAAAAAAAAATCCGCCCCCTCCCTCACTCACTTTTTTGACGAATACTTTTCCCGCAATTCTTTGAACATCTATATTCACCAGTACGATCATCCTACTAACTTCGGTCTGCTGCTGTATGTTTCAGCAGGTGGTCAACAACGTTGGCTGTGTTTGGAACTAAACTCGCAAGGTTTTCAGCAGAAACCGTACATAATTTAAAGAAGTAGACGTATACTTTGATAACTTATTGCTGGTTCTGTGGTACTAAAGATGGTGTGTAATCTAGTAGGAATAGAAACAGAGTTTGAACACTTCTCATACAATTTGTCTAATTTTTTTTTTTAAGTATTGCTTTCTTTTCATGTTTGATGTTTGTATGAAAGTTGATAAAAAAAAAAAAAAAACAAAAAAAAAAAAAACAAATT
>JAPXFY010000012.1:43220843-43240843 GCA_030674185.1 Monoplex corrugatus | reverse complement strand
ATCCACCTATCTATCTACCTATCTGTTTATTTCTTAGGCATCTATTATTTGTTTATCTATTTGTTTGTTTATTTATTTATTTACTTTTTTTCTTTCTTTTTGATTTGGTACGATTAAATCAGGATGGCTTTTTTTGTTATCGAATGTTCCTTTAGTTCGCTACAGACAAATCACTGTTCGGAACAATCCAACCCACTGACATTTACTGTTTAGAGTTTGCAGTTTGTTTTAAGATAGATTCATCGCGCTCACGACAATTCTATACGCGCGCTACCTGAACCTGCCAGCAATTATCCGGCAGACTCCTAGAGACTCTGCAAAAAGCCTTTTGCGCTGGCAAGATTTTGAAACTGGGATAGATCTACTAAGCTCACACACCAGGATGATCGGAGTCTTGAGACAGGCCAGTCTTTGCGTTGTCGGCTGGGATTGCACTTGCTTGACACATCAGACATAAAGTCAAACAGTTCTGTCAATTCTTATAATGGTATATTCCATTAATAATTCATTATAGAAAAACCACTGTTTGACACAATCCAATGCAATGACATTTATCATAACATAGCCTGAACCCAAGACAACTCACGATGGTCGATGATGCTGATGCTGATGCTGATGCTGATGCTGATGCTGATGCTGATGCTGATGTGGATGTTTATGTGGAGTTGATGCTGATGTTGATTGATTGATGTGATGCTGATGCTGATGCTGATGCTGATGTATGTGATGATGATGTGATGCTGATGTGACGTGATGATGTATGATTGACATGTGATGATGCTGATTGCGATGCTGATGCTTATACTGCCGCTGCTGCTGACAATGATTGTATGATTTGTGGTGATGCTTTGCGTGCTGCGTGACTGATGATGATGATGATGATGATGTGGTGACGGTGATGGTGGTGATGGTAATGGTGATACACAGATATAATGATCACAACAGCAACAACAGCGACGATAACAACGATGATAATGATGACTGCAAAGATAAAGATGATATATGACGTCGATGATGATATTGATGATGCTCACTACAATAATGACGAAGACGATAATGACGGTGATGACGATGCCGACGATGATGACGATGATGATGATGACGACGACGACGAGGACGAGGACGAGGACGAGGACGAAGGAAACGACAACAGTAATGATGACGAAAACGACGACGATGACGACTACGATGACCACACGACACGGAAGACGGCGATGATGATGTTAATGAAAATAACCACTGCGATGATGATTTCATGGAAGGTTTTTCGGTGCTTAACCTTCCGCCTATTTTTTTGCACCATGCAACACGTGTTAACATCTTCCCAGAAGACTTCTAGCTATTTTCTTTAAACTGTTGATCCATAATTGTAATAATAGTTATCGAGATGAACAGCGATGTGTACGTAACCCGTGTGTGCTACAAGTGTGTGTGTTGTAAGTGTGTATGCACTGGTCTTATTATTATTTCCAGAAGGCCTTGTTTTTTTTTTCGTTTGGAGTTTGCTTTCGTCTATCAGAGAACTTAACAGACCCACGCGCGTGCGCACACATTCACACGCACACAGATGCACACACGCACACACACACACACACACACACGCACACGCACATGCACATACATAGACCCCTCTTGAATGTATATATATATATATATTATATATATATATATATATATATATATATATGCACACATACATACATACATACATGCATACATACATACATACATACACAAACGCACACACATAATTCTATATATACATATATATATATACATACATACATATACATATATATATATATATATATACATATATATCCCAAATTTTCGTCGGTACTTCCGCATTTTCATTGGGAACTTTATTCATTGACTACAGTATACTTAACCCATGAACAAATGCACAGTTAAAAAAAGAGAACTATTCACCAAATACAAAATTCACAAAGAGTTTTGCATCAGATACAACGCGCGCAAAATGCTTCCTTGCCAAAGCATTCGCTACTGTCCATGTTTACCAACATGTACGCACGCACATACACTAACTCTCCAACTCGTTACATACCCATCTTCCTCCGAAACCTCCAAACACACACACCACATACACACACACACACACACACACACACACACACACACACACACACACACCACACACACCACGAACGCACGCACACACACACACTCACTTAAGCACACACCTTACCACGTGAGCAAAAAGTCACATCAGCACACGCACACACGAACACAAACAAGCACAAAAAAGCCGGAAAAATTAAACAAATGAATATGTAAATTAAATAAATGAATACGTAAATAAGCAAATAAATAAATAAATAAATAAATATATGAAATAAATCAATAAATAACAAAAACAACAAGTATATGAAACAAATAAAGATATGAACAAATAGATCAATAGATAGATAGATAGATAGAAAAAGGTAGATAGATAGATAGATGTAGATAGATAGATAGATGATAGATAGATAGATAGATAGATAGATAGATAGATAGATAGATAGATAGATAGATAGACAGATAGATGAAGAAATAAAATGAATAAAAACACGCCGTGTGATGATCGTCATGACACGGGACAAGAACAAAATACATCACCCGGCTGTCCATCATTGGACACGCAGGAAGGAAGACGCAGAAGAGGAAGACCTGGCCATGAACAACAGGAGGAGACCTAACGGCCCCAAACACACCTGGGGTATACTATACAGAGATGGCCAACAATAGACAGAAGAGGAAAACCTTCTTGCTGCTCTACACACCGATGGCAAAAAGGGCAGGAAGCTGGTGATTCTCTGTATAAAATCAAGGGATACCACAGTCAGCCACAAATCACATCGCATTTTTTCTTTGTCCAAGTGTCCATATGGAAAAAACTGAAAGTACAGTGAGTGGCCCTATAGAATCCAAACATTTTAAATTTCATTAAGGACAAATCTATGATTTCTTTTTTTTTTTCACCATGCCCCATCTTCTGTTCCGGGCCTGTGTCATTAAAACCTCGACGCTCATTTGGATTTTACGATCGAAGCTGATATCACTAACAGCACCAGCCACGAAGGACACAAACTATGAGACTTTTTTCCCACAACGCCATGATGTTATAATAATGAGAATGGAGCTGATAGTGACGATGTTATGGGGTTCCATTTCGGATTGAGACTGCGTGACAAGGCTGTACTCCACCTTTAACTTCAAAAGATAATCCCAAGGTCAACCAGACTTGAGATGTTCAGACACCTGCGGTATTGGTCTGCAAATTTGAGCAACACCTTTAATGAAGCATCCGTAAGTGGAATTAGAATCAACTTCTTTTCTTTTCTTCTTCTCGTTCGCCGTCACACTTGCTGTTTAATTTCAAGGAAAAGACGTTTGGTCGTCTTCTTTAGCACATCCACAGGTTGGCACAGCTGCTCCCGGAAGGGTCAGGGATGTCGGTCAGATCTCCTCCCACAGCAACTGATAGTTCTCGCATTTCTGGGGGATGTCTTTCTGCTGCCTGGTCTACTTCTCCACAGGAGTATCGAGTTAATGGTACAAGTCGAAAGCACTTGTTCATGTGAGAAGATTTCCCCGTGGGGATGCCGGGGGCTCTTTCAGTATAAATAGTATCCCCACATTCTGGATTTTTTTTTTTTTGCTAGAAATTTCCTCTTTTCTGTCACTCTCTTTGTTTCTGCCTTATTCCTTTACTTCTTATCATTTCTTTCTATCATGTTATGCTTTGCTAGTCCATTCATCTGTATGTCTTCAATAAAGCCTTACGTAATTTCTCTTAGGATTGATAATTGGGTACATGTATTAAGTGCATTTTTGGCTCTAGGAAAATGAGATCTGCGGAAGCAATTTTAGGTAATTTAGGCCTGTTTTATGTGTATCTTAAGTCCTTAGTCATGTTTAGCTTTGTATTCAGGTATATTTTTTAAATCCTCTGTGTGATGAGTTTGACAGAGTGGTCAACACCTGGGGCATCTCCTCAGATTATGTGCACGAGTACATTGATATGTGTACTCAATTTTCTTTTCATTTTTTTTTTTATCTTTTGAAGTATTGTGTATGTTGTGAAATGGTTACAACCCCCTTATATGGCTCTACATAGTTGGCTGGGCTTTAAAGAAAAAATAATAATGACAGTAACATGTGAAAAAAAGACTCGACTCTTTGTTCATGTCTTTCCAGTGTGCCCACAGCTCGCCACTCTGTCCAGGAGCAGGTCAGAGCGAAAAGAAAATCCCACAAAAATTGTTTCTAACTATTGATATCAATCCACGATGAAGTTTCTTTTCACGATAATGAAATACAAGAAGACGCAGAAGAATGAAGAGGAGGAAAAGGAAGAGAAATAGGAACATAAAGATGCAATTTTGATGGTGGCTGAGATAGCTTAATGTTGCTTGTCTCAGGAATGACATCAGAAACCGAGGACCCAAACGCAGCACGCGCAAAGTGCGCGCAAAAGAAACAATTGCAACAGACAAGTTGTCCCTGCCAAAATTTTTTTAAAGACAATTCCGCTTTTATGTGTAAACAGAATCACTCGCAAACTTCGAAAATAGGTGTCAATGAACAGTGGCGACGAGGTCACCTTGACGGAGAGTAGCCCGAATTTCTCGTGGTAAATCCACTGTAACCGGAAAATAAAAAAATCAACCAACCAAACAAACAAACAAACAAACAAACAAACAAACAAACAAACAAAAAAGAGCATAGATAAATGATAAAAAAAAAAGAATAAATAGAACAACATACTTGTCACACCATAGTTTAGCAGGAACAAGCTCAGAAACGATTTTCAACAGGCAATACTTTACATTCAGGATAAAAAACAAACAAACAAACAAACACACACACACACACAGACGCACACACACACACACACACACATACACACACACACACACACACACACACACACACACACACACACACACACACACACACACACACACACACACGCACACACAAACTCCGCATTGCCATACTAAACTGACTTTAAGAATGTTGCCAGTTGTTTCTGAAGAACAGATATATCTGAAAAAACGGCTTCTGATCAAGTTTCCTTATAAACTGCTCTTCCTTGTCGTTCCGCGTTGATCGGCATATAATTAGTAACTATGTGCAAGCATATTGACCAAAAAAAAAAAAAAAAAAAAGTGTGTGTGGTGGGGGGGGGGGGGGGGGCGGGTAGGGTCCCAACTAGTCTTAAGCGTGTCGCAAGCCTTCACAGATGATCAAGACAGACTTTGTGACTGAGAGGCGACACAAACGTGGCCAAACGATTTAAGGGGTGTTGAAAAACAGACGGCAAGTCAACAACAGCTGTAGCAACCTTTGTCAGCCTCCAGGGAACCGGGTTACGTGCGCATTTTCAAGTCCCCCCTGCGGCCGCCCCAAAAGTTTGGCACCCCGAATCCGGAGCCAATCTCATTGCGTGCGACCCCTCAGTTTTGCCAAACGCTGTGAGAGAACAGGAACGGGGGGAGTCTATCAGATTGTATTCTCTGGTGCCAAAAGTGAGCCTGTAACTGAGCTCTATCAGATGGTAACCCTCGGTGCCAAAAGGTGATATCCCTCGCCGCTACTAACAAACGCTAACCCTTGCATCACGCCTGCCACTTCTGGGAGGCAACTGGAGAGTCTGGTGCCGTCACCTGAGCTCTTTTGCAGGCCCTCCCTCCATCCATCCCCAGCCCCTCCCTTTACTCTTTCCTCCTGCTTTTCGCTCTGTTTCTTGTTGGACGCTTGATCCGAACAGTTTTTGATACTGACCGGGTCCGCTTTCTGCCAATCTCTAAATGGGGAGGGCGAAGAAGATATCATCTGCTGCCTGCCTGCCTGCCTGCCTGCCTGCCTGCCTCTCTCTTGCTAACTGTTCCTCCGCCCTGTTTGTCTCTTTGTCTGTCTCTTAGGTCTCTGTCTGCCTGTTCTTTGTTAACATGTCTGTCTGTCTGTCCGTTTGTTCTCTCTGCCTGTTTCAGCCTGTCTCTCTGTTTGTCTGTCTCTCTGTCTCTCTATGTGTCTCTTCTCTGTCTCTCTTTCTGTCTCTCTCTCTCTCTTTGTCTCTGTCTGTCTCTGTCTGTCTCTGCCTGTCTCTGTCTCTATCTGTCTCTCTCTCTGTCGTTGTCTCTGACTCTCAGTCTCTCTCTGTGTCTGTCTCTGTGTCTGTGTCTGTCTCTGTCTCTGGCTCTGTCTGTCCGTCTGTCTGTCTGTCTGTCTCTGTGCTGTCTTCATGGACTTCTGTGTCAGAGCATCATCCTAGCTATACCGATCCTGGATCATACTACTGTTAACCTTGTTCCTCCTACCCATACCTTCAGACAAAACGTCATCAAATAAGAAAGAAAGAAAGAAAGAAAGAGAGAAAGAGAAAGAGAGAGAGAGAGAGAGACAGACAGACTGACAGACAGAGACAGAGAGAGGAGACAGAAACAGAGCGACAGAGACAGACAGACAGACAGACAGACAGACAGACAGACTGAGAGAGTTAGTCAGTCCCAATCTGATCAGCAATGCTAATGAAACAAAGAGCTCTAGCCATGACTGTTTGACTGTTCCTACTATGTCCACTACTAACTGCTACAAGTGATGCATATACATATACAGCGTGTAAAAGAGGTCTCTTTCTGTGGGAGCTTATAAACGTTGCATGCTGGCTTTCGCTTCTTTGCTGGCGTCGCCCTCGGAGACATAAACTCATGCCCAAGTTGGCAAATGTCATTGGGATGTCGGTGGTATCATCAGCAGTGACGGGTCACATTATCATGATCGTCCAGCTAGCTCTCCTAATCGCCTCCCCTTCTATCTGTCTCTCTGCCTACATCTTTCTCTTGTCTGTCTCTCTCACTCTCCTCGTCTCTATTCTGCATCGTGAGCTTGCGTTTATCGTTGGAAAATATGGATCAAACAATCAAACAAGCAAAATCCTTTACCTCTCTTCTTTCATCCGTCTGCATTTTTGTTCATTTATGCTTTTTTTTTTATTTATCTATTCATATGTATACAGGTTATCATTTATTTTCATTATGCTAAGTGCATTGGACAAAGGCTGCATGTGAAAAAAGCGTTTATAGCTTATCTAAAACCTTTGGAAACGAGAACAAAATGCCCTTCATATCACCTTGCCCTTATGTATCTCCGTGTGTCTCTTTCTCTTAGTCTCTTTGTCTCTGTCTATCTGTCTGTCGGTCCGTCCGTCCATCCGTCTCTCTCTCTCTCTCTCTCTCTCTCTCTCTCGTATGTGTGTGTCTCTCTCCTCGTATGTGTGTGTGTCTCTCTCCTCGTATGTTGTGTGTCTCTCTCTCGTATGTGTTGTGTTCTCTTATGTGTGTGTGTCTTCTCCTGTTTTTGTGTTGTGTCTCTCTCTCGTATGTGTTGTGTGGTCTCTCTCGTTTCTCCCTCTGTGTCTCTCTACTGATATTCTAATTTTGCATTATTTTGATGTCTTTGTGCTGTAGAAGTTCATTTGTATCAGTGTGCTTTGCGTAAGTATAGAGTACTTATATCAGTGTGGACTCTGCATTGGTATCATAATTTTATTAGCATGGAATCTCTGGACGAGAACTGGATGTAAAGAGACAAAAGCATTATTCTGATAATGCCAGCACTGTTGACAATTGAGAAAAAAGGTTTTTGGTGTTCTTTGACTGTCTCACTCTGTCTGTCTGTCTCTCTGTCCGTCTGTTTGTCTGTCTATCTGTCTCTGTCTTTGTCTCTGTCTGCCTGTCTCTCTGTCTCTCTTTGACTCTTTCTGTCTCTGTCTGTCTGTCTGTCTGTCTCTCTCACTCTCATTCTTTCTCTCTCTTTCTCTTTCTCTTTCTCTCTCTCTCTCTCTCTCTCTCTCTCTCTCTCTCTCTCTGTGTTCTTGTATCTGTATGTATGTATATATGTATGTCTATCCGCCTGTCTGTCTGTCTGTCTGTCTGTCTCTTTTCTTTCGCTATTTGTCTCTGTCTTTGTCTCTGTCTCAGTCTGTTTTCCTCTCTCTCTCTCTCTCTCTCTCTCTCTCTCTCTGGGAGTTCTGTCGTTTGTTTGTTTGTTTGTTTGTTTGTTCTTAGTGTTCTGATTTTTTCGGAAGAGTGCACGCACGTTGTTTTGTCTGCACTGTGCAGGCGGGTGCTGCAACACAGTCTGCATACTCGTCTTTGAAGGGCCAGCGTTTTTGGTGTTTTCATTTTCCCCCCAAATGCCACCGGCCACTGACATGACCATGACTTTCTAGATCTGTAACGTTTTACTTGGAAGTTCAGTGCGCGGATCTACACGAAAGAGGGACAGGGGACGAGGGTAGGTAAGTAACAGGTTGACCTGGGAGAGAGGAAGAAAAAAATCTCCATCCTTTATCCATCAGTCCTAAGGGTAGACTACCCAGGCAGGACCGAACTGCAGACCCTCTGACTGGAAATGACTACCCAGGCAGGATCGAACTGCAGGCCCTCTGACTGGAAATCCGTTGTCTTACCCACTTGATTACCTCGCCCCTAATTGTGTATGTGTGGGGGTGGGGGGCATGTTTGCCTCAGCAGGTTTGATAATAATGATAATGATAATAATTACAGTGATTATACGTCACCAAATCTTGACAATTCAAATCAAAGCGCATTCACGTGCCAGGCATGTGCATACAATCGACAAAGAACTCCTTGCAATATCTAATATTTAAAAGAAAAACACCTACACAAACTGAGAGAAAGAAGTAGTTGTAGAATTCATTGTTGGGGAAAGAGGTAGGTGGGGTTTTACACTGGATTTAAAAGCAGAAAGGGTTGGTGTTAGGCGAAGGGAGAGCTAAAGTCTATTCCAGGCTGACAGTCCTGAGATAGCAAAAGAACGCTGGCCAACAGTTGGTAGTTTAAATCTAGGGACCTGAAGGGAAAGATTTGACAGCTTAAGTCTAGGGACCTGAAGGGAAAGATTTGACAGCTTAAGTCTAAGGACCTGAAGGCAAAAATTTGACAGTTTAAATCTAGGGACCTGAAGAGAAAAATTTGATAGTTTAAATCTAGGGACCTGAAGGGAAAGAGTATCCGAAACTGATCGCTTTCTCTGTCTCTCTTCATTCTCAACTCTCTGTGCCCATCAGCTCTGGCGCCGTCCTCGCCATGGCGCTACCTCGGTCAATACAACGATGGAGATTGGATCTACATAGGCACCTTGTGTTGCTGTTGTCAGCGCAGTCTGTCTTGATTCCACTTGATTCCATTTCGTTCGTTTTGGTTTGGTTCGGGTTGTTGATTTTAATCGTTTTACTTACTTCAATTCAGTTATAATTGATTCAATTCGAAACGTGAAACTAAAAGGATACTAGACTATCTTGAAACAAATAAAAAGGGAAGCAAACTCAGACCCCAGAATATTTGAACGGCTTGATGCTTGCAGACAATCAGAGCCTACCCTTGAAGAAGGAGGAATTTCGATTATTTTTAGTTTGTTCAAGAGGATTCGTCGCACTCTGACAATTCCATATACGCCCACCCAAATCTGGTAGCAGTTATTTGGCAGACTTCCTGAGCCTGTACAAAAAAGCCTATACGTTGGTAAGATCTTGAAATGTAGAAGTGAGGGTGGGGGGATGGAGACTTATAAAACACTATGCTAACCTCACCAGAATGATGGAAACATTAAGACAGACAGCGAACAGGTCAGTTTTTAACGTTTCAAGCTGGGTTTGAACCCGACATATCGGGGAACACACAGTCAACCTGTACACCACTTGTGAAAAGTGCAACATGAAACGCGCACTCAGTCTCTCTTCGTTCACTCAAACATTCACTCACATGGACTTAAACAACTTAAAGAGTACAAAACGCATGCATACTGGGGAAAGGAGGACAGAAGATGATCGCTGGGATTATAAGGGAGGAAATGGCTGCTGGACAAAAGCTATGTCTCTAAGTTGGAGTTGAAGGAATAAAGATTTCTTTATAATTGCCACAGAGACAGGGGAAGGTTCAAGCTGCATGGTCCAGAAAATGAAAGGCGTCCAGCTAAAACCCCAAACCAAGTTTACGAATTAGCAATCAACCGTCAACTAACCAATCAACAAAAAACTCTTCAAACTATTCAACCACCAAATCAACCGACCAAATCCAAAGTTACTGTTGTGGCCTTCTATGCTGCCCGGTCTTCTCCACTTTTCCAGTATTACTACCGCCACGCCGCTCACTTCGACTCTCCAGCACATCTTCCAGACTCACCAAATCAGACTCAGTTTCAGTTTGAATTTCTCAAGATGACTTCTCTGCGCTCGGAATGAATTCCATATACACTAACGTCACAGTTGCCATGTGATAGAGAAGATCCAGAATGATCACGGCATAAGCCTTAAGCTTGCACGTAAACCACGAACTGGCCAGGTCCTGAGGTCTTGCCTAGATAGTTCTATAAACTGGGGTCGTAGGGGAGTGAGATGGCAGAAACCTCAAATTTTCCCGGAGCTATCACCACGAGGGCGGCGCCCATACCCTCTCCCTCACTTCAAATTCATATTCATATTCACTGTTTCTTCAACCAGGACTTCAGAAAGGCAAGAAGGCTAGGTGGTCTTCAAGGGGTGGGACCTGGGATATCAACCTATCTCTCCAGTGTTTTATACCAAGGCAGCTGGGCAATCCCTGCTCTTCACGATTTTCAACTGCCGTGGGATCTTTAGCGTGCGCAGCCAGAAGACACACGGGTCCGAGTCGTTTTTCGTCCCCTTCCGAAGGACTAGACGTTCAGTTCGATTTTGCGGTCAAACCGAGGAGAAAAGTCGAGGCCAGTACGAGGAGCGAACCCTGGAACCTCCACTTTAGTTATTGGCAGGCGAACGACTGAACCATTCTGCCACTCTTCTCCCTATCAGAGATCACCATAATCATCAGCAAAGCACGAAAGACCCATAGAGTCTATGTACAATCTGGAACAAACCAAAATGCTCACAATGCCACGGTGATAAAAAAAGAGATGATAGTGACGATGTTACAGAGTTCCGTCTTGGATTGAGAGTGTGTGTGAAAGCTATACTCCACGCTTACTTTTACCACACATCCTGGCTTAGACCAGACCCGAGAGATACAGACACCTGCAAGGTCTGTAAGAAAATTTGAGCAACATTGTCAATGACGCATCCGTGAAGATAATGAAAGTCAACTGTGTGGTCCCAATGAGCCCTTTGCACGTTTACCATGTCTTCCTAATGAGCCATATCATGTTGTCATAGTCTTCCTAATGAGCCATATCATGTTGTCATAGTCTTCCTAATGAGCCATATCATGTTGTCATAGTCTTCCTAATGAGCCATATCATGTTGTCATAGTCTTCCTAATAAGCCATATCATTTGTTAGTCTTCCTATGAGCCTATCATGTTGTCATATTTCCCAATGAGCCATATCATGTTGTCATAGTCTTCCTAATAAGCCATATCATGTTGTCATAGTCTTCCTAATAAGCCATATCATGTTGTCCATAGTCTTCCTAATAAGCCATATCATGTTGTCATAGTCTTCCTAATGAGCCGTATCATGTTGTCATAATCTTCCTAATGAGCCATATCATGTTGTCATAGTCTTCCTAATGAGCCATATCATGTTGTCATAGTCTTCCTAATGAGCCATATCATGTTATCATAGTCTTCCTAATAGCCATATCATGTTGTCATAGTCTTCCTAATAAGCCATATCATGTTGTCATAGTCTTCCTAATGAGCCATATCATGTTGTCATAGTCTTCCTAATGAGCCATATCATGTTGTCATAGTCTTCCTAATGAGCCATATCATGTTGTCATAGTCTTCCTAATGAGCCATATCATGTTATCATAGTCTTCCTAATGAGCCATATCATGTTGTCATAGTCTTCCAATGAGCCATATCATGTTGTCATAGTCTTCCTAATGAGCCATATCATGTTGTCATAGTCTTCCTAATGAGCCATATCATGTTGTAATAGTCTTCCTAATGAGCCATATCATGTTGTCATAGTCTTCCTAATGAGCCATATCATGTTGTCATAGTCTTCCTAATGAGCCATATCATGTTATCATAGTCTTCCTAATGAGCCATATCACGTTGTCATAGTCTTCCTAATGAGCCATATCATGTTGTCATAGTCTTCCTAATGAGCCATATCATGTTGTCATAGTCTTCCTAATAAGCCCATAGCACGTTTTCCCAGACTTCCTAATGAGCCCATATAATGTTTCCCCCGTCTTCCTAATGAGCCCATATAATGTATTCTCAGTCTTCCTAATGAGCCCATAGCACGTTTTCCCGGTCTTCCTAATTAGCCCATAGCACGTTTTCCCGATCTTCCTAATAAGCCCATGGCACATTTCCCAGTCTTCTAATGAGCCATATCATGTTTTCCCAGTCTTCCTAATGAGCCATATCATGTTTTCCCAGTCTTCCTAATAAGCCCATGGCACGTTTTCCCAGTCTTCCTGATAAGCCCATAGCACGTTTCCCAGTCTTCCTGATAAGCCCATAGCACGTTTCCCAGTCTTCCTGATAAGCCCATAGCACGTTTCCCAGCTTCCTGATAAGCCCATAGCACGTTTTCCAGTCTTCCTGATAAGCCCATAGCACGTTTCCCAGTCTTCCTAATGAGCGAATATAATGTTTTTTCCAGTCTTCCTAATAAGCCCATAGCACGTTTTCACAGTCTTCCTAATAAGCCCATAGCACATTTTCCCGGTCTTCCTAATGAGCCATGACATGTTACCCCAGTCTTCCTAATGAGCCATGACATGTTATCCCAATCTTCCTAATAAACCCATAGCACGTTTTCCCGGTCTCTATAAGCCAAGACGTTTCCTCTCCTAATAAGCCCATAGCACGTTTTCCCGGTCTTCCTAATAAGCCCATAGCACGTTTTCCCGGTCTTCCTAATTAGCCCATAGCATGTTTTCCCGGTCTTCCTAATAAGCCCATGGCACGTTTTCCCGGTCTTCCTAATGAGCCATATCATGTTTTCCCAGTCTTCCTAATAAGCCCATAGCACATTTTCCCAGTCTTCCTAATGAGCCCATAGCACGTTTTCTAAATCTTCCTAATGAGCCCATAGCACGTTCAATTCTGTGGGTTAGGAGCTGATCAGAGCCGAAAAATCCCACAAAATTCTTTGTGGACTGATGTGGTTTCGAACCTACGACACCCCAGAAAGGAGTCTGTTGAGCTAACCACCACTTCGTCATGCTCACTTGTAAAAATCAGATTTCTTAGTGCAACTTTATCCTGCATCGTTAAAAACGAAATGAGCACTTAACACTCCAGTCATTGTATATCTTATACTTTTCGATTGGGTAAACAATAAGCACTTGGACGGCAGAGGTTAAGTACATGTGTAGTGTGGTTCAACTTCACACATCTGTGACATGATATCGATGTGGTGTAACACACCCAGAGCTCTGTGGAGCACGTGAGCTACGGGAGAAAAACTTCAGTTTTTTTTAAAAATTTACCACAACAACAACACAACACACACACACACACACACACATATGATAGCACTCACTCACACACAAGCTTGTCTAGCGCGTATGCTCGCCGGCGCACGCCCCACACACACACACACACACATACACACACACACACACACACACACACACACACACACACACACACACACATACAGACATGAACACACATACACACACACGCCCACGCATGCATGCACGCACGCGCGCACACACACGCTCTCTCTCTCTTTCTGTCTCTCTCTCTGTCTCTCTCTCTGTCTCTCTCTCTCTGTCTGTCTGTCTGTCTCTCTTTCTCTCTCTCTCTCTCTCTCTCTCTCTCTCTCTCTCTCTCTCTCTCTTTGCGTAAGATTAAGAGATTATTCTTAATTTCATATTTTTCCGACGAGCACATCACACGCAACTCTAACTGCTCCGTTTTATTTACACCAATATTAACTATATTTTTGTTGTATTGCTCTCACACAAGGCAAGAGACCATTTGATTGGGGGAAAAAAATCTTTAACCCTTTGATTCCCGCATCCTTTCCATGCCTTTGCCTCCCTCATCTTATCTACCAGCTTCCTGCAGTGTGTGTGTGTGTGTGTGTGTGTGTATGTGTGGTGAGTGTGGTTCTGTGTGTGTGTGTGTGTGTGTGAGTGTGTGTGTGTGTGTGTGTGTGTGTGTGTGTGTGTGTGTGTGTGTGTGTGTGTGTGTGTGTGTGTGTGTGTGTGTGTGTGTGTTTGCCTATTTCGATACACTGGGCATTAGTAATTTCAGCAGAACGACTAAATACTGTCCTTGCTACGGAATTTTCGGGTTTTCCCGTCTTAAAGCAAAAAAAAAATAAAAAATAAATAATAATAAAATAAAAAAAATAAAAAGCCTTTCTAGTGATCTCCTCATGTCTGGAAAATGAAACTGTGCTCATTCCCTCACTTCTGTTTCAAATAGAAGCCACCTCCTCCTTCTTCCCTTTAAACTGAAAAAAAATATCAAACTCAACTAGATCTACCCTTTCCGACTTCATAAAACCACTCTGACTTCATTAAGCCACCCTGACTTCATAAAGCCACTCTCACTTCATAAAACCACTCTCACATTTATAAAGCCATCTCACTTCATAAACCACTCATCTCATAAAGCCATTCTCACTTCATAAAACCACTCTCACTTCATAAAGCCATTCTCACTTCATAAAGCCGACTCACTTCATAAAGCCATTCACTTCATAAAGCCATTCTCACTTCATAAAGCCATTCTCACTTCATAAAGCCACTCTCACTTCATAAAGCCATTCTCACTTCATAAAGCCATTCTGACTTCATAAAGCCACTCTGATTCATAAGCCATTCGACTTCATAAAGCCACTCTGACTTCATAAAGCCATTCTGACTTCATAAGCCACTTACTTCATAAACATCGACTTCATAAAGCCATCACTTCATAAAGCATTCTACTTCATAAAGCCACTCTCACTTCATAAAGCCACTCTGACTTCATAAAGCCACTCTACACTCTACTATAAAGCCATTCTGACTTCATAAAGCCACTATTACTTCATAAAGCACTTCTGACTTCATAAAGCCATTCCTACCTTCATAAAGCCACTCTCACTTCATAAAGCCATCTCTGACTTCATAAAGCCACTCTCACTTCATAAAGCCATCTCTACTTATAAAGCCATTCTGACTTCATAAAGCCATTCTGACTTCATAAAGCCATCTCTACTTCATAAAGCACTCTCACTTCATAAAGCCATTCTGACTTCATAAAGCCACTATTACTTCTTATAAACCCATTCTGCTTCATAAAGCCATTCCCTTCATAAAGCCATTTTTGACTTCATAAAGCCACTCTGACTTCATAAAGCCATTCTGATTCATAAAGCCATTCTGACTTATAAAGCCATTCTGATTCATAAAGCCACTCTACTTCATAAAGCCATTCTGACTTCATAAAGCCACTCTGACTTCATAAAGCCATTCTGACTTCATAAACCACTCTCTTCATAAAGCCATTCTCACTTCATAAAGCCACTCTCACTTCATAAAGCCATTTCTACTTCATAAAGCCATTTCACTTCATAAAGCCATTCTGCTTTCGTAAAGCCATTCCGCCTTCATAAAGCACTCTCACTTCATAAAGCCACTCTCACTTCATAAAGCCACTCTCACTTCATAAAGCCATTCATAAAGCCATTCTCACTTCATAAAGCCATTCTGACTTCATAAAGCCACTCTTACTCATAAAGCCATTCTGCCTTCATAAAGCCACTCTGACTTCATAAAGCCACTCTACTTCATAAAGCCACTCTGACTTCGTAAAGCCACTCTGACTTCATAAAGCCATTCTGCATTCATTAAGCCACTCTGACTTCATAAAGCCATTCTGACTTCATAAAGTCACTATTACTTCATAAAGCCATTCTGCTTTCATAAAGCCATTCCGCCTTCATAAAGCCACTCTCACTTCATGAAAGCCACTCTCACTTCATAAAGCCACTCTCATATAAAGCCATCTAAGCACTCTCACTTCATAAAGCCATTCTCACTTCATAAAGCCACTCTTACGTCATAAAGCCATTCTGCCTTCATAAAGCCACTCTCACTTCATAAAGCCACTCTCACTTCATAAAGCCACTCTCATTTCATAAAGCTGCTCATAACATGCTCACAAAGACAATAAAAACAAGCTCTCAGTTGTACAATACGTTCATGAGATGTTATTAGTATAATATTTTTTTCTGGAATCACAGTTTATCACCCTAAAAAAATCACCATACCCTTAGCACATTTACAAAAGAAACATAGCAACAATTATTTGTAATCGTTTACATTAGAAGGTCTTCTACAATGAAAACGTGAGTCCTCCCCCCCATCCCCCCCCTCCCCCCCCCCCCCCCCCCGCTTCTCTCTCTTTTTCCCGACGGAAGGGAATTTACCCGTACGACCTGTCCCTCCTTGGAACTAGATGACCCACTGTGCGGTGAGCTCATTAGATCATGGAACACGGCTTAATTAATGAAGTGGAACCACCTTGGGTCACTCACTAGCTTCTCTAGCGGGTCTCAAGTGGACACCACACTGTCCACACAGCCACGGGAGGTCAGGCACGCAGGAAGAGAAAGGTTGAAGGTGGGATGCTGGCATGGCGCTAGGAGACGAATCGGGGACTGGGAGATGGTGTAGGAGAGGTTGTATTTGATAAGCGTGTGAGTAGGGTCAGAAAGGTCTTTAGTGAGCGAGGTTGAATGAGAGAGAGAGAGAGAGAGGAGGGGGGAGGGAGAGAGAGAGGGTGAGAGGAAGAGGGGTGGAAGAGAGAGAGAGAGTAGAAGAGAGGTAGAGAGAGAGAAGAGAGAGAGAGAGAGAGAGAGAGACAGGTAGAGAAGAGAAGAAGAAGAAGAAGAAGAAGAGAAGAAGAAGAAGAAGAAGAAGAAGAGAAGAAGAAGAAAGAAGAAGAAGAAGAGAAGAAGAAGAAGAAGAAGAAGAAGAAGAAGAAGAACAAGAAGAAGAAGAAGAAGAAGAAGAAGAAGAAAAGAAAGAAGAAGAAGAAGAAGAAAAAGAAGAAGAAGACAAGAAGAAGAAGAAAAGAAGAGAAGAAGAAGAAGAAGAAGAAGAAGAACAAAAGAACAAGAAAACGAAGAAGAAAGAAGAACAAGAAGAAGAAGAAGAGAAGAAGAACAGACAAACAACAAGAACAGAACAAGAAACAAGAACAAGAACAAGAAGAAGACAAGAACAGAACAAGAAGAAGAAAAGAACAAAACAAGAACAAGAACAAAAGAACAAGAACAAGAAAAGAAGAAGAAAAAAGGACAAATGGTACCAACAACTAAACATTTATAGATAGAGGATAACACCATAAGAAAATAAGCAAAACAACAACAACAAGCAACAACAACAACAACAACAACAACACAAAGACAACAACAACAACAACAACACAAAAGACAACAACACGCACATCACTACTACATCCTTGCCCATCCCACACACATCAAAAAAATCCAACGGGACACAATTCTTTTCTTCATCCACATTTTATTCATTTATTTATTTTGTTGTTGTTGTTGTTGTTGTTGTTGTAATTTTTACGTGGGCAGGTTCCATCATTTTGAAAGAGTCCTGACTCATGATCTGATATTATAACTTCAGTCCCAACCCCGCAATATTAAAAACCGAGCTGTTCGCTGCCTATCTTAATATTTCCTTCAGTCGACCAGTTAGCACAACGGACTACCGACTGGAAGGTTGTGAGTTCGAATCCCCATCAGCCCTTTCAAAATCATTGTGGGATTTTTCGGCTGTGACCTGCTCCTACCCAGAGTTGAGCGTGCTGTGAGCTCATTTGGGAAGACTGGGACCACACAGTCAGGTCTCAACCACTTCACAGATACGTCATTGAGGGTGCTGCTCAAATCTTCTGACCAGCACCGCAGGTGTCTGTATCTCTCGGACCTGGATGTGACGACAGGATATGTTCTGATAGTTAGTAAGCGTAGAGTACAGACAGCCCTGTCACGCAGTCTCAATCCTAAGGAAGTCCATAGCATCCTGATCATCCTCCTCATCGACATCATCATCATCATCGCATTGTAAAAAAACTGTTCCAGCATCTAGATCTATGGCCATTAAGATGGCGTAGAAGATGGGACGAAAAAAAAAGCGAGCACAAAGGTAACCTCCCTGAGTGCAATGATCCTAAAAAATAGAAAAGAAAATTCCGTCAGTCTGTGGTGTTTCTATCAATCTGGTGATGTCAGCTTAGTGTTTCGTGGGTCCTTCTTTCCCTTCCTCTCTATTCCAAGACTTTACCAGCGCGTAAGGCTTTGCACAGGCTCAGGGAGTCCGTCAGACAGATTAATTGCTGGCAGATCTGGGAGAAGCGCATATGGCGTTGTCCGAGTGTAGACGAATTCCTCTTGAATACACTCCAAACTCCAAATCTCCAAGCAGAGTAACCTCATTTCACGTCAACACCTCCAGAATAATGTCGGCTCTTGACAGTAACTTCAATAGCAGTTCAAAGAACGACTCTCACTGTCTGTGCATCCCACCATTCGTCACACCCACCCACCCACACACACACACACACACACACACACATACACATACACCACACCACACCACCCAACCAATTGCCCCGCACACCAACTGGCGGCCGTCAGTGCATAACCAAGCAATGTCACCCTTATCAAATGTCTCGGGCCACAGCTCAGGCGCATCCACCCAGAACTCGCCACCGGTGCCACCCGGCAATACCCCAGCATCAATAATACACGTCAGAAATCAGCTAATCCCGCATTCCTAGGTGAAAAAAAAGCCGCTGTTATAGTGAGGTGTTGTCCGTTGCGTAAAACGTACTGAGCGGGTAGAGGGCAGGGGATGGCGGAAAGTTTGCATGCAAGTAGAGAAAGCGTTAATGTGTTGTTGTTTTGTGCTGCTAATTATGTTGGATTGTGTTCCTATGTCGCGGGGCAACAGGCTTTTGGACAGAGGAGGTCCTTGCGAGCAGCCAGGCGTGTCTAATTATTAATTGACTCTTATTTTTGCGGTTGGGCTACTTTTGCTGTAGGTCTGTTGTCTGGTTTTGTCTGTTTTTTGTTTGTTTGATGGTGGTTGGTCTGTTTTGTTTTGTTTTGTTTTGTATTTTCTGTGTGTGTGTGTGGGTTTTGTTATTGTTTCTGTTTGATTTGCCGGCCTTTGAGGGGTGCCCGTTTGAAAAATGACTATTTGATGTGGTTTATAAGCGAACGTGCATGGATGAAAACCCTCGCACACATACACACAGACGCTAGAAGATACACACACACACACACACACACATAGACACACACACAGACACACACACACACACACACATACAGATGCAAACACGCACACACACACACACACACACACACATAGAATCAAACACGCACACACACAGACACACACACAAACACACACACACACAGATGCAAACACGCACTCACACAGACACACACACACACATAGACACACAACACACCAAACACACATACACACATACACACAGAGACACGCACACACACGCACCTAGGTCTACTGATGCATAATACTGGAAATTAAGATCATCATCACACACAACGAACCAGGGAAAATGAGGGCACACACACACACACACACACACACACACACACACACACACACACACACACAACACACACACACATAGGCACCCACACAGGCACCCCCCCCCCACACACACACACACACAAGGGCCCGTTTTTTTTTTGTATGAAATAAATTGACTCCTAACATCCTAACATTCTACTCTACCTAACCCTGGTTCATTAAATGGGGGAACTGTTCTGAAATTATTCCCCTTTCCATCCTCTTCGCACCATCAATTTAGCATGAGCTGGGTGAATGCCCCTCTACTAAAGTGCATATATTCTAGTTTTTGTTGGGTCATTTTATAACCTAGCTGAGCAAACGAGTTCGAACAGAGGAATAAATTGATTCTGGTGAATCTATTATTCTTTCGAAGCTTTCTCTCCCGAGTCTGTGGTACGTTAGGTTCGAT